>CM076411.1:33644932-34239932 GCA_038363315.1 Mugilogobius chulae
GTTCTCTTCGGTGGGCAGAATCTGGGCCAGCTGTGGAGACAAGTGACAGGCAAATGGGAGCAGTGAGAACACACAAGATGGCGACGGTGGAGATATAAAGACTGAGAGAGCTTTTTGTCTTTAGTGCTTCAAGTATGCAACTTAAGCATGAATAATACAGTGACATAAACCGCAGAAAGTAAGTTACAGTTTTATGACACTGCATGATATTTGAGGTTGTGGTGGATTAATATCTTTGAAGATCCCAGACAAAGAAAAAAAAAGAAATGGTGGGAAACTGCACCTAAAATTGACTCTTGAGAATTTTATAAAGCCTGCGTTTATGGAATCGACTGGAGTATTGACTTCAGTCTTACAATTTGTTTTGTTTGGTTGTTTGATTTTTCTCTCCTTGCAAAATACAGACCTAAGGGCTTTATATAGTCCTCCAGCTGTGGATTTCTGTTACTTGTAGTTAAAGCCGGGAAAAAAACCAAAGTAAAACATAGATTTTTTTTATTGTAATAAAAAGAATCCCAAGAAAAAAACACCACTAACAAGATGTCTGAGAATAAACCACTACTCACTTTTTTGCTGCATTATATCTGTTAAAGATTAGGGTGAGAATTGGGTTGATTTTCTTATAAAAACTATAACATCCTTGAACTAATTTCACCTTCTACTCTACTATCTTAATTCGTCATCCCAATACTGAGATTAAAGTTCAGGTGTCAATGATTACAATATACCAAAACTATGCTCCAGTGCTTTACTTATTTTGGGCAATGCCTTGTGGCTAAATACTTTTGGACAGGATACAGACCTCTGACATCTCAATGCGTCCATCTTTGTTCTTGTCAAACTTCTGCATGAACTCCTTCATTTTTTCTCTGAAGGTGGGATTTGTTGGGTCCTGAAAATGAAATCTTATATGTTGTAATTTATCACAGGACAAACAAAGTTCACCTCAATTTCATCTGTCATACTGAGTATGTTTTATTTGTTCTTTTCTAAAGCAAAAGTGATTAGACAATATTTGAGTGCCATTTCACTCAGATATTGTATAATTTAATCCTCCAAACTCTCAATTCTGTGACAAAAACACTTGTTTTTGCTTAAAAATTATTGGTTTTATTTTTTAAAAATCCCAAGCACATCATTTTGACTGTTTAATTACATAACTGAATCTCGATCTCAATTAAAAAGGGCCTAATTGCCCACACCTACTGTGAAGCCAGTTGTCATGTTACATTTGTAGTTTGCACAAGTTTCCTAAGCATGACCTGATATCACAAACATTGCAGTTTCATTTGATGCATGCACCAAATTAAATTTATTTGTGCCAAAACCAAGCAGCCAAATCAGCTTTCATTATCCATTATTATTTGGCTTTGTAGTCACATAGTGCTGTGATGCCAATTTTCCCCAAACTGTCCCTACCCTTCTGGACACAGATATGTTCATTTACTTGGAGGAGACATTTTTCACAATGCAGGACTTACCACTCCTGCTCCTCTCCGCGCAATCTCCAGCTCCCTGAAGAAGTTCTCCAGTTCCTTGCCTTCAATGTAGCCATTACCTGGAACACACAGAACTATCATGAGAGTACTGTTGCTTTAAGACCACTGACATGCATGAAAATCATACGGTTACACACTCACATCGAAGCTTGACTTTGTATTGATCCAAACATGAGCCTTTTACCAGTAGCATCTTCTCCCTGCTTTATTAGTCCAGCCATTGACTTGTGCAATGGAGACTGATAACTATCATCAATAACGCCAACAGTAGGGAGTTCAGTAAAATAAGACATTTCAAAAAGTGGGAATAAGGCAAAGGATTATGTTAGGAGAAGTCCATCTTGACAAAGCATTCATTCACATTTCTAATGGACAAAACCATTAACATTTTCTTGAGCTTTGGCAAATACTGTATATTGCTTACATCCACATAAAAACAATTACTAAATGGCATGTCTTTGCTCTTAGTTTTAACCCCGGCCTTCATATATCTCAGTTTAAACCATTTGTGACCCAATTGTTAGTGTGGATTAAGCTAACCCGCTCAACACATATCCTGAAGGTTATCCCACCTGCATACCCAGTACTTTACAGAACTTTATTTGTGCACATTGTGTTTGCTATCCACTGTCAGTGTGAATTGGGCTTTTACTAAATAAATTCCAATTCTCTAGACACCTTTAATACTTTTCCACAGCTTGGTTTGCCCTTGCACTAAAGTTCCTGTGGCGCCTTAATGTTCCTTGCGGTGATCCACTGCCCTGACACTGCTTATTCAGGGGACAAATGACAGAGCCCGCTTTACACAGGTACTTTGTGAAGCTGTGCCAAAATCCCATCAGCCAGCACAACTCATCGGGCTGGACAGATGGCTCCAAACGATGTGACTACTGCTTCAATAAAACCCTGGAAGGCAGAACTGCCTCATTAAACACTAACAAAGATTATCATGCCATCCCACTTCCTCAACTAGCATGCTGTCTTTCGTTGTCATCTTTGTCCCTCCGCTTCTTCCTCCCTCTCGCTATCAGCTGCTTTGTTCTATCTATGGAATATTTGTGTGTGAAGTGAGTGGAAGTAGTGCTGGGTGCAGGACAGTGCATCAAGCCCCACTCTTTCCTGTGGGCCTTATTGACATTTAGCACTCTGCAGAGAAATGGCCCGCTTGATAATTAAACAGAGTGAGATGTGATTAACTACAAGGCAAATGGCATAAAATGACAATAAAAATAGATTTACGAATATATTATGCTCGGGTGCTGTGATGTGTTCAATGGATGCGCTAGTAGATGCAGCTTTCCATTATGTCTGTGCAGTGTGGAGCAATCTGGGCTTTGTTCTGAGGCAGATGTGAGAGTAAATATGTTTATTCACACAGCGTAGATAGAAAAGCAAGTTGCTTAAGGCATTATTCTGTATATTCATTGTAAATGCATTATTAAATTCAGCACAGTAACGTTAAGCAGAAAGTAGGTGCAGCCACAACAAGGAGTCACATGCATTATTGTAACTGACTCAAGCGTAGCAAAGAACAGCCAAGCACTATGCAAATTAATTTAAAGAGGTGGGTGAAAATGCTACATATTAGTGGTGAGTGATTTTCACATAAGCACAGTAAGACACAGGAAGTAGTATTTGAAGGAAGAGACATGAGGTCGGTGTCCTAACAGAGGAGAAGCTTATTTCCATCAGTATCAGACTCGAGACTTGAGAGAACTAAGATTCCAGTCTGATCTTGTCCAGTGTGGCTATGCTTCCACTCTAGGCAGTGATGATGTAGGCTAATATAACAAGAGCTGAGTTGACACTGTTTGACACAATTGCAAATGATCACATGGCAGATTTGCATGAGTATTGTCAGATTTAGTATGCATTTACTTTACTCAACTTACTAAATCTTCTATGTCAACAGCTTTTCATCCAGGATACTTATTTAGGCTGCTCTAAAAGATTTTAGCTTGTATTAGCTTACAAAAAGAGGTACAGTGAAAAAGAGGGAACAATCGTTTTTTTCATCGTAATTTGAAGTCATAGTTGGCGGAGATGAAATCTGCAGAAAAAGGCTTTATAGACCTTAACTTGCAACTCCCACCATCTCAATTTTGTTAGGACAGCAGTGAATAATCTACAGAATGTTACAGCTACAGTATTTGCTTCAAGACAGAGTTTTGAGGTTGTGTTTAAGCACTTTATAGTTTACAGATGTAGACAAAGTTGTGTGAGTCATTATTGTAACAAAGACCACTTGCTTTTAGCCCATAGCAACACAGCACTTAGGGCAGTGAACAGAGGCATGCAAGGTTAAAAAACAACAACAAAAAAACAACCCACAAACATCAAACATCCCTGGAGACTCGCCCAATGTAAGAATCTGAACTCTAAACGTTGACTGGTTTTGCAAAGTGTTTTAAACCTATTTGCATGCCATTCAAACCAGCCTATTCAAATATTCTAGAATTAAGGTACACAGGCTTAGGACACTGATTTCCATCCAAAGCCAGGTCATCCTGACAACAATGATGCTATAATTAGCAATTGAAATTTTGCTATATCTTTTTTTTTTTTTATCCAAATGTACAACGCGGGCTGTACGCTGGCAGAAAAGAAGAGAGATGAGAGGGACACAATGTGCAGGGAGCTGTGAAAGATGCAATCCAGAAGAGATTTGATTCTAAGCCAACCAGGGAATATAAGGTTTCATCAGATGTGGGTGCAATACCTCATGATTGTTTTTACCCACAGCTCAACTTGTTTAATCATTTTCAACATATAGCCTTTTTCTGCATAGGACACTCCCAGTAATGAACACTCCGAGCACAAATCAAATTCTCCAGCCAAATCTGGTAATTAGATTTGATTTGCAAAGCGTCTCTGCACACAATATGTAAAAAGCATTTATGTAAAACAGCCCTTGAAGACTGGATCAGCTATGCTGTAAAAGATGATAACAACTTGGTGGAGCATATTATTCTTAGACACAGCGCTTCTGCTCATGATTCTTGCTTGATTTCTCTGTGGAATAGATTCAGCATCAGAAAACACACATAACAGGAATTCCCTGAAGGCATGGCAGGCAAATAGGTGGAACATGTAGCCTACTCCGCATCTTGGCAGGTGCAGCAACAAAAGTTGGCTGCATTATACCACTCACAGTTTGACATAATGATAATTACACTGCAGAGTTCAACAGACAATTGAGCCCTCAATCTGATGTAGCATTTTGATTTGTTGTAGAGCACACCAAATGAGATGCAATTAGCTTCAGGTTAACCTTTTAAGTTTGAAGTTTCCTAATTAGATCATTAAATCCCTGAAGATAAGATCAAAACCTTCAATTTTGTTAAAATACGCCAATAATGAACGAAGGAAGATTGATTAACATTTGTTTTTGAAGAGATTTCTAATAACTAAATCATAATGACAAGACTCTGCAGTAATTACAAATAAAATCAAATCAACCAACAGTTGTTGTGAAAGAGAATATTTTTCTAATTAAATGATGAATTGCACATCGAGGTTCAGGTCTTGCTTGTGCACACGGATAGCCTTCTCTCTTTCAACTCTGCTCCAAACTCTGGACTGATCTGCCCGAGTCTTATGGTCTTCTGTCTTGTTTATTTAGACAATTTTACTTCAGTGTATGTGGGGGTAGACAATATGAGCAAAAAATTATATTTTCTAGGAACTGTATTTCGATTTCAGTTTTATCACAGTTAACTTATCATCTTATATAGGGCTGAAAAAGGAAATAAATCATCTGCTTCTTGAGAATTTTTACAGTTCATTGCAAATGGTCAAATCTGTCATAAAAAAGCTGGCAGACAAGGTGGAGAAGAGTATGGAATAAAATTTGAACACAAAATTTCATTAAATTAATGAAGTGGATGCTGATTTTGCCACAGTAATGAGATCATGATTTGATTTGATGTAAATATGTAATGTTTTATTGCCTATTCTCTATTTTGTTGTGCAGTATTTTGTAATTTGTGTATTGAATTATCAAAGGCACAGGCTAGAGCTCAAATAAATTAACCTGATAATGTATGCTTATTTTATTGGCATTGAGTCTAAGCATTTCCATTAATGGAGTATTTCAACACAGAAATCTAGTTCTCTGGCCTGGGTGAGCTCTGCTGTGGGAGAGGCTCCACTTGACGGGCTGCAGATGTTGAAAGCTCCTTTGATTGCAAACGAATATCAATAGATGCTGCAGTCACTCACAGCCACTCTCTGCGAAACATCCACTGATTATAGGATTGCTCAACCCAGAACACAACACTAATGAAATCCCTAATTGATTGATAAAATAACACCATTATAATCAATGCCCCTCCTTCTTCAGTGTGAATATTATATGACAGTGATTAATACAGTGCGTTAAAGTGTTTATTCAGATATTATCTGCTGATAATCGTCTTACTACTTTCAAACTGCAGCATGCATAAAAAAGTCAGTGACCCAAACCAAAAATAAGTTCAAAACGGGCAAATACACAGGCTGTGAAGTTGTCCTCATCAAATTTTCATTTTTGAAATGTCTAAAACGGGCATTTCTAAGACATTCGATTTTTTCCGGCATTTTTAGGTTGCAAATAAAACAAGAAACATAAGATGAAGAAATTAAACTTTTCTTTTTTCTCTTTTTTCCTTCCATCGTTTTTTATTGCTACAGGCAATGTCAAACTAAAAAGTGTGCAACCTATTTCTAGATTCTTTCAAATTCTTGTAGTCAAACTTTTCTTGCTGAATTGTCACTCTTACCGTCAGCGTCAAAGTGTTTCCAGATGTCGAGGAACTGGGACGCAGTGACCTCGGCCAGGTGCAGATGAGGAGGCTGCTGTCCTTTGTTTGCCATGATGCTGCCGGAAGGATGTTGTGGGTCACTCAAAAGCGAAATCCCAACTTTAAACGGAGTCTCACTGCGCTCGAAACTCGCCCCTCAGCACACTGTGGCACCGGTGCGCGCCACGGTGCCTTTTAAACCCCCGCGCACGAGCAGTAATGCGCCTGCGCTACCACTGGAGGCGCTCTGACGCCGAGAAGGTCTGTCTGAGTCAGCGTCCCGTTTAAGTATGTGTGTGTGATGTGCTGGTGTGATAGGACGTCTTGGGCACTGCAGTGGACCCTGGGAGTGGATGCAGTTCTCATTGTTACATCATCAGTGCTGCATCTTGGTCAACATGTGTGGAGGTTCAGCACGTGCACTGACGGCTTCTTAATCACATATCATTTTATCTGTGGAAGACAGAAAGGTACAAGTGTGGTCCAGCTCAAACATTTGCTCACTGTGTAGATTCTGACTGAAAATGCAAATGATCTCTTCTGGTCATTGGTCATCATGCTGCAGGAAGGGTTTAGTCTTTCTGTAAAATTCACATTCACGTGTTTTGAACACATGCAGACTGCATACATTTGTTGATTCTGATGATGAACGTGTTTAATGAATATTTTTTGCTCCACGTATTCATGTGCAACCTATTCACCATTATCACCATCTAATTAGGTTACTAAGCTCTTTGGTTAGGACATGTCTGCTTGGAGTGTGGGGGCCAACAACTTAATCAACTTAATTCATGTAGAGAGAACATAATTAACATTTTTTCCCACAAGCCCCATTCAAGGCCTTTGTTAAATGTAAAATCCTTAAAAACAGAATTCTTTGAATGCAAGATCGAGGTGATAAAACCTAGAATTCCACATTTCAGAACAATGGAGAGAGTGGTGCAATTAGACCACATGCCATACATATTCTGTCTGATTCTTCAGATTTACCAGAGTTCCTTTCTGTGTTTCTCCCACCTTTTTGCCCTGTTCAGAATTTGTCTTGGTGCTCTTAATAGAAAACCAATTTTTGACTTCAGAACAATTTCACATTTCACTGAAAGTAAAATGCACAATGGATTATGGCAGTGCATTTATTTCCTTAACAGAAAAAAATAGTTCATACAGTGCCTTTGCACTTATAGTCTAAATACACAACAATGAATATTCGATTTCTGTGAGTTGCTTAGTTAATTGCTTCATTATACCTGTTCATTCTCCACATTTTCAATGCACTAATATTCGACATTTTCTCCAGGCAACTAAATATTTGAATAATCGTGATTTCAATTAAGATTTGACTATTCCTAGTCAAGCAGCACTGCAATAAATACTGTACTTAAATCCACTATTGTAGTGTTGATTAGCCAAAATTTGTACTGTTCATAGAGCGTATAATGTTGGTTATTACTGTTTATACGTCTGTGGGACTGTTACAGTACAACTGCGACATTACCCCACTTTACTGCCCACCCAGTTTGTGGTTTGTTTGTTTGTTTGTTTGTTTGTGGGATTCTCTCGACAGTTTAATGTATAGAACATATAAGTTATATTCAGAACTTATATGTGATGTATGCACAAATTAATGACACGGGTCTATTGTGACCGGTGTTTGGGGTAATACTTTGAAAATATATTTAGTCACAGAATACGAAATACCTGCACTAAAGTGTAGTTTGTATTATATTCTGTTACTTAGTCAAGACAGATTGCTGTATTCCGAATACTTGGAATACTTTCAGGCTGGATTGCATTATATTTATAGTGTAAAACATGACATGAGATTTCAACAACTTTAGAATTTTGGTTCACAGGTTGTTTTTGACTGTTTATAAAATAAAAATGATCATGACTTAGAGAAGGAAATATTGCACATTCACTCATTGTTTAAGTTGTTTTTAAAGATTGAAAGCCTGAATTGTCCATTGAAATGCCAAAATATATTCCTCAAGTTAAAAAAGTACCGTAACTGTATTCCAAATACTTTCAAATGACAAAGTAACTGTAGCTAACAACAGTTACTCTAAATTACAACATTCAATTACTTCTGAACACTGGTTATTAAGTTATCCAGTGTTCTCAAAACCTATTTTTAATTGAAAAAAACCCTCGCCTGCTGTCTGTATCTTCTTCATTTTATTTGCAAATCTCCTTTTGAACAAAGCTTTCTGGTCAAGAAAATAAAAAAATATATGTGTATCAGCTGACAGTGTAGTGCACAGCAGTTGCTCCTGATATTTTGTTTATTGAACCTGTGTTTAGTCATCCATCTTCAAAGGGTCTTTATTTACTTCCTACTGGCATAAAATTTATGCCAGCAATTCATAGGTTTCCATAGCCTGTGTGAGGAGATTGCTGTCTCAGCAAGATGGTATACCAAACAGAGCTTGTGCAATAATAAACGGTAGTAATGTGAGGGCACTTTAAGGGTGTGTTTTCCCTGGTGAAGTGCAGTGTGTCAGGCTGACGGGACTGTGAGCCTTTGCTCCTCTGAGACCAGGACACAGAGGACAAATACAAGTCAGCCAACTGCATCTGAGTCATGCTCGGAGAACCTCTTCTTGGGTAACACTGTGGCATGATAGCACTGTCAGACTAAAAACAGCCTATGTGTGTTGTGTTCACTCATGACATTAGTGTGCATTGCCCACATGAACGACTACATCTCAATCTTACAAACAATGTGATCAACAGCTTAATCTATGGTATATTATTAATAAGCTGGATACTAGTCTATACAGACCTTAACAAGAAACTGAAATCCTATAAAGACACTCTCTATTAGACCAAGAGACTGTACTGTATATACAGTCTATGATTAGATCACACAACAACAGTTGAAGATGTACATATTTTTTTATGAGTGGAGCTGTGTAGTACTAAAGAAAATGGCTTACAGCTTATAGGTATTGCTCTGATCAGGCATTATATCCTCACTCACTCAAATCCAAATCAATTGTCACTTGACAGTTTCATCACACCACAATCACTGTGATTTACTGAACTTTGGTATTGTATTCAGGTGTCAGTAACTGCAATGTTGTGATTGCTTTATGGAAAGCAAATACGATGCCATTAAACTGTATCCACTAGGGCACACACTGCTGTGTTTCACTTATCCCAAGCCTGTATAATGGCATTTGTGGAAGGTCATTTTACTGTACCACTCAAAACCATTTGAATGCACTGCACCGCAGCATACTGTGAAGAAATACTTTTCAGTACCAAAGGAAACAAAACAAGGATGTTTCCAATTCTGCATCTTAAAAAATTTAAACAAACTCATGGTCGTGGGCACACTTAACAGGTATCCTATCCATCTTAATGTGTTGTCACAGTTGCACAGAGGTGGAGCAGTAATTTCCCAGATTTACCCTCCATGGCTCTGCTAGAGTGCTGACACACTGTTGGCAGCTTTCTCCCTTTGGAAACGGGGTGTGAAAGTCAGCAGAGACGTTCTTCTCCTCATCTTTGTAATATAGTCCCATTCACTAACTAGAGCTCCACAAAGTGATACAGGACAATACAAGGCATTAGTTCTGTAGGTGTTGCAGCTTCAAAGACTGTCCGACTGTGAAGTTTAAGAGTGTGCTCTCAGCAGACCTGTTCCTTTTCTTTTCACTTTGTAATAATCAATAGTGGGTTCTGGGCTGTGCTGGCACTCCGACAATAGATAGTTCAACATTACATTAGAGATAAGGCTTGTCGCCAACCTGCGGGACTGCCGAGGCAAACACACTCTGATATTCATTCCCTGTGCAGACCCTTTTCTCCAAACAGTTGTCCTGCATCATTGCTATTTGATGTCTCTTTACGTAGCTACTGAATTGTGTGCGGAATTGTTTATCTGATAGCAACAAGCTTGCCTAGTTTTCTAGCATTAAATATTTTTTTCTAAGTTTTTTTGTAGTTTAGTCAATTAATTGGTTGATGGAATCTTGGGTGACCAACATTTTTAGTCAACCAGTTTATTTTATTTAGATTTCGAAGGATTTTAAATGGGATCAATCAGCTTATGATTTGAGACAAATCTAATCTGCTTTTCTTAGATAAAAATACACCCTTTCATATTTGTTTCCTGTATAAATAGTTGTTTTTGCATAAACTTTTTGCATTTTTATTCTTTACAAGATCAAATTGAATTAAATAAATACGATTTTTTTTTTTCTTTAAGAGCTTTTCCCACACTTCTTTTTCACTCGGTTGATTGAACATATCAATAGTCGATCAAGAGTTTCTTTCATTGAACGCAGCCCTATTGGTTACATTATGATCATTTCAGTCTGCATGTGATAAATGTGAAAATTTACTGTTTCTCTATACTTTTCCTCATGTATACAGTATATATATATATATATAAGCCTTGTTCTCGCATCTCTACCAAGCGATGGCAACATCAGGAGAAAGGAGCATGAGAAACTAGAGAAATACCAAGGGCTCAGAGAAGAGCTGGAGAAGGCTTGGAAGGTGAAGGCAACAGTGGTGCCCGTGGTGATCGGTGCACTGGGGGCTGTGACCCCCAAACTGGATGAGTGGCTACAACATATCCCTGGATCTACATCCGACATCTCAGTCCAGAAAAGTGCAGTCCTAGGAACAGCAAGGATACTGCGCAGAACCCTCAAGCTCCCTGGCCTCTGGTAGAGGACCCGAGCTTGGAAAGCGGATGAGACCACCCGCGTAGGGTGAGATGGATCATTTATAAAATGATAAATATAACTGTGTTGTAAAAATCAATCAATCAATCAAACTTTATTTATATAGCAATTAAAAACAACTAAGTCAACCAAAGTGCTTTACACACAGATGATCACTAGTATAAACAATAAAACCAGAACAAAAATAAAAACAACCAAAGTCAACATTTCAAATTTCATGTTAAAAGCCAAAGCAAAAGGGTGAATTTTTAAAGAAGACTTCAAATCAGACAGTGACTCTGTGTTTGTCTGAGGCTCAAAGCTTTGGACCCGCTACAGAGAGAAATCAGTCACCCATGTTTTTTTAGTTGTTGTTTTGAGACTGGCAACCAGTGCAAAGATTTTAAAATGGGAGTGATGTGACCTTGTTTTTTGGTGCCAGTTAAAAGCCAAACAGCAGCATTTTGAACAAGTTGCAGTCGACCCAGTGATGCCTGAGCTCAACATAAGGGTGTTGCAATGATGTACATAAAAGTTTGTAATAAAAGAATGAATTAAAATCTCAAATTGATGCCGAGGAACAAAAAGTTTGACTTTAGACAATTGTTTGAGCTGAAAAAAGCTGGACTTGACTCCAGCACTGATTTGACTGTCAAGCTTCAAAGCACTGGAAAAGGAAAAAGGAAAGGAAATAACACTGGAATTAAAAGGAAATAACACTCAAAAGCAGAATTGCTTCTCATTGCCAACAGAAAGAAAAGAAAATGGCTGCACTGCAAAATACATTAAGGGTAAGTTACAACCTAAAGCCTGATGGGTGTGAGACAGCCTAATAATGATGCGCCATCATGCAATTTCATCAGTTTGTTTTTACTTGCTGTAAAAAAAGGTTCTTTCCAAACTACAAGATTAGTGTAAGATTTTAGGGATGATTTTATCCTGATTTTCACCTGTCCTCCATTCCCAAAAGGACCAAATCTTTATATCTAATGGTGTCTTTGTTAATTCAAAATACTTTCTTTTTTTCCCACCACTTCAATAATTTACAAGTTACAACAATTTAGCACGGTTGTATCTGAACTCTAGAACGTGGAGCTATTCTTAGTATCTGAATAAAACAAAGGCTCTATTCCCCTATGTCGAGGCTGAACTTACTATCCAACATTGCAGTTTGTTTTTATGTCTGGTCATAACATTGCCTTTTGTCAGTATTGAAAGTACTTCTAAGGGTAGAAATACAAATTAAGATCATTGTGAGGACTGAATCAATCAATAGTGGTGTTTCAGTTCAATTCTGGTGTTTGGTTTAATCCTCATGTGCCTCTTCAAAGCTAATTTTTTTCTTAAATTGACCAAGGAATTGCATATTTCAACAATAAAACTGTTATTTATTGACAAGCAAATTCACAGAAAAGGTAGTTTGTTCTTGTGAGGCTTAACAAAATCAAAATCATGACCCATGTATCGAAACAAGAATCAAATCATAGCTCCATCTGTACAATTTCAATGTTTACAAGTAGACTGTTGATGGGCAAGGTTGGATAAACATGCTGTTTGACCTAATAGAGGCATGCTGTGCCTCTGTTGTTGCTCAAGCCTCTTCATTTGTATGAATATTTTAGTTCCACAGTGGGTTGTGCGTAGATGAATTATGTAACGCAGAGAGGCCAGGAACAGAAGAACCATTTCCACTTCATCTCAATCTTAAGGAGAAATTTCTCTTCTTTTTTCATCATGTTTGAAACATAAACACTCCTCACCTTGACACATCCATATTGATTGAAGTTTGGGATAGGTCTCCGGGGTGTAAAGCTAAAGCGCACATATTTCACAGTTGCTCTCATCTGTGATTAAAAAAAATGCCCAGCACCAAAATTTCATCAGCATGATTTTATTGGCAGCAGTATTTGACATCACACATCACAGAGATAGAATGGAGATATAATGGAGTGTCTCAGTCATTGTAGTATAGTAATTGTAACAACTGAATAATAACTTCATATTATTCAAATAAAAAATTGATCAATGCAGAGAAGATTCATTAAATTAAAAATAGCACCTTTTTTGCACCTTATTATGCTGGCAAGCTATGATATTATTATTAAATTCTAGAAAATAGCTGACAGGGAAGGCCCCAACAACATAGAGGCTGATGCATCATAAGTCAGGAAGAGCAGACAACAATGTGGTTCAACACAAAATAACCACAAGTTAACAGTTTAAAAACAAAGAACTGACTCTTAATGAAAGTTAGAGCACTGCGCCCCATCACCTAACCAAGTAAACTCATTATACGACAAAACAGACTGGAACTAGCTGAACAACAGATATATACAGTCAAGCACCATTCCTGGGATGTTTAAAGAGGCAGACTGCTGATGTAGGAGTTCCCTTTCGTTTGCATTCCTAATGTACAAGACACCGAAGGGGCCTTGGCAGGGGGCCCACATTAGCACAGAGGAAAGGCCCATGTACAGTACGTGTAATAACCATTCGTGTCACATACAGCGCAGTGGTCTCTCAGTGTGTGTGCAGCTTTGTTCAAACATCAGTCAATCCCTGGTACAACCTCAATATGCAATATCACAAGGAGCTTTGACTTAAGGCAATTCTTCAACTCTGTCTTTGGAATACTAATAAGACTAAATGATGAGATAGAACTCAGTGCAGTTGGAGCTTGTTTCCATACATATATCTATTTATATATTTATTTATAAAAATAAATCAGTTAATTCATATGAATAATACATAGACATTAATCAAGCCTTTTTGCTTTTTTGTGAAAATAGTTATTATTATTTTTAATAGTATGCTTTTTTTTAAATTAATTAATTGCAATTTTACATGATTAAACTATGACTCTTGTCTAAGTGAAGTATTTGTGTTAATGACATTACACTTTGAGGAATCCACAGACAAGATCTTGAAGGAGCTTGGTCTGTCTCTGGGTGGTTTTTAGGACTTCCTCGTGGTTGGCCTTTTCTTCACTGTTATAGTCCGTTATTACTTTGTTGGTTATAAGAGACAGTCCAAGAACACGCAGGCCACAGTGACGAGCCACCAACACCTCAGGCACTGTGCTCATGCCTGCCATAAAATACATACTTACTATTAGGTTACATCATCTGTACTTTTTGCCATTTACTTTCATGCTAATTTACATTTCTTTATTTCCTTTATGACTATGTATACTATATCTTAACATATTTGTTCACAACAAACACAAAGTTACAAAACTAAACTTACCGACAGCATCAGCCCCCAGAGTCTGCAGAAGTTTGCACTCTGCAATGGTCTCAAATGATGGCCCAGCCAACATGCAGTAAACACCTTTTTTAATGAAGTGGGCTGCCCCCATGGCTTCAGCTGCAGACCTCAGTTTGAAACTCAGCTCACGGTCATAAGCATCTGACATGCAGGGAAATCGCAACCCAAATCTAGAAGAAGAAATAAATATGTCACTCAACATGTCAATGTTTCGACTACATAACAAGCAAAAGTGAAAGTGTATATACATTTTCACATTTCATTTTGTTAGTAAAAAAAAAAGCATGTCACTTTGAGGACTATATTAGAAAGAAACTAAAGTAAAAAACTAATGTCAAACCTGTTATTAGTTTTTAATTATTTCCCAAATTAAATCGGGGAATGAAAATCAATAATAAATCAACAATTGGGAATAACTCTGATTTCAAATGTACAAATTCTCAATATAAATTTAAATAATAACAGTTTAAAGACATGTTATCCACAATGTGTTAACTGATATTGATAAAGCAGTTGTTTTCAGTCTAAAAACATATGTTTAACATAAAATATGGAAAAAGAATTGAATAACTTGTTGGTTTATATAGTGTCAAAAACAGAATTTAATGAAAATTGTAGGTCTACTGTTTATTACCACCTCATAGCTGATTAGCCACAACGATGTTTCAAAACGTTTAACTTTTGTTTTTCATTATTAGAATACATATGTTATTAAAGTAAAGAAACCTTTCGTCATTTGGTCCACACAATGGGCTTTGTCCTGCAAAGCCTGGCATGTTTATGTGATCTTTTATGATCATAATATCCCCAACACTGTAGCTGTCATTGAGTCCTCCAGCTGCATTTGTCACAACCAGGGTTTTCACTCCCAGCAAAGAGAAGACACGCACAGGGTACGACACCTGGAAAAAACACAACATTTATTTAAGTATTACTGAAATAGATCAAGATGTAATTTTACCATTACGACTTGGTTTTTAATCTGTTTTATAAATTTAGCATCATGTTTGACTGGAAATTGGTTATGCCACAATTTTTAATAAATGCCATTTTAGCCCAATTTCAATGGTTTTCCAACTTGACATTTTTTAAGACATCCATTTATTCTGCTGTGGGGGTCGCGAGTTGGCTAGATCAATATTGTGTGGGTCTCGGTCTGAAAAGTTTGGAAACCACTGGTATAACAAATTTGTGCAGGAGCACAGGGTAACATTTACTTATTATGTATTAATGTACTGTATTAAAAAATGAACAGAACCAATTGGTGCTACAAAATTAAAGAGTATGGATTTAGGATAATTCCACTATGGTCTCAGTTTAGTGTTGTTTGATTCATTATCAGGTGACTTGTGTTTTTTGTAAAGCAGGAAGTGTTGAAACCACCTGTTGAAAGAATAACTCAGTTTATAAATTAAGTTTGCTGCTCATGTGAGAGCTGTTAGTTTATACAACGTAAAAAAGAGATAAAAGTTCAAGTTTAAGTTTACAATGACACTGTGGCACACTGCAACTGTAATAAACCAACTTGAGCAACACAACAAAACCCCAGTAAAGTCAGTGTCCTGTATAAATTACTTTTGAATCAGAGAAGTATCAACAAGCATAACAAGACAGATCAGTGACCCACAGAGTGCATTAGAGAGATCACACCGTGTGTTGTTTCACATTTTATCAGAATGAAAGTTCGCTTAATACCTCGCTTAATACTTTCTTTGTTGAATATACAGTATGCACAAAAAATGTGCACTCATTGTTTCTACAATGAGTGCTAAATGTGTGTGTTCTTTACAGTTACTGTTTATATTTTTAAATTGAATAATCAATTTCTAATGACTCTTACCATGTGTATGCTATAGCCCTCATAGAGGTGAAATCTCCCCTGCATGCACACACAATCATGTCCCACAAGTTTTCCAAAGACCAGCTTACCAGCATGACCTGGGACTAAACAGGTGAGAGAAACCCATAAGATAATAAACATAGTTTAGAATACATTTTAATAAAACTGGGAAACAAAACTGAACACACGTTTGAGGAAAGAGATACTTTACCAGTGCTGGTAGGAAAACGAGGGATGTCTTCATATTTGAATGTAGTGCTGTCTTCCAGCTTGTCAGCTAGACCACCCAAGCCTGAACCACAGATGATGGCCACTACTGGGCGAATGGTTGAGCGATTTAACAACCACTCTGCGGTTTCTTTGCACTCTTCATAACTGAGAGGAAAACATAATTTTAATCTCACAGCAACTCACACTCATTTGTCCAAACATGCCTATGCTATTGACGAAATGTAATATTTGACAAATATTTAGAAATGTTTTATTTAGTAACATACAAAAGCGACGTTTTGTAAAACCCCGTAAGTATGTGATACTAAAGAAAAAGCAAGCAAACTCGTTTTAACTGTTGCTACCAGTTGGACAACAGTGAAGAGACATTGTAGCAGCTGTTCTTTTAATCACAGGTGTCAGTGGCAGCAGGACGCAATTATAATTTTGGTGGAAAATTGCAAAATACAGTAGCCAATGAATAACTGCAGTTTCAGTTTTAATAAGTAATCCAACAAACCAACCCTAAAGTGTTTATAGTATCAAAAAAGCATTTTAGAATTTAAGAAAGAAAATATGATGATTGTCATATTTTTAAATGTGAGCTACTTTTGATAATAGTGAGCTGAATAATTAAGACGCTACTTTCGGTGTAATAGTATTGTTACATAAGCCAGCCTGAGCCTTATGTAAGAGTAGAGGATTTTCCTTCTGGAGAAGGGCTGAGCGGCTGCGGCTCGGAGCTGTCCGTGGTCCTACTGAGACTCAAAGCCCCCTTGACCCGAATATAAAGACTAGCTGACGAGCTTTGTCAACTTTTGGGACTGACACAACACAATGCAGCGCTGGCACTTTAGCTCGCTACAACAGCTATGACTAGCGTTAAGGCTAGAACGCGACAGCCTTCAACATCGACTGGGACATGACAGAGAGCGAATTACGGATTGATAAGCTCATCTGTAATGCCAGTCTAAAAGATCACACTTGCTATGCGAATAGCGTTTAAGGTTTTCGCTGGTAAGTTAGCCTACGTTCAGACTACATTTATCTAGGCTGATTATCTTTAGTTTTGATAAGTCGGCGCATAGAGCTGTCTAGCTTATTACTAGCATTGTTAGGCTGTGTGCACCTTTGACAATCATGAGGCGTATCTGCCCAAATGCATCTGACATCAGCTCATCCTCATCATCATCACCAGCATGATCAGACATACCTGCTGTGAATGGAGGTAGCTGCCATCTCTGCAGACATAGAGACACGCTGATCGCTCTGTTACTTTGGTTTATGACAGAAGTTTCCAGTCTCAACTTAAACTAGTTTAGCGGCTGATGGAGACTGCGCGTTTCAGGATTGTCAGGTCATGCTGCGTGATTGCGTCAGAGCGTAGGCGTGGTTTGGGGGTGCCGGTCTCTTTGAAGTAGACAAATCCTATTTTCTACCACAATGGACTGCTCACTCATCCGTTCTCTGGTTCAGGCAGTAGAGAAAACAGGCGGAAACAGAGGGTTGTTGGATAAAAAGATGAGGCTTGTAAACGTAAGACTATTGAGAAACAGGCGTCGAAGAACATTATAAATCTGAATGATGTTTTTTTTTTTTAATGATGTTTTTTTTTTTTTTTTTTGATACTTTTTTTTTTTCTTTTGAGAGAGTTTTTTCTCCCTTTCAAAAACATTAGCTTGAAATTGCTAATGCTTTGGTAGAACCATACATCCATGCGTAGAACCCAGATAGCGTAGCAAAACAATTAGGCTTCTAAGCTAAGCTACTTTTCTGAAGTTGGAGAAGAACAGTGGGCTACCACCATGGAAGAGCTGTCAAGCAGTGAAGGAAAGCAGAAATGTCCAACCTCCTTGTTTGACTGTCAATTCGTCAGCATATAGATAGATAGATAGATAGATAGAAGAAGATATAGATAGATAGATAGATAGATAGATAGATAGATAGATAGATAGATAGATAGATAGATAGATAGATAGATAGAAAAAAAAAAAAAAAAAAAAAAAAAAAAAAAAAAAAAAAAAAAAAAAAAAAAAATAAAGATAGATAGAGCAATAGAGATTAGCATTTTAAAATCTCTATTGGTTTAACATTAGACCAACTGAACATTCTACAGCTGTATGATGTCACGATCCCGAGCCTAATTGATATACTCTCCTTTTTACTCCAACAATGTTCATTTTGTCTTCATTTATTTCACGACTTCGTTTTCTTTTTAAAGATAATGTGTACTGTACTCTCCTTTTTCAGTTGCCTTGTTTTAATAGTTTTGCCTCTGCTCCACTTGCAAGATGGCCGCTGCAACTACCTCAGAGCAGAGCATGGAGCAGAGTCATTTGGGTGCCATGGCGACAGTGTCTCTAGTGTGTTGTTTACCACTTTGACCACAGCCAATCAGGAAAACGTAGACAGCGCGCATGTTGCCAGGACGACAAACTACAACAAAGTGTTGTCGAGTGCGCTAATGAAATGTATGAACCATTATTTCAGTAACAGGACCAGAAAAGGTAACAAGTCTACTTTTTAAACATTGGTATGATAAACACATTGAGCTAGCTAAAGGTTTACTTCGCTATTAATTTGAAAATTTGCCGTTCAGTTCAGTAACGTTGATGCTAACAGCGTAGTTAACGTTATCTTTATATAAGGGTTGTGCAATGACATCATTTTATTTGAAAAAATGCTCATAGACATACCGACTGAGTGGCAAAACTACAACACAATGGAGAAAATGTACTTTTTGCTTTTTACGGATTAATTTTCATCCCACAAATAATTTTTAAGTGGCGAAATGCAAACTAACAATCACTTTCAGTTGTCGTGGCAACAGTGTTGTACTTAACTAACTTGTTTAGAAGATTTATGACATTTTAACTGCAGTTCTGAAATACTAAAGCTACTAAAATTCTACTACAATCTTCATAAAAAACAAAAAAAAAAACAAAACAAATAAAACTAAATGAATATTGTTTTTAGAAAGAAAAAGGTAATTACTTCAACTGTGTGTGATTCCAAAATCTGTGATAAATGTGAGAGACGCTAAAGTCTTTCTGTTTATCTGCCACTGCACTGTTAACTTGCTTTTTTGCTTTTACTGTCAGTTACAAACTTGTTGTTCTGCAGAGTTGTGGGTTGAGTTTTTTCTCACATATAGCTTATTTTCCCTATTTTAACTTTATTTTGAGCTCACATTCTCTCATTCATTTTTTGCCTCTCAGACCTCACATTTAGAATACTGTCACCTGCATAACCTCTATTGATATTATATTTTTTCTTTTTTTTTTACTAGATTATGCATTTGTTTAATCTAGCTAGGTAGCTAAATTAATGTGTTTGCAATAGAGACTGACTCAATAATCTGCAACTGTTTTTCACAACTCCTGCACTTTAATTTTGATGTTTATGTAATGCTACCTATGTAGCGTTAGCATATTTGTTTATATTGAGATTTGTTGTGAATTGGTACGGTTTTTATTCTCAATGGGACTTTCTTGGCTAAATAAAGGTTAAATGAAATAAAAATAAAGTAACTTTAGTGTTTCATAATCACTGTTATCTTGTGTGTTTTTGCAGGTAAAAGAGACATAACACACAAGGGATGTCAACATTACAGATTCCATCCAAAGGCAAGATGATAAAAACAGAAGTGTCAATGGATTTAAACCCTGAAATATTCTTAAAGAGTGGAGAGAAAGTGAGAAAGGTACATTAACAAACATCAAAACTTTTATACATTGATTTTCTTATCTTTGTTTGAACACATTTCTATTGTAGAAACTATTTTATTGTGAACCAACTGGATTTGATCCAAATCTTTGAAAAGACCCGTGTCAAATGACAGACTGTTCTAATAATTATCTTGGCATCTTGGGGTGTACCAAAATCAATATCTGACTCCAGTGTTTTGTTTTGGTGACCCTCCAGCAAATTTTATCTTTGGCTAAGTCTCTGCACTCAAACTAAGAAATGTTGAAAACTATTATGACGCGTAATCTAAAAAGTGTATATTACTGTATAAATTTAATTTAATGGTGTGATCACCGATTTACTTTTTTTTTTTTTTCTGTGTGTGTGGGCGGTTATTCACCAAAAGTTGTGAACACACTCACTTTACGAGGACCAATCAGATATTTTAATGTTATTAATAATAACTATACTATGAATTATAATTGCAAACAAAAAACATACTTTAACTGATAAAGAAACAAAAGAATGAATACAGTTAGTATAATGTTTTTTTTTTCTTCCGGGTGCTTTGTCTCTAACTAAGATGTATGCAGATCATTATTTTGCATATAAAAGCGTCAATATTGATCTAAAAATGTGTAAATATTTAGGGATGCGCTGATCTGATACTGCGATCGGTTATTAGTACAAGTCCAGAAAATCCCTCTGGATCGGATATCGGCTCCATAGCCGATATCATTGTCATGCCTTTAATTAAACATAATGCGACAAATTTACAGTAACAGTAGATTTACCTGTATTTTTTACTGCTGACAATTTAACTAAAAACTTACTAAAAAGTAAATAAATGCAAGTACAGAGCTTCGAGATGAAATTATGGCGCTGATAAAAACACATTTTATGAGCTTTAGCGCTTTGAAAATAGGACAATGTGGGATTAGTCAAACACAAATATATCAAACTAAATACTACTTTGGGTAAGATCATGACTAGGGATTACCATACGAGCAGGGCAATATGATATTGTTGGTGATGATTTTGATATAAACGTAGTGATCATATCAAATTTAGAATATCTTTATAAAATCATTCTGGGATATATATATATATATATATATATATATATATATATATATATTATATATATATATATATATATATATATATATATATATATATATATATATAATATATATATATATATAATTATAAAACCCTAAATACACTCATTTAATTAAAACATATTATTATTAAAACATATTGATTAAAGGCTCACAAAAGTTTATGGTGCATACTTAAAGATTCTCATTATTCAAATACTGTATATTCCTTTTGGGTAGAGATATTATGAGGTCAGTATACTGTGTCAAGGCTGCTAACTTTGCGGTACATGGTGCTGGTGTTTGAGTTATGTTTACATCATTTTTTTCTAACCTGACAATGAAAATACAAAACTCTAACTCTGATGCATTTATATTTTCTTTTAGAGTTCTTTGTTTGATGTGGATAAGGCACTTTTTCAACCATATCCCAATAAGCTTGTCTTCAAAAACTTCACTCCAGGAGAGACATACAAGTTACCTTTGCAGCTATTTAATAGAGACAAGGTATGTATGTGTAGAGATTATCTGTTTTAGTTTAATGATTTCAATAACATTGTTTGGGATATATTAACATAAAACTGTAAATGCTCCTCAATGTGTGTAAAAGTTGTGTGCTGAACAAACAGAATAACAGCTCTACTGAATATAGGTCACAGGGGATTGAGAGAAATTTAATTTTTAATTTCTCATTGTCTTGAGATGATGAGTAAACCATATTTATGTGTGTGCGTGTTATTTGGTGAAGGTCCCGAGATATGTGAGACTGAGCAGCCGGAGTCAGAGTTCTTCCAGTTGTCTGGTCCAGAGGATGCGAGTGGCAAAGTCGCACCGGGACTGTCTGCTATTTACAGTTTCATTCACCCCACAGAAGAACAAGGTACATTTTACAGCTGGCACAGAAAAAAATTGTATATTGAAGGTCAAGCATTAAGTTGCCGCAATATCATTTTGGCATACATTTTTCGACTCTTTTAGAGAATTTGTTTCTTTGTCTAGGACTATCAACATCATCTGATTTGTGTCACTGAGAGCGAGCACTTTGAGATCCCAGTTATTGCCATAGGGCCCCGTGCAATCCTAGACATTCGGGATAAACTCCTTCTCCCTGTCTGCCCCGTGAAAGCAACTACAGAGAAAAGTCAGCTGTACGCAACATTGGAAACAGCAAAGCTAATTTAAGCTACACACCAAAGAGTCAGTTAGAATTAAGATTACTTACAATTTTTTTTTCTTATGTGTATATTTAACTTTTTTTTTTTTTTTTTGCAGACCTTTCTTTGTGACACCAATCTCTGGGAGTTTGGATGTGGGGGAAAGTATGCAGATGACTGTAACATTCAGCCCCATGAACATCGGTGATCATAGACAGGACTTATGCTGTACTACCACACTGGTGAGTGCTTTCTGTGGATTCTGACACCTTTGTGACATTTAATGAGTTTCAAGTGAATACAGCATACGTATAGATAAAATAATTGGTCCAAACAACTGAAGTTTGCTTCCATAATTCAGATGTGTCCTACATTGCACATTGATGTATTCATTTGATAATGATAGGTTGATCCACTTTATTTAGACTTATAACTAGGTGTGTGTAGTGAAGATCATTCGGGAATTTAAGTTTTTTTTTTGTATTACAAGTAAATGACATAAGTGTTCTTGCTATTTGTGTTACACAGCAAAGTCCTGTACTATATGAGGACTACATTTTATGAGGTTGTGGCAAATGCTTTTGTTTGTTGTTGTTGTTGTTATTGTATTGAAATTCCCCAGGTATCTACATCTGTGTTAAGTGTAGCTTAGACCTGTCTGTCCTGCTTTTGCTGTTTGAAGTCTCCCAGTAAGTTGTTCTTGTGCAAATGGCTCTTGGGTGTAGCTACTTGATTATTTACATACTACAGCAGACAATAGTGCATTGTACAAACCAACCATCAGCCATGGTTTTGTAAGTAGTCTTTATTTATATAGCACGTTTCACACATCACAAAAATCACCAAAGTGCTTTACAATCTCTATCCAATCAATCTTGCATGAGTCTAAAGATTTAGCAGTAAAAAGGGAATCAGTAATAGGTGTGGTAAAGTAGAAACAAGCAATAAAATAATAGCAAAAATGTATGTCAGCTTGACATTTTATCAATAGCAATAAGAAAATGGTTTACTGGAATGTTCGATAGCGTCGCTCTCATCAGGGCATCAAGCAAGTAAAGGTTGTAACATGTTAGCTTCCATAAGGGTGAGTAATTCAGAAATGTTGGTCTTAGTTTAACCAAAATATTCCCAATAAAATTAAGAATATACTCAACAAAATATAAACGCAACGCTTTTGTTTTTGCTCCCATTTTTCATGAGATGGACTTAAAGATCTACCCTGAAATGTGCAGTTTTGTCTCACAGCAAAATGCCACAGATGCCACAAGCATTGAGGGAGCGTGCAATTGGCATGCTGACAGCAGGAATGTCAACCAGATCTGTTGCTCGTGCATTGAATGTTCATTTCTCCACCATAAGCCGTCTCCAAAGGCGATTCAGAGAATATGAAAATGTCCCAGTTCTTGCATGGCCAGCATACTCACTGGACATGTCACCCATTGAACATGTTTGGGATGTGCTTGACCGGCGTATACGACAGCGTGCACCAGTTCCCACTAATATACAGCAACTTCGCACAGCCATTGAAGAGGAGTGGACCAACATTCCACAGGCCACAATCTGATAAACTCTATGCGAAGAAGATGTGTTGCACTGCATGAGGCAAATGGTGGTCACACCAGATACTGACTGGTTCTGAGTCCCCAGACCGCCAATAAAGCAAAAACAAAATGCACATTTCAGGGTGGCCTTTTATTGTGGGCAGTATAAGGTACATCTGTGCACTAATCATGATGTCAGATCAGCATCTTGATGTGGCACACCTGTGAGGTGGATGGATTATCTCAGCAAAGCAGAAGTGCTCACTATCACACATTTAGACAGATTTGTGAACAGTGTTTGAGAGAAATAGTAATATTTTGTATCTGGAATGTATTTAGATCCATCTCATGAAAAATGGGAGCAAAAACAAAAGTGTTGCGTTATATTTTTGTTAAGTATAATTTTATTGAAAGATAGAGGTGAGTCTAGGAAGCTTGTTGTGAGGTTTTAGTGTTAATTGCAGAAGCATGTGTTGCCATTGCTTTATTTGAGCAGAGCATATTTGTTAGCCACTTTCTAAAATGATCTTAAAAAGTGTGCTAATCAAGTGTGGTATTTCTCCGTTTTAATAATGTAGCACTTTTCAAATACTCTCAAACACATCACATGAAAGAGACAAATGTAGCGTATAAATAGTTTTTATTGCATTTTTCAAAGATAAATAGCTGTCTTTTTTGTTTGCTAGAGAAAGTGCATGTATAAATATCTACTGCAACCCTGCTCCATCCTTGCAATTATCTTTACCCAACATCAAAGTGTAGATTTCACACTTGGGGATCAATTAGGGTTAAAGAACAAAGTTAAGAAAGGGTAGCCGTTAGCAAAGGTTGCCGATTACAGCCAAAAGTATCAAACTTTTCGTGACTATGTAAGGAAACTCAAATTGTATTAACCTACAATTTTCCTTGTCATTGTAGGTTAAATTTGAACAGTTTTACGGCACTTTGCAACATGTATCAATTATAATTTGTTACACATATGAGTGATGCCGGTTGCACAGTACAATATTATTATTCATTATGGAAGTCTGTTTTTTATTTTATAGATGAGCTGCTGCAAATACATTTTGCATCAATAAGGAAGTTACATTAAAGGCTCAATGAATAAAATAAGGACTTTATTATCACAGTAGTCTCATTAATTTGGGTCACCTTAATATACTTTCTAAGGCTGAATGCTGAAAGACTCAAAAGAATCTATCTTTGTAGGAACAACCCTTTTTTGTGCAATGGATCTCTTACTTTTAGACCAGTGTAGAGGGAAGCCAGAAATGTGAAAGAATGCTGACACAATCAACTGTTATCAGGATTCTACAATGTCACCTTGCCAAACTACTGTATATATCCTATAGTCAGGACATAAATTGATAGTGCCACTTTGGATTCTTACTACAGTTTTATGGTATTTGACATTTCCCTTTGACAGAGCTCATAGCCGGATAGTTCATAACATGTGTTGATGTGTGGGCCATTTCAAGTGACTGGCTTTAACATGATTGTTTACCTGCAGGCCCTAAAATGTGGTGCCTTTTTCACTGCATGTGCGTGATCTCAAGCAGTTTGCAGTGCAGCCATGTAAACAGAAAAGCCTGCTAAAGAAGTAGGACCAGTAGCAAACAGCCACATTAAGCATTTATAATGTGAGGGCCAGCTTGGGTCCAGAACACCACTTACTGCCCATCAAGACGCTATCATTTTAATTTAACACCTTTCTCTCATGTATGTTTTAGGTTAGCTTGCTGCTGTAGTTACAGTGTAATATTTGGTCTGATAGCAGCACTTAAGTATAATATTTGCTTACTTTCAAGCACCTCGGGCCATTTTCAGGCACAATAACAAAGAACAATACGTACAATAAGTGACTTCTTATTCATAGTGGCAGTTCATAAAGCAAGAAGAATGTCGTTTATCTGTTTTAATTTTTGAAAAACGAAAATATGACACTTTAGAAGCTTGTATCACTCAGCATTCAGGGCAATACAGAAATATTGAAACATGCAGGAATAAATCAAAAGTTTGAGTAAAACACATTAAGAGGACACATTTGTAGCAAGATTAAAAGCTTTCTAAAATCTATTCAACAAACACAAATGTTATAGAATCACAGTTTCTGCGATTTGTTCCTTTCCAACTTTGTTCACTGTGTCACAATGTTTTGAGACCATGCATGTCTTCTTTCACATAATAGAAAGGTGGATAGCTCTTGTGGACTTTTTGAGCAACGTGGGACCATCTTTGAAAGTCTACACTACAAACTACAGTTGTCCCTACTAGTGCTTTAAATTCCACACATCTTCAGATTTCTAGGATAATTTTAATATTTTCAGCTGTATATTTGAACGACTTTGTGAAGCAATAGCCACTGTTTTAGAGGGACAAAAGATATTGGAGACTTTAAGTTGTAATCTCAACTGAGCAAAAGGTAAAACAAAAGTGTTAAAAAAAGGGCATTTTAATGTCATTGTAGTCTAGTGTAGAGCAGTTTAATTATAGGAGGTACAACATTTTCATCTAGCAAAGTCTGTAATAGACATTTTTTCCAGTCAAACTACTTTCTAACTCTTACAAATCCTTTAGCACAGAACATAAATAAAAATATAATTTTACAGACAGCAAAGTTTACTCGTACTATTGGTGAATGAGACAAAACACAACACAATATGTTTTAAATGCAGTAAAAACTAGGGCTGCGACATAGTTGATTAAACGCAACTAATTGATTATTGAAATAGTTGTCAACTATTTTAGTAATTAACTAACTGTTTATTGGTTTATAAACAAGCTATAAAGCAAGCTATTAAGGGAGAAAAAATGTTTCTGACTCAAATTAAATATTAATTACATAAAAATGTGTAATATTCATGAATTTGGAAACATTATTTTGCTTGTAAGTGTACACCTCCAGGTTGTTTAATTGAGCTTAGTCGAACTGAATGAAAATCTCCTATCTCCTATTAACAACTCATCTATTCATCGAAAGATTACACGCCCAACTAATGGATTAACAAACTAATTTGTAGTTGCAACATTCTAATGTGAAAACATTTAGCAGAGTATTGAACCTAAATACAAACAAAATATATTTTTAAATAAATCCAATTAAAAGACCCCTTTGCAGTGTACAGAGTGAACTACTTGCTAAAGCACAGAGCCAAGGGGAAGACTGCATGGGTCAGGCTGACTGCCAAAAGTAAAGTATTAACAATAAGCTGCAGCTCTCCCTGTCTGTCAGCCACTGTCATAGCATCCGGATGTGAGGAGATAATTGCTTTTCTTTACTCCCTGTTCTGTTCCCGCTCGCTCATTTCCCTTCCATCACTCATTGTCGGTCTTGACTCACCTCTCTCGAGCTACATCTTTGATATTGCTGAGGTTTGTAGTTTTTTGTGCAAAGTAGAAAAGAGAAACACCACACCAACCTTAAATCTCTGTGCTAATTGTCCCACAGAAAGGCTCACTATTGCTTGCTGAATAATAATATTTTACAGTTGTGCATGACCGGTATAACTCACAATGCTTTACAATTCCTCAGAGAATGGTTTGTTTTGTTTTTCAATCAGTGCAAGGTCAGCTGTTGTTATTGCATTTGACAGCTAAATAAGGCTCATTGGGAGACTTAAGTGTGATTTGAGACTTTGTAGTTTCTCAGAATTCAGGTTCCTTTTAATCTCAGTTAATTTCAAATAGTGCAGAAGGTTTCATTTAGCTTAGTTTGACTTGTTTCTTCTTTACTTTATTCAACTTATTTGCCTATTTTGTATTTACTTATATGTTATAGGCAAAATGTCTTCTCTGTCATATATACTTTTTTTTGGCAATTGATGGAACTGATTTATTTCTATTTTTTACAGCACTTGGGCCATTTAAAAATAGATCAAATAAAATATTTAGCAACTTAAGGATAGAGCATGTGTAACATTTTTTTGCTGTCTGTAAGCTTTTGTTCTTTCCTGTGGGTCTTTTTCTGCAAAGTAGTTCAAAGCTGAATATTTGTTTTGTAGGTGTTAAACTACAATCCACATATAGGTTACAAGGAGTGAATAGCTACATTTTACTAGTGAAAACCTGAAATATGTATTACTGTTCAGTAATATGTATTTCAGTGAATTGTTTTCTGATTCATGCAAGCTGTCTTAAAAGTCAGATTTTTGGTCTTAGTTTGATATTATCTTGCTATTTGCCTTTTTTTTTCTCATGCAGTATAATCCAAAAGATTGTTTTGATAAGCTACCTCTTGCGGTTTATAAATGGTCTTGATTTCTCTCCCTTCAAACCTCGAGTTATCCTGCTCTTTGTGATGCTGTGGGGAAAGCAGGACTTGTCACATTCTTTGAAAAGAGGGACATAAAATGTCTTGGTCCCTTCTGTGTTGAAGAGGAGTTTTAGATCATGTTTTACTGTTAAAAGCTGACAGCAAATTGTCTCTAGACATTTTGCTGGCATAGAGAAATTCTTAAAAGTGATGTGTTATATTTATGACTACATCTAACTCTGTCAAACTTGTTTTTCATCTTTCAGAGTTAGATTATGCTCAGCTTACATTACATTACATACAAGAGAGATTGCTCATTCATCTGTGTGCTTCCTGCTGACTAGTTTGCCTCTTGAGTCTTAAATTGCCCCTGAAGCACCTGTAAAACCGGATATTGTATGACCAGATTCTTGACTTATGCATTATAGCTCGCTGTAGTAATCTTTATGATATATATGCCACAGAACAGTATACATTCTAAAGTACAGCATTGTTTCACCTTAATCACACACATTCTTTTAACACATTGCTTCACATCCGGAAACAGCAGGACTTGTTCATGGTTCAGTGTTTCATCTTAACCAAGAAAAGCAAACACTAATCTGCTGGAATATGGCTGGCTAAAACATTTATCTGCTTTGCTTATGTAGTTAGACTGGTGTTGACATTTGGTCAATACCAGCAGAAGCGTTTGAAAATCAGAAACAGTCATTATTCAGAAATACAGAGGTAGATTGACTAACGACAAAAGGCAAATGGACAATTGTCCCAGAGCATCTCTTAAATTTGAATAAAATAAAGCTTGTATTGATCAAACTCAATTCCAAGAACATAAAGGGAGGAAAACCTTCTCCATTGGGTCACAATCAAATTTCATGTATTGGCCCATCATCCTATACAAATAGTAATAGTCTTTGCCCAAGATATTGCTCTAGTCCATCTGATTTGAATTTAAGCAAACATTCAGTTAATTTACATAGTCTGGCCTCATCGGAAGCCTGGCTTTGCATTGCACATGTGTATGTCTGAGCAACTGCTTAGATGCCACCAAATCTTAATTTTTGTTTACGCTTTTGTGTATGCTTACTGCAGGACAAGTGCATTCTTTCAATCTTTATCAGTTATAGACAACTTTTTAGAGCTGGTTTTACAGTTGGTATCATATTTTCTTTTCTTTTTTTTATTATTTCTACATGCTTGGTGTCACAGATCATACACTGCTAAACACATGTACAAAACATGTAACCAAAAAAAAAAAAATTTCCTTGTGACATACCTGATTGTCATTTAAAATCCATTACCATACTACAACATGTTTTTGTATGTAAATCTGATGTGTACTTCTCGGTGTTGACAGGTGAAGTTGTTTGTATCAGCTTGTTTGGAGCTTGTGAAGAACTGGACATCAAGCTCGAGCCTGACCTGGTTTTGCTTGACAAGACTTACATATCATTGTCCAGTGTCCAGAACTTCTCCCTCACAAACACCAGCCACATCCCATTGCGATACTGTTGGAGTACACAGCCCGGCTGCAGTGAGCAGGAGGAGGGTAGACTGAGGTATGTGTGGACTTTGTATTTCTCATGCACTTCTTGTTATAAAGATGTGACAATAAGTGCAATGCAAAAAAAAAGTTATAAACTTTATAATATAAAGGTAATAGGGTAATATTTCTGCACTTTTGGGATCAATTAGGGTTCAAATAATAGTCTAAAAACTTTCATCTAAGATTGAAAATATGGAAATAGTCATATCCATAGTATTTTTTTTATTTTAGACTCACATAGTAAAAGCCTGATAGAAATGAATAGAACAGGAAATGCCGGCAGCAAGGTGTTAGCTTTTTCAAAACTAACTGGCCGTCTGTGCACAAAGTTAATTAGGGTATCATGGATGAATTTCATTTGAGTAACTGGCAATGAAAAATATAATTTGTCTTAAAAACTACAAATACAAACACTACCATGTAGTTTTGTTGCTCCTCCTTGACATCCCTTACCTTGTGTACTGTGTTCTCAGGAGAGATGTGCTCCACACAAGAGAGCAGCAGGAGGGCTTTCCGAGTGAGTTCAACCCTGCAGATATTCAGCGCTCTGCTAGGCCACTGACCACGACTACACATGCCCCTCCCTCTTCAAATGAAGGTGCCATTACTCTGGAACCAATGGTGTGTAAATGTATAATTTATTGCATTCCCATATCTTCATTTACTAACTTCAAAGGATTATATAAAGAAAGTCCCACTGAGATTCAGAATCTCCTTTGCAGGAGTCCTGGGGGAGGGGAGAGGGGAGGCATTAATGGACATGTTTTTAGAAGTAGGGGAAACCCGGACTACCCGGAGGAAACCTACGCAGACATGGGAAGAACATACAAAGTCCACATACTTACTTCTATTGAGCTGCACGTGTTTGCATTTGGATGCAAACATGTCCTTAAGAATCCATTGGTGAAATATTCTTTTGGTTTGTCTTAATGTGTTTTCAGAGACATGAATCACATCACTGTTTACTGTCTCGTCTTTCAAATATTTATTCATTTTAGACTGACATGGTGAAAACCTCATAGAAATTACTTTCTGAGCACTGAGCCCATTGAGTAACTTTTACTTCTCAGTACTTGATAGCCTATTGTTTAATTTTCTCTGTTTTGTTCTTCCAGTTAGTTGACAACGATGTTATAGACAGTTGCTCTTACTTGAGTATAGTAGGCTATATAGTTTATAGTGAAATATTTTTTTTACTCTTACCTGGGTAATGTCTTCTATCACTTTGTAGTTTTACTTGAGTAATATTTTTGGAAGTTACTTTACTCTTTGTGTCAACTTCTCTCCATACCTCTGCTCAAAAGTCACAAAATGTTATAGGCCTACTTTCTCGAACAATACCCCAGTGTTAATCTATATATTTTTTTAGACAAAACAAGACTGTGACAGCGTCCCTTTCGAGCCTCAGGACTGTCAGCTAATTTTGACACCACTGTCACTGCTAGAGTCTCCTTAGTTCAACTCAATCAGCCTCCTGGGCCACAGAAAGATAAAAGAGGTGAAAGTAAGAGAGAGACAATCAGCCAATAACAACACAAACTTTGAAAGAACTCGAGAAAAGAAAAGTGTTTGCTATTCTGCTCATGTTCTTGTCCAGCAACCTAAGCAGTTTGAAAAAAGTTGATTCTAGACCAGGGTCAGCGGCCAGTGATGTATTAAAAAAAGCAAAATAAAACTAAACCTCGCTGATGTAAGTGTTTTGGATTTAATTTTATCATTATCTTTTTTTTCAGGTGGGTGAAATATGGCCAGATGTTACAGTGGAATTCTGCATTGTCTTCAAACCAGTAACTGCCACGCTTTACCAGCAAACTCTGTATTGTGATATTACAGGTCAGTGAGAAGAGAGACGCACAAATCCTCATTTTTTTTTAATGTTTTTGTGGAATCACCCGCATCGTGAGTTTGACTGTTTGTTCTGCCAGCCAACTCTTCCCCTCTGCTTGAAATCAATAACTTTCTCATATCAGATCCACCCTCTGAGTTTGGTGCAGAGTCAGACAAAGGTTAGCATGTCTGATTGACAAACTTTGTTGTGTTTTCACTGTTTGCCTTTTTTTTTTTGGACCTTGATATCTACACATATTCATAACTGTAAAATCAAATCATCAGTTTACCCTAAAGGTTTGCAGGCATACATTTCACTCCACAAATGACTGTAATTAAGTTGTGAAAGGTTGTTGGAAAATTTGCATTTGGTGTCCACTTGTGTCTTCTTAGCCGGATGAACACATTTACATGAATTTGCATACTTTCTAAGGCAGACCTGACCTGACGGCTGAGGTCAAAAACAACCAAGCTTTTTATTTTATTATTAAGTGGTAAATAATAATTGAAACAGCTATTATTATATGTCGCTCCAGGTTGTGAATCTCCTTTATGCCTAACAATCAAAGGTGAAGGCCTGGGACCAAAGCTTGAACCAAGTTACAATGTGATGGACATGAGAAACATATGCATTGGTGACAAAGACTGGTATGAGGTAGGCTACTACTATGACACACGTTTTAAATTGACAGCAACCATCAAGTACTAAATGTTACGTTTAGTTATATAAGAAAATGTTGTTTTCTAGGTGACATTAGCCAACAAAGGTCTGATCGATGCCCCGTTCAAGATGTCCAGCCCCAATACCACTTTTGGGCACTTTTTCTCCTTTAGTCCAGTTGAAGATGTTGTACCTCCTGGGGCCTGTCAGACAGTTAAAGTCACCTTCTCCAGTTCTGTCTTAGGAACTTTTTCAGAAGATTTGCTTCTTAGTGTGAAAGGACAACCTCATCCTCGCGTCTTAAATTTCAGGTATAATGACAAAATGAATGCATGATGTGTTAATGTGAGAATCCTTTAGGCCTACACAACACCATTTTCAAATCTGCCACTTCTTTTACAGTCACTCAAGGAATTTTGTTTAACATTTGTATATTTTGTGACTTCTGTTCAGGGGTTGTGTTATTGCTCCAACCTTTGATTTCGATGTGACAGAACTCAATTTTGGAGATGTAGCATTTGGTAAGTCTTTTTCCTGTCTGTTTTCTTATGGTAAAAGACATTGCCAAGTGACTAGCTACTTGCATTTCTACTTACATTATTATTATTGTTATCATAATTATTTTCTTTTTTGCAGGGTTTCCTCAGACGGCTATTTGCACACTTTTTAACAGGTCATTTGTGCCACTGTCATTTTCCCTGCATGTACTTGGGGATGGATTAGGACACCCCAGCGTGTCTTGTGTCGAACAGGTGAATGACAAGTTAAAAAGTCAGTGGCAAGGTTGTACAGCTAAAGATCGTTATTTGAGGCCTAAAGAATTCACTGTGCACCCTGAATCCGACTGTGTTCCGGCCATGTCACGAATCACTATAAAGGTACAATATGCCTAATGCTCCTATATCTGAAGCATACATCCTCAGTTGTTATCACTTTCACTCCATTGCTTAGTGTGTATTTGCTTAATTTGTTTTGCAAAGGTGACGCTGTGCTCTAATACAGTCAAAAGATATAGGCTGGCACTGGCTGTAGATGTGGAGGGTGTGGGGAAGGAGATCAAGACTTTACCCCTTAATGCAAGGTCAGTTTCATAAAATCACACATGTATCTGAAGCATATGAATCTTATCTGTTACATTCTAATCAGCAGTGTTTTTATTTTTGATGGATTCAGTTTCTTGTTTTTGGTGAAAAATTTAGCTTTATATTTTGACAATTCAGAAGATTAAATTTTAAACTTTAATTGTCAATTTGTGTCTCTTTAAAGCTCTAGGGATAGTTTTCTATTGAGTTGGAGCAAAGCGGTCAACTCATCAATCGTATTTGTGTGTAAAGTCAGCATTTTTGTGTTGTGTTTAGGTGTACTGTTCCATGCCTTGAGGTAGATACGCCTATACTGGACTACAAAAGTTGTTTCCTCAATCTTGCTTATGAACAGAAAATACATCTGGTTAACTCAAGTTCCCTTCCTGCTTGTTATGGCGTCTTAGACCAGGTGAAGACTTCACTATAGCCTTAATTAACTTACTCATTGCCATTGTGTTTATTTATTTTTTTATACTGTATGTTCTAGGTGTTGGAGCAGAATTCCTCAATATATTTTGAGAGTCTCATACCTAGAGGTGTATTTTGCCCCACAGCTCAGAGGAACTTCCAGTATGTGTGTTGCAAAGGCTGTGGGAAGATTACATTGCACTATGCGTATAGCTGTGTTTGGAAGCACCCAGCCACCTTTGGTCAGTCACATTTTTGTCACTCTTAATAACAACTTGCATGCTCTGTAAGTTTTAGTTGTAGTTGTTTTGTTTTTTAGAACTTGCTAGGTGCACTTTTCATAATACCACCACAACTAACATTGACATATAATTACTAATTATATGTCTATGCACAACTAATCATGCACTTTCAAATAATAATAATACAAATTCCATTATTGTGTTAATTTTCTCCACAGGATATTATGTTGTCTTGTATTGGGCAAGGGCCAATAGTTCGTTTCCAAAATAACCACCTGGACTTTGGCAAAATCCCAGTATTGAAAGACGTTACAAAATCGCTGTATCTTCTAAACCAGTCACCTATTCCAGCACATTTTTCTCTAAGTATGGTTAGTACAAACCTTTTTCAATTGGCATCACAACCAGCTTGGTCTATTCCGCACATTTGTTTGTTTTGTGTTTTGTTTTTTCTGTCTTAATTGTTGTGAAAAACATTTGTGTGACCCTGAGAGTTGAGGAGATTTACATAGCACTCTCAAACAACAATCAATGCAGATTCTTCTAGAATTATATTACATTTCAATCAATAGGTTGGCAGTGCAGCACACAAATAGACCGGATGAGTAGAGATCACAGATGTCTTGCAGTTGTCCAAAATAGCTTATCATACACAAGCATGTTTTGTTAATAATAAAAAAGTATTACTATCATTTTATCATATTAAAATTATATTGAACACTCATCTTCTACAAAAAATTCCTGCACTGCTGTTTATTGCTTCATGCATTTAAATGACCGCATCTGTTAAATCAGTGCTATATTTCACAAGTTTAAGAAGATAATTATTGAAATTACTTTGTTTTTGTTTATCATACCATCACAATGACCCAACTCATAATCTATTAAAAGCATTGCCTATTTAAATATTTTAGGCTGAGAAAGAAACTGAACAAGTATTATCAGAAATGTCATTGAGTTTGCACTTCAGCCCTTCATCAACAACACGGCATATAGAGCATTGATTTTAAATAAAGCTTCTGCTTGGCCATATGCACGCAAAGTGAACACTGCCAAGGCACTGATGAATGACTGCAGATGAATATTTAATTTATATTTTTTGAAGCTATCAGAAAACACAAAGTAATTGCATTTTGTTGCTTTAATCAATTTCATTCAGGTTTCCAATTCTTTTACGTGTTGATATTCAAACAATGAGCAGGTGTGTGAAAGTATTTTCAATCTTCTGTAGGTATAGTTTTGTTTTGTTTTGTTTTTATTCAAGCAATCAGGCTTATAGCACTCTAAAATGTTGATATGATTATGCTGTCATTGGATATACACATACATCATTGTAAATCTGTCAATATCTTCCAGCCTGGGAGCATAGTGAGAAGAAAGTACCTCTACAATTGAGACAGTGTTTAGCATCACCTTTCAGTCTTCTAAAGTCTGCCTAGACTGTTTATACCTCTGTTTCCACTCTGTAGGCAAGCCACTCCACACCCATACTGATTGTATTTGTTTCCACAGAGGCAGAGAAAGTCCTTTTGGAGTGTGGACCCCAGAGAGGGAGAGGTGCCAGCAGAGGGCCAACTGGAGCTCCGGGTTGTGGCACATCTGAGGGACACGCTTGACTTTGAAGACAAACTGGATGTATTTGTCCAAGACTGTGGCACTCTCACTGTCCCAGTGAATGGAAGAGGCACTGGCATCACTATAGTCAGTGATAAGCCTTTTGCCCCAAGCATCGATCTGGGGACACACTTTAGGTAAACTCATCCCAAAAGGGGAAAAAAAATATCAAATTTTCAGCTGTTCCTGTTCTGTTTTAATACTAGTCACATAATACACACCATATACAACAATTGTCTAAATAAAATTATTTCATGTTTAATCATTCTCTTAACTTGTGCTTTATAGTCATGGGTTGTACCAGTACCACTTCAAGCTGACCAACCTAGGTTTAAGAACGCATCGTATGTATTGGCGCACTGATGGCTTTTTGAATAAGGCCCAGAAAGTAAATAGACCAGGAAGTCAAACATCCTCCCCCCTATTTTTCCTCCCAAGAAAAAGAACCTTCTCCATCAGCGAGGATCCATGGGGTCTTCTCGTGTGGAGAAGCCAGTATTTAGCCTAAATCCTTCACGTGTGGAACTCTTCCCTGGTCAATCAGTGGACATGTTACTAACAGGATCATGTAATACTTCCATGGTGAGAATGATTTATGGTTTAGTACTTAATATGGATACGCATACTTACATACACACATATATATTTATGTATAAATGTTTATAGTGCATGTGTCTAAAACTGCTTAACGCTCGGTTTCTTGTTGTTTACCACTTAAATGTAAACACAAGTGTTTTTTTTTTCCATCTCCTAGGTAGTGAATGAACGACTGGTATGTCACAGCATTGTGGGTAACACTGGCTCCTGTGACTGCTTAATGACTGTAGACATCAGTTGTTGCTTTGTGGCCCCCATGCTCAGTATCTCACCCAACCAGTTACACTTCTATTTAGAGAAGGTTTGACAAAACTAGGCTTACTCCCACAAAACACACTGATATGTTCTACATTTAAATAACTGTGTGTGTTTTAGGTACCAGGAAAGAGCATCTTACCACAATATAAAAAACTGCTGCTAAAGAATGTTTCTACTCTCACTTTATTCATGGATCTACAAACTGCAGAGCCATTCTTTTTATGCCACGGGCAGGATTCACCAAGCTCTGATACTGCAAAGGTGCCTTTACTTTAGAAAAATAATAATAACTAATTAATTAAAATGAAATATCACTGTAATACTTTTTTTTAACAAGTAGACATATGGCACACAAAAAATATATGTATGTATTTATGTTTGTATGTATGTATGTATTTATTTTATGTTTATATATGTTATATACTGTATATATATTTATAATATTTTAATATATATTATATATTTATTATATTTATATATATATTTATATATATAATATATATTTTATACCGTATATGTATGTATGCATGCATGTATATGTATATATGTATATATATCATTTATTTATTAATATTATGTTTTTCACTTTTTAAATATTAAATTGTTACCTCTTATTCTTTTTTTTTCCCAGATGATGGTTTTAGATAAAGGAAGACATGCAGAACTGTGGGTATGCCTTAATCCTGGCTTTTGTGAGGATCAGGTGTCACGAGTGCTTGATGAGGTAACATTTTTCATAGTATTACCTGACTTGAGTGAGCAAAGAATGTGACAGTTTTTCCAGATACCCATTGCTACACCAGTGTTTATATGTGTATATATAGTTTTAGGTTGATAGCTATTTTTGATTATTCTTTCTCTCTTTCACTCTCTTTCTCCTCCCTTCCTAGTTCCTTAAGATAAACTATCAAGGACATCCCCAGCAGGATATTGTTGCACTGCATGGAGAGATCCACTTCCCTAATCTGCTCCTTTCAAGCACATCAGTGGATTTTGGTTGTGTTCTTAACTCCACTGAAATTCAGAGAGAAATCACAATAACCAACTGTTCACCTCTACCTGTGGCGTACCGTTGGACCTTCCTGGACCAAAAACCCACTATCCCTAGGTATGTTTAAGAAACAAAATCGTTAAATAAAATTGTTCTTGCAATAAGATGTCAAAATACTAAGATTGTACTACACAAGTATTTTTTCTTTTAGAACACACAGCTTTCCGAATATTCACAACGTGACAAAAAAAAAAAATTGTGTTCTATAACATAAGCATCTAAGGCCACCTAAATCTGTCCAAGTGTTTTGAGCCCTTGCTGATGCCTGTCATTGTAACTGAGCAAGATTCAGAAACAAAATGGGTCCGATCCATGTATTTAATCTATCGAAAGGGATAAGTTAGTACAGTAGCTGTAGATTTAACTCTTCTAATTGAAAGCCAAATCCTTTAAATGCTCCAGGGAGGACAAATCTACTGATTGTGTACATTACAGTGTTCCACTGTGCTTCTTTCAGGCCTCTGATTTGGCTGCTTTCCTTTGGAAGTGGACATCAAATTCTATAGTATTTTCTCAGTCTATGGCCTTGAACCAAGTTAATGCTATAACTCTAGAAGATTTATCACTCTAGTCCACACACCACTATCCTCTTCTTTCACTCATTATTATTCCGGCTTTTTGCTCTTGTCTCATCTCTGAGTTTAACAGTCCCTATTTATCTTTTTTCTCTTCCTTTGGTCTCTCTCTTGCTTCTGTTGCTTCTGCTCTAGCTAATCGCTTTATCTCAAGTTCAACTCTACGTTCTTTCTTGGCTTCTTCCCAGCTTTTTCTAGCCCCTGTGTCTTCGACTGGATTGAGACCTCTCATGCTACGTCTTACCCAGTGCTGCATCTACACAAACGATCTGAATCTCGCTGTATTCCCACTTATATACTTACAAATAGGTATCGTGAGTCATGCCAGAGCATCTGGGCATTAACTACTCCTAGAAATTCTTCCTTTCTTACTTTGACGTCATCACTCTGCTAAGCCTATATTTTATTAGTGCGGTATTCCAGAGTCACTATGCTATCTCATTGACATGATATGGAAACATCGACACTTCTGTGACCAACAGCAGATCCAGATAGTATTGTAGCACTCGCTATAAGCCACCGTGTGTATGAAAGAGAATGTTTAATAGATAGAGACGTGTAACTCTCATGTGATGACACGCTCATATTGCTTTCTATCTCTCATCGTTTAGCAGTCCAGCGTGTGCAGTGATAGTATGTACGAGCCGGAACCTAGTGACAACAGAGTGCATTTTCAAACTGTATATAGATTCTAATAATTCTATACTCATGATGGCATTTTTAACAAACAGTCTGGCTCTCATAATCGTGTTACTATTGTTTGGGGAGGAGATCTCTAATATACGTTCATGTTTGACAAGCACAATCAAGCTAGGTCATCTCTAAAGAAGACTTTCGATCAATTCTCAGTTAGTTCAGTGACCAGGCAAAGGGTTTTTATATGTTACAGTAATGTGTAAGTGTTCGTTAGTTGGCCTGCGCATATACACTGCATATAAAAAATTGCTTTTGAAACAGTAACATAGTGCATGCTCAACAGAGATGGGATGGAGACTATCTGCGCGCATGCGCAAACTGCCTCTAATACAGGCTGTAGTCTACGAGCCAAAAGATGGAGATGGCGTATCTAGAGAATGAGAAAGGAACACCTCTTTTGGCTGGACTATGAGGCGCTCGACGCTGAGCGATGTCTATTGATCCACATGCATACCTTATTCTCCTTCTCAGCTCTCGGATGTTGTTGCTGAGGCAGATATGAAAGGTGCCCAGGCAACTATTAGCAAAGTGTCCGTTATATAATTGACATTAAGAGTTCCCACCTCCCATCTCGTTATAGTTAGACTGAGAACATATTGTAGGACAAAGTAACATTCGCGAAGTAATCTAATTCGTGGGTACTGTGTTATACATATTGGTGCACTTCATTTTTTATATAAACTAGAAGGTTCGCTCGCGCAGACAGCATATTACATTCATAATAAACCTTCCTGGAGTATAGTGTCAAACTCAACTTATATCAAAGAGCTCTCCAAATGCATGAGATGATTTTTGCACAACTTCCATTTACTGTACACAGTCCAATCAAGATCGTAAAAATTATGATGCTGTGACTTTCTGTTAATGCTTCTTGAAGAATAGGACATTTATTCAGAATTTTAAGTGCCATTGTTTCTGCACACTTACATACACTAACTGAGACGTAATCGATTATTAGACATTTAGTATTTCATAGATGAAAGCTCTATGAAAATATATTTTCCTCTCCACATGGGCTGTGGTGTGTGTGAACACTTAATCATTGTATCATTGGTAGTAAGAGCGAATGTAATTCAATGTTCTGGTCACATGAGACAACTCGGTATTAGCAGGAGATAGTTAATCTATGTATAAAGAAATAAGAGAGAATATAAAGATTCAGTTACGCTATCTAATGTATCTACAAGTTGCGAGATTGCTAACTGCGCACTTTGTGAGCTATCCTAAGATGGTGCGATCAAGCCTTGCTTGACGTGCTCCAGCGTTGTGGTATAGTGAAGAGGAGTTCGCTAATCCTCGAAAAGAATCAGGGGTGGATGATACTAAGTAAGAAAAGAAAGTAATGAATGAAATATCTAGGGTATAAGTTAACAGGCTAGACTTATCAAGAAGTATAGCTAGAAAAATCAGTCATACCATGTAACCAGCAAAAAGAGGCTGACCGAATAAGTTTTGAAAAGAGAAAACTACGATAAGTGGAGATAATGACTGTCTTTAAAACTCAGGAGATTGACCAGCAAGAGCAAAAAGCCGGAGCAAGAAATAATTGGAAATTGCATCGTGATAAGAAGGCAGGATTTAGTGGTGTGTGACTAGAGTGATAAATCTTCTAGAGTTCTTAGTGGACTGTATTAGCCTCTCACATTTGCGTTCTCATAGGGTCATAGACTGAGAAAAATTACTATAGAATTTGATTTCCACTTCCATGAAGGGGAGAATGCCCGCCAAATTTCGAGCATGGCCTGAGAAAGCAGGCGAGAGCAAATGCGATAACACTGACTTAATCGTTTAGCGATACTATGAATTTCTCATAGCTCAATAAGAGTTCTGTTACACTCACCTCAGAGGAGCACTTATAATGCATTATCTCGAGAGACACCTTATACAAAGAACCATAATAGCAAGAAGTTTAAATACTATAGCAGACTTACATCGAATGACACCTGTATCTCTTTAATTTGGTTCGATTAGTGGTTAATACTAGTCATTAGCAGTCCGGAGTTAGCAACCGCCTCTCTACCTCTCTTGCTTCCCCTCCTGCAACAGCCACCCTGTGTCACAACTGTTCCCCACGTTGGCCCGCTCCTTCCGACTCTCAAATGTATTGAGATCCTCGAGAAAAGTCTTGACCTCAGTTTACAAATGGAGCAGTCGATCCAGCAAGGGCCTCAAAACACTTGGACAGATTTAGGTGGCTTAGTGCTGGTTTGTTGTACTAGACACAAGAAGTTCTTATTTTATATTGTTCAACGTCTAAGTGATTTCATATTCGGAACGCTTGGTTGGTAGTCTAAAAGAATTATGAATATACCTTTGACAATCCTTTTATTGTAAAGTATACCCAAATCTAATAAGTATTCTCTATGTAACATACATTATGCAAAAGAAAACCAACCTCTATTAAAATTTAAACGATATATTCCTCCTCATTCAAATAGAGAGTAAATAAACTAGGGATTTAAGTGATGGTTTTATGTTATCAGTATTAAGTGACCAAACAGCATACGCCAATTAGAGTTGAGTGGGTGAGAGACACAGTATGGTATTTATATGCTAGATTTCTCATTCTGAAATTTTCAGTGTAGTGAGTTAAGTGACCACAACCAAATCCACTGATGTGTCTGTGAAAGGATGCAGATTTACGACCTCTAGTGAGAAATCTCTCCAGTTCACGCCTCCAGACAATATCCCTGCGTGTGGATGTCCTGATAGTTTATCTTAATGGATACTAAGGCGAGAGAAAGTGAGGGAGATATAGAGAGTGAAGAGAGTAAAGTTAAGTACTCAAGAGATAGTAGCTTTATCAACAAATCACCACCTAATAACTATTATTCACACTCAAATACACTGTGCGCGTTAGGCATTGTAAATGGTCTAAATGGGTATCTGGATAGAATACACATGCTCCTAATCATTCTTTGGTGCTCACTCAGAAGTCAGCTAAATACTCATGATAACCATATGTTACCTCATCAAGCACTCGGTGATCATTCTGTATATTCCATCTAATATACAAACCTCCCTCTATGCATTGTATGGCATACCGCACTGAGTTTTCTGCCAAGTGGTCCTTTCTTATATTACAAATTAAACCATCTCTCGTGCGGAGAAAAATATAGAAGGAAAATAAGAAAGTTAAGCGTCTGCGCTAATCTCTAATTTTTGCTATATATTCTAAAAAGTTTGAATAATTTAACGATCATTATTTGTAATCAGAATAAACTCATCCTACCTATATATCTCTATGAGTTGTGGCGCCCACCGTATTACTATACCATAGCATGCATTTACTAAGACAACATTACCATATATACACAGGCCCAGATCTACTTATACTTTTTTCTTATCTATTATATACATTATGAGGCCATTTAGTATTATATACATGTGACAGGTTATATTAATAACGACGTGTTATATTAATCCATATACACTCTAATAGGTAGGATATAATCTCAACAATCATATCAGTACACTAGATAAACCACTCTCACCATCAGAATCAGTGAAATTAATAGCCATTTGAGCATCATATTTTGAGAGTGAGTAGCTGGCAATATGTCTGGACTCTGTTAACAACAAGATAAATACAAGTATATTTGTACTCAGTGAATTTGAGTTTGCATTTGTAAGATAATGCTTGAGTTAGTTATAGTCTTATTTTATAAAATATAAGGCACTTGTTGCTCACAGAGTCAATCTCAAGTGTGCTTCTCTCTCGAGTCAGAATTCCTTGCTCTGCGTGAGCATATATACAGAATGGCCTCTCCTCTGGCTGGTCTGTATCCTATGTAATTAAATTTGAGAAGGGTAACAAGACATTCTCCTCTAGACACTGCATTGATGTCTTATTTGCTCTAGGATCATAAGCATTGTCTGCTCTTCTCATGGCTACTATAAAATCTACGACACTGTCTATTTACAATGAGCGTAGAAACCATATAATCAGAGTGGTTGGTGTTATGGGATAGGTGAGAGCCTAGTTTTCGATATAACCTTTCTACTAAATAGAAGTAATGAGCCCTGGATGGTGGTGGTAGATGACTGTGATGCGCCTGGGGGCCGCATCAAAGCAAACAACTTACCGTAGTTCTGACAGTCAATAAGCCCGAAAGGTACAACCTATGCCGAAGGTGCAAAGTGTTCACCGACACAAATGTCCAGTGAGTAGACTAATACTGAAAACGTGAATATTAGCATTCACTACCTAGAGTGAGACTGGAGAAAAAAACACTTGTGTTCTACATTTAAAGTGGAAACAACAATAGATATAGAAGCGATGCCGTTAAATCAGTTGTTAAACACACATTGCCCGTACTAAGAGACTCCTCTCCTATAACACTTAAATATAATAATCTGATGCTATGATCACACATTTATGGCTAGCTCATTGCAATAGTTAAAGATATTCACACCAATAATATCAATATAACTCACCATGGCAGAGTATTACATGATCGCTGTGATAGTTATCTGTTCTTAACTGAATTGATCGCGAGGGGAACGAGTTTCCACACTGTCAAGTGATTTAGGACATATAAATACTGGCTTTCATCCAACTACGAGACAGACCCCAATGGATCCTCAGCTGAATCGGAGTATACAGAAGGTGTTCTATTGCGTGAGTTGACAGAAAAATAGGGAGGGAGGTGATTCGTTCTCACCTTCCTATGTTTGATATATTATCCTTAGTCTGGGCGCATTATTTGACACAGAGAGCCATATGACATGCAGCAATGGTCACGGTAACTAGCCTCCACGACTCGCGTATATAAAACGGAGAGCTATGCGTAGCTTCAAGTACAGGGGTACTCTTTTACAGATAATCATATTCCCAATGTTGTAGGTCCTGGATGGGATTACAGTCGACAGAGAGTTATATGTAGAATTGTATTTATACATGGACTTTAATTGCAGTTATTTAAAGTTTATGACATTTCTGGTTGCTACATATGGTTCGAGTGTTTTTCTATTCAACTGTTATGTGTTAGACCAATCACCACAGGCAACTAGACGTGAAAAAGATATTGATAAATTTATCCTCTTTCACCCTTTTTGGGATGAGCTTACCAAGGCAGTGTTGTCCCCAGTATCGATGCTTGGGGCAAAAGTGATCTTTATCACTACGAATTATAGTGATGACGCAAGCTAACCTACATTGCCAACACTGGGAGCCAGTCAGAGTGCCATCAGCATACTTTTCGGTGACATATACTGATACATCACAAGTTTTGTTGCTTCCTAAAGTCAAGCCTGTCCCTTTCAGAGATATATAGACTGCCAAACAACCCGGAGCTCCAGTATGGCCACTACTGCTGGCACCTCTCCACTCATAGAGGGTCCACACCTCCAAAAAGCACTTCCTCTACTGCACTCGATATGGAACATAAAATACAAATAATTTTAGTGTCATGGTGAGCTGGAGTGGGCGTTGTCCCACTTTCATGAGGTGCCCAATTAGCGAGGAGAGTATAAACAGTCGTCTAGGCAGCCCAAATCTTTAGATGAGACTGGAGATATATATCGGTGAATGCCTAAACAATTAGCTCAATTGTAGCGATTGCTCTAGGTTCTTTTCTGCTCAAGCGTATGCTCACCAGGCTGGAATGACTCTAATGACATGGACTGTTTACGCAAGTGAACTCGTTACCTGTGTTTATTTTATTCCTCAATTAGCACAAGCATAATTCATTTCTCAACACCTTTGCTCTGAGCGAGTTGTCTATAAGCCTGAGTTGCTTGAATAAAAAAAACAAAACACAACCGAAAATCACATATAGGAGCTATACACATCAAGAACAGTTTGCATTGAAAATTGAGCTTTCATCACACCTCCCTGGCCAATTGAAGATTGGTCCATTTTCCATGTAAACAGCGATAGAATAGGAATTGAGAAACCTGAAGATAAATTTTGCTCTTCAAAGCAACAACATATGACCAATTCTACTTTTGATTTGTTTTCTTTGATAGGCTTTCAAACAATACATATACAATTAATATGTGATTCTCATCTGCTTCAATTCACTTCTTACGTGCATTGGCTCATGTCACTTTTGATACCGATGCAATTAAATGGCAAAGATTGACAGAATAAAGAGCTACTATTATTGTCATATACATTATGCGTCCGATTTGCCGTGATTGTTGCTCAGATAGAAGGTGAATGAGATTTTGCAAACTTCAATGACATTTTCTGCTGATAATCACATCATCAGTCTCGATGTCTATCTGTTCTTCTGGCCTTATAACATATACTATTAAATCCTCAGGCTCTCCTCTCTCGAATGGCTTTTAATAGATGATGGTAGTTTGTGTTAGTTCTGATCGATAATGATATTAGTACACTCTCACATAGATACCCAAAGTTAATTCAACCTAGATTCATAAATCTTCTTAACTTGAGAAATATAAGCACTGAATTTAACAGATGCGGTCATTTAAATGCCCATGAAGCAATTAAAACGCAGTGCAGGAATTTTTGAGAAGATGAGGTCCTATAATTTTAAGTATGATAAAATGAGGTAGTAATACTTTATTTATTATTATAAACAATAAAACATTAGTCTCATGTGCGATCAGATGAAGCTATTTTGGAACAATCGTGTGCGAGCACTCGTGTTATGCTCATACTCGAGTAGGGATTCCTCTGGCATCTTATATGTAGATGCTGCACTGCCAACCTCTATTGATTGAAATGTAAGATATATCTAGAGACGAACAATCCTGCACTATTGTATATAGTTGTATTGCACCGATGTGCTAATATGTAATGCGTCCTCCAACTCTCAGTGGGTCAAACACAAATGCTTTTTCCACATATTAATTAGAAGACAGAAAAAAGCACTAACTGAATCATAATGTGGCGATAGAATCCAGTCTGGTCTGGTCTGATGGCCCAATTAGACATTTTATGTCTCCCTCATATATATCGCAATACTATAGAGAAATGCAAAAATGTGCTTGAGAACTATAGGAGTGACACAGTCAGGCGAGTTATAAGAGAGCGACCAGCTACACTGGCTCTATATGTCTGTAATACTTGTCTCATGTTCCGACTATTATTGGGATTTTGATTCACACGTCCAAGTAAGGAGTCTATTCTCTGGCACGCCGCAGATACATACTTAGACAACAGGCTCTGCACTGCACAGCAACAGACAATCATAATATCTCTACTGGCAGAAAAGTGTAACGACATTATTAAGTGTGTAAATTTTTGATATAATTATTATTAGTGTTGAAGATGGAGCATCCAAGATATAGAACTAGAGTGCACTAAGACCCAATTTATATTGAGTGTTATGATACACTGTTTACTATGTCTCTTTTATCGTTTAGTTGTGCCAGGATAATGTATATGGTATTAGATAAGTGCAAACGCCTGAGTACAAGCTATCTAACAAAACAGTTACACAACATAACAATCTCTCTACAAACTTAACAGTGCGACGCCATACGCAAGGTAGGGTGTGGATTAAGAGTAATAACCAAACTAAGAAAGTTTGTTTGAGCTCATAACAAAGGGTGGCGGTGCTGTCTCAAACACAGCTATACGCATAGTGCGAAATGATAATGCCTTCCCACAAGGCCGTGTATCATAGCAGCAACAGAGTTGACTGGAAAAGTTTCCTTCAATGAGCATGCTGGTGTGTTCTAAAGAATTGACTACTCTTCTTAGGGATGATACATTCTTCATAAAAATAAATCTCATGAGAATTCTGCTCAATCCACATCACACTAGAACACATCAGCCAGTATAAACCAATCGGCAAAGTAAATAAAATATTACTGAGTCATATGGTAGTAAAATGTGAGATTAATAGTTAATATAAGAGCTATAAGATGACCGTTCTTTCACCTGGTCTAAGACGCCATAACAAGCAGGAAGGGAACTTGAGTTTAACCAGATGTATTTCTGTCATAAGCAAGATGAGGAAACAACTTTTGTAGTCCAGTATAGGCGTATCTACCTCAAGGCATGGAACAGTACACCTAAACACAACACCAAAAATGCTGACTTTACACACAATACGATTGATGAGTTGACCGCTTTGCTCCAACTCAATAGAAAAACTATCCCTAGAGCTTTAAAGAGACACAAATTGACAATTAAAGTTTAAAATTTAATCTTCTGAATTGTCAAAATATAAAGCTAAATTTTTCACCAAAAACAAGAAACTGAATCCATCAAAAATAAAACACTGCTGATTAGAATGTAACAGATAAGATTCATATGCTTCAGATACATGTGTGATTTTATGAAACTGACCTTGCATTAAGGGTAAAGTCTTGATCTCCTTCCCCACACCCTCCACATCTACAGCCAGTGCCAGCCTATATCTTTTGACTGTATTAGAGCACAGCGTCACCTTTGCAAACAAATTAAGCAAATACACACTAAGCAATGGAGTGAAAGTGATAACAACTGAGGATGTATGCTTCAGATATAGGAGCATTAGCATATTGTACCTTTATAGTGATTCGTGACATGGCCGGAACACAGTCGGATTCAGGGTGCACAGTGAATTCTTTAGGCCTCAAATAACGATCTTTAGCTGTACAACCTTGCCACTGACTTTTTAACTTGTCATTCACCTGTTCGACACAAGACACGCTGGGTGTCCTAATCCATCCCCAAGTACATGCAGGGAAAATGACAGTGGCACAAATGACCTGTTAAAAAGTGTGCAAATAGCCGTCTGAGGAAACCCTGCAAAAAAGAAAATAATTATGATAACAATAATAATAATGTAAGTAGAAATGCAAGTAGCTAGTCACTTGGCAATGTCTTTTACCATAAGAAAACAGACAGGAAAAAGACTTACCAAATGCTACATCTCCAAAATTGAGTTCTGTCACATCGAAATCAAAGGTTGGAGCAATAACACAACCCTGAACAGAAGTCACAAAATATACAAATGTTAAACAAAATTCCTTGAGTGACTGTAAAAGAAGTGGCAGATTTGAAAATGGTGTTGTGTAGGCCTAAAGGATTCTCACATTAACACATCATGCATTCATTTTGTCATTATACCTGAAATTTAAGACGCGAGGATGAGGTTGTCCTTTCACACTAAGAAGCAAATCTTCTGAAAAAGTTCCTAAGACAGAACTGGAGAAGGTGACTTTAACTGTCTGACAGGCCCCAGGAGGTACAACATCTTCAACTGGACTAAAGGAGAAAAAGTGCCCAAAAGTGGTATTGGGCTGGACATCTTGAACGGGGCATCGATCAGACCTTTGTTGGCTAATGTCACCTAGAAAACAACATTTTCTTATATAACTAAACGTAACATTTAGTACTTGATGGTTGCTGTCAATTTAAAACGTGTGTCATAGTAGTAGCCTACCTCATACCAGTCTTTGTCACCAATGCATATGTTTCTCATGTCCATCACATTGTAACTTGGTTCAAGCTTTGGTCCCAGGCCTTCACCTTTGATTGTTAGGCATAAAGGAGATTCACAACCTGGAGCGACATATAATAATAGCTGTTTCAATTATTATTTACCACTTAATAATAAAATAAAAAGCTTGGTTGTTTTTGACCTCAGCCGTCAGGTCAGGTCTGCCTTAGAAAGTATGCAAATTCATGTAAATGTGTTCATCCGGCTAAGAAGACACAAGTGGACACCAAATGCAAATTTTCCAACAACCTTTCACAACTTAATTACAGTCATTTGTGAGTGAAATGTATGCCTGCAAACCTTTAGGGTAAACTGATGATTTGATTTTACAGTTATGAATATGTGTATATATCAAGGTCCAAAAAAAAAAAGGCAAACAGTGAAAACACAACAAAGTTTGTCAATCAGACATGCTAACCTTTGTCTGACTCTGCACCAAACTCAGAGGGTGGATCTGATATGAGAAAGTTATTGATTTCAAGCAGAGGGAAGAGTTGGCTGGCAGAACAAACAGTCAAACTCACGATGCGGGTGATTCCACAAAAACATTAAAAAAAAATGAGGATTTGTGCGTCTCTCTTCTCACTGACCTGTAATATCACAATACAGAGTTTGCTGGTAAAGCGTGGCAGTTACTGGTTTGAAGACAATGCAGAATTCCACTGTAACATCTGGCCATATTTCACCCACCTGAAAAAAAAGATAATGATAAAATTAAATCCAAAACACTTACATCAGCGAGGTTTAGTTTTATTTTGCTTTTTTTAATACATCACTGGCCGCTGACCCTGGTCTAGAATCAACTTTTTTCAAACTGCTTAGGTTGCTGGACAAGAACATGAGCAGAATAGCAAACACTTTTCTTTTCTCGAGTTCTTTCAAAGTTTGTGTTGTTATTGGCTGATTGTCCTCTCTTACTTTCACCTCTTTTATCTTTCTGTGGCCCAGGAGGCTGATTGAGTTGAACTAAGGAGACTCTAGCAGTGACAGTGGTGTCAAAATTAGCTGACAGTCCTGAGGCTCGAAAGGGACGCTGTCACAGTCTTGTTTTGTCTAAAAAAATATATAGATTAACACTGGGGTATTGTTCGAGAAAGTAGGCCTATAACATTTTGTGACTTTTGAGCAGAGGTATGGAGAGAAGTTGACACAAAGAGTAAAGTAACTTCCAAAAATATTACTCAAGTAAAACTACAAAGTGATAGAAGACATTACCCAGGTAAGAGTAAAAAAAATATTTCACTATAAACTATATAGCCTACTATACTCAAGTAAGAGCAACTGTCTATAACATCGTTGTCAACTAACTGGAAGAACAAAACAGAGAAAATTAAACAATAGGCTATCAAGTACTGAGAAGTAAAAGTTACTCAATGGGCTCAGTGCTCAGAAAGTAATTTCTATGAGGTTTTCACCATGTCAGTCTAAAATGAATAAATATTTGAAAGACGAGACAGTAAACAGTGATGTGATTCATGTCTCTGAAAACACATTAAGACAAACCAAAAGAATATTTCACCAATGGATTCTTAAGGACATGTTTGCATCCAAATGCAAACACGTGCAGCTCAATAGAAGTAAGTATGTGGACTTTGTATGTTCTTCCCATGTCTGCGTAGGTTTCCTCCGGGTAGTCCGGGTTTCCCCTACTTCTAAAAACATGTCCATTAATGCCTCCCCTCTCCCCTCCCCCAGGACTCCTGCAAAGGAGATTCTGAATCTCAGTGGGACTTTCTTTATATAATCCTTTGAAGTTAGTAAATGAAGATATGGGAATGCAATAAATTATACATTTACACACCATTGGTTCCAGAGTAATGGCACCTTCATTTGAAGAGGGAGGGGCATGTGTAGTCGTGGTCAGTGGCCTAGCAGAGCGCTGAATATCTGCAGGGTTGAACTCACTCGGAAAGCCCTCCTGCTGCTCTCTTGTGTGGAGCACATCTCTCCTGAGAACACAGTACACAAGGTAAGGGATGTCAAGGAGGAGCAACAAAACTACATGGTAGTGTTTGTATTTGTAGTTTTTAAGACAAATTATATTTTTCATTGCCAGTTACTCAAATGAAATTCATCCATGATACCCTAATTAACTTTGTGCACAGACGGCCAGTTAGTTTTGAAAAAGCTAACACCTTGCTGCCGGCATTTCCTGTTCTATTCATTTCTATCAGGCTTTTACTATGTGAGTCTAAAATAAAAAAATACTATGGATATGACTATTTCCATATTTTCAATCTTAGATGAAAGTTTTTAGACTATTATTTGAACCCTAATTGATCCCAAAAGTGCAGAAATATTACCCTATTACCTTTATATTATAAAGTTTATAACTTTTTTTTTTGCATTGCACTTATTGTCACATCTTTATAACAAGAAGTGCATGAGAAATACAAAGTCCACACATACCTCAGTCTACCCTCCTCCTGCTCACTGCAGCCGGGCTGTGTACTCCAACAGTATCGCAATGGGATGTGGCTGGTGTTTGTGAGGGAGAAGTTCTGGACACTGGACAATGATATGTAAGTCTTGTCAAGCAAAACCAGGTCAGGCTCGAGCTTGATGTCCAGTTCTTCACAAGCTCCAAACAAGCTGATACAAACAACTTCACCTGTCAACACCGAGAAGTTACACATCAGATTTACATACAAAAACATGTTGTAGTATGGTAATGGATTTTAAATGACAATCAGGTATGTCACAAGGAAATTTTTTTTTTTTGGTTACATGTTTTGTACATGTGTTTAGCAGTGTATGATCTGTGACACCAAGCATGTAGAAATAATAAAAAAAAGAAAAGAAAATATGATACCAACTGTAAAACCAGCTCTAAAAAGTTGTCTATAACTGATAAAGATTGAAAGAATGCACTTGTCCTGCAGTAAGCATACACAAAAGCGTAAACAAAAATTAAGATTTGGTGGCATCTAAGCAGTTGCTCAGACATACACATGTGCAATGCAAAGCCAGGCTTCCGATGAGCCAGACTATGTAAATTAACTGAATGTTTGCTTAAATTCAAATCAGATGGACTAGAGCAATATCTTGGGCAAAGACTATTACTATTTGTATAGGATGATGGGCCAATACATGAAATTGATTGTGACCCAATGGAGAAGGTTTTCCTCCCTTTATGTTCTTGGAATTGAGTTTGATCAATACAAGCTTTATTTTATTCAAATTTAAGAGATGCTCTGGGACAATTGTCCATTTGCCTTTTGTCGTTAGTCAATCTACCTCTGTATTTCTGAATAATGACTGTTTCTGATTTTCAAACGCTTCTGCTGGTATTGACCAAATGTCAACACCAGTCTAACTACATAAGCAAAGCAGATAAATGTTTTAGCCAGCCATATTCCAGCAGATTAGTGTTTGCTTTTCTTGGTTAAGATGAAACACTGAACCATGAACAAGTCCTGCTGTTTCCGGATGTGAAGCAATGTGTTAAAAGAATGTGTGTGATTAAGGTGAAACAATGCTGTACTTTAGAATGTATNCATGTAGTTCGGTTGGTAGGTTGGTATTTTTGGTTTTTTTAGAACTTGCTAGGTGCACTTTTCATAATACCACCACAACTAAATTGACATATAATTACTAATATATATGTCTATGCACAACTAATCCATGCACTTTCAATAATATAATAAAATTCCATTATTGTGTTAATTTTCTCCACAGGATATTATGTTGTCTTGTATTGGGCAAGGGCAATAGTTCGTTTCCAAATACCACCTGGACTTTGGCAAAATCCCAGTATTGAAAGACGTTACAAAATCGCTGTATCTTCTAAACCAGTCACCTATTCCAGCACATTTTCTCTAAGTATGGTTAGTACAAACCTTTTTCAATTGGCATCACAACCAGCTTGGTCTATTCCGCACATTTGTTTTGTTTTGTTTTGTTTTGTTTTGTTTTTTCTGTCTTAATTGTTGTGAAAAACATTTGTGTGACCCTGAGAGTTGAGGAGATTTACATAGCACTCTCAAACAACAATCAATGCAGATTCTTCTAGAATTATATACATTTCAATCAATAGGTTGGCAGTGCAGCACACAATAGACCGGATGAGTAGAGATCACAGATGTCTTGCAGTTGTCCAAAATAGCTTATCATACACAAGCATGTTTTGTTAATAATAAAAAAGTATTACTATCATTTTATCATATTAAAATTATATTGAACACTCATCTTCTACAAAAAATTCCTGCACTGCTGTTTATTGCTTCATGCATTTAAATGACCGCATCTGTTAAATCAGTGCTATATTTCACAAGTTTAAGAAGATAATTATTGAAATTACTTTGTTTTTGTTATCATACCATCACAATGCCCAACTCATAATCTATTAAAGCATTGCCTATTTAAATATTTTAGGCTGAGAAAGAAACTGAACAAGTATTATCAGAATGTCATTGAGTTTGCACTTCAGCCCTTCATCAACAACACGGCATATAGAGCATTGATTTTAAATAAAGCTTCTGCTTGGCCATATGCACGCAAAGTGAACACTGCCAAGGCACTGATGAATGACTGCAGATGAATATTTAATTTATATTTTTGAAGCTATCAGAAAACACAAGTAATTGCATTTTGTTGCTTTGAATCAATTTCATTCAGGTTTCCAATTCTTTTACGTGTTGATATTCAAACAATGAGCAGGTGTGTGAAAGTATTTTCAATCTTCTGTAGGTATAGTTTTGTTTTGTTTTATTCAAGCAATCAGGCTTATAGCACTCTAAAATGTTGATATGATTATGCTGTCATTGGATATACACATACATCATTGTAAATCTGTCAATATCTTCCAGCCTGGGAGCATAGTGAGAAGAAAGTACCTCTACAATTGAGACAGTGTTTAGCATCACCTTTCAGTCTTCTAAAGTCTGCCTAGACTGTTTATACCTCTGTTTCCACTCTGTAGGCAAGCCACTCCACACCCATACTGATTGTATTTGTTTCCACAGAGGCAGAGAAAGTCCTTTTGGAGTGTGGACCCAGAGAGGGAGAGGTGCCAGCAGAGGGCCAACTGGAGCTCCGGGTTGTGGCACATCTGAGGGACACGCTTGACTTTGAAGACAAACTGGATGTATTTGTCCAAGACTGTGGCACTCTCACTGTCCCAGTGAATGGAAGAGGCACTGGCATCACTATAGTCAGTGATAAGCCTTTTGCCCCAAGCATCGATCTGGGGACACACTTTAGGTAAACTCATCCCAAAAGGGGAAAAAAATATCAAATTTTCAGCTGTTCCTGTTCTGTTTTAGATACTAGTCACATAATACACACCATATACAACAATTGTCTAAATAAATTATTTCATGTTTAATCATTCTCTTAACTTGTGCTTTATAGTCATGGGTTGTACCAGTACCACTTCAAGCTGACCAACCTAGGTTTAAGAACGCATCGTATGTATTGGCGCACTGATGGCTTTTTGAATAAGGCCCAGAAAGTAAATAGACCAGGAAGTCAAACATCCCTCCCCCCTATTTTTCCTCCCAAGAAAAGAACCTTCTCCATCAGCGAGGATCCATGGGGTCTTCTCGTGTGGAGAAGCCAGTATTTAGCCTAAATCCTTCACGTGTGGAACTCTTCCCTGGTCAATCAGTGGACATGTTACTAACAGGATCATGTAATACTTCCATGGTGAGAATGATTTATGGTTTAGTACTTAATATGGATACGCATACTTACATACACACATATATATTTATGTATAAATGTTTATAGTGCATGTGTCTAAAACTGCTTAACGCTCGGTTTCTTGTTGTTTACCACTTAAATGTAAACACAAGTGTTTTTTTTTTCCATCTCCTAGGTAGTGAATGAACGACTGGTATGTCACAGCATTGTGGGTAACACTGGCTCCTGTGACTGCTTAATGACTGTAGACATCAGTTGTTGCTTTGTGGCCCCCATGCTCAGTATCTCACCCAACCAGTTACACTTCTATTTAGAGAAGGTTTGACAAAACTAGGCTTACTCCCACAAAACACACTGATAATGTTCTACATTTAAATAACTGTGTGTGTTTTAGGTACCAGGAAAGAGCATCTTACCACAATATAAAAAACTGCTGCTAAAGAATGTTTCTACTCTCACTTTATTCATGGATCTACAAACTGCAGAGCCATTCTTTTTATGCCACGGGCAGGATTCACCAAGCTCTGATACTGCAAAGGTGCCTTTACTTTAGAAAAATAATAATAACTAATTAATTAAAATGAAATATCACTGTAATACTTTTTTTTTAACAAGTAGACATATGGCACACAAAAAATATATGTATGTATTTATGTTTGTATGTATGTATGTATTTATTTATTTATGCATGTTTATATACTGTTTATATACTGTATATATATATATTATATATATATATATATATAATATATATATATATATTATATTTATTATATATTTATATATATTATATATATATTATATATATACCGTATATGTATGTATGCATGCATGTATGCATGTATGTATATATGTATATATATCATTTATTTATTAATATTATGTTTTTCACTTTTAAATATTAAATTGTTACCTCTTATTCTTTTTTTTCCCAGATGATGGTTTTAGATAAAGGAAGACATGCAGAACTGTGGGTATGCCTTAATCCTGCTTTTGTGAGGATCAGGTGTCACGAGTGCTTGATGAGGTAACATTTTTCATAGTATTACCTGACTTGAGTGAGCAAAGAATGTGACAGTTTTTCCAGATACCCATTGCTACACCAGTGTTTATATGTGTATATATAGTTTTAGGTTGATAGCTATTTTTGATTATTCTTTCTCTCTTTCGCTCTCTTTCTCCCTCCCTTCCAAGTTCCTTAAGATAAACTATCAAGGACATCCCCAGCAGGATATTGTTGCACTGCATGGAGAGATCCACTTCCCTAATCTGCTCCTTTCAAGCACATCAGTGGATTTTGGTTGTGTTCTTAACTCCACTGAAATTCAGAGAGAAATCACAATAACCAACTGTTCACCTCTACCTGTGGCGTACCGTTGGACCTTCCTGGACCAAAAACCCACTATCCCTAGGTATGTTTAAAGAAACAAAATCGTTAAATAAAATTGTTCTTGCAATAAGATGTCAAAATACTAAGATTGTACTACACAAGTATTTTTTTCTTTTAGAACACACAGCTTTCCGAATATTCACAAACGTGACAAAAAAAAAATAAATTGTGTTCTATAAACATAAGCATCTAAGGCCACCTAAATCTGTTGAGCCAAGTGTTTTGAGCCATTGCTGATGCCTGTCATTGTAACTGAGCAAGATTCAGAAACAAAATGGGTCCGATCCATGTATTTAATCTATCGAAAGGGATAAGTTAGTACAGTAGCTGTAGATTTAACTCTTCTAATTGAAAGCCAAATCCTTTAAATGCTCCAGGGAGGACAAATCTACTGATTGTGTACATTACAGTGTTCCACTGTGCTTCTTTCAGGCCTCTGATTTGGCTGCTTTCCTTTGGAAGTGGACATCAAATTCTATAGTATTTTCTCAGTCTATGGCCTTGAACCAAGTTAATGCTATAACTCTAGAAGATTTATCACTCTAGTCCACACACCACTATCCTCTTCTTTCACTCATTATTATTCCGGCTTTTTGCTCTTGTCTCATCTCTGAGTTTAACAGTCCCTATTTATCTTTTTTCTCTTCCTTTGGTCTCTCTCTTGCTTCTGTTGCTTCTGCTCTTTAGCTAATCCTTATCAACCTTCTTTCTTCTTCTCAGCTTCACCCTGTCTTCACGATTGCGACCTTCCTTACCAGTGCATCTCAAAGGCTGTCCCACTAATTAAATGGAGACCTCACTTGCTTTCTAAAATCTTCCTTTCTTACTGACTAAACCTGCGCTATTGAGTCCATGTCCAGCTAATTACATCGCTATCAGTAATTACACCAGAGCCCGTGGAGAAGAGAATTTCAATAGAGCTTTCTCTATACTCTATCCATCTGTTAGGCAGAGTGATAGTGGCAGAACAATGCACTTAAATAATGTCTTTCTTCAAGCATTTACAAAAGCAGCTCATAATCTGTTCTTTTGGTGTGTCAGAATGATTGACAAATCACTATGCATTTAGAGTTTGAAAGTGAGTTTTTACATCCAGGAAGGTTTATATAGTAAAGTCTCAGGCTAACCTTCAGATATAAAAAATGCATTTGAAACAGTAACAGAGCAAAGACTTACCATGACTGCTTACATATTTCAGCCAAAAGAGGAGGGAACTAAATGAAAAACACTTTGCTAATGCCGCTCTTTACAGTCAGATTGTGTTAAAATAATGCTCAGAATAAATTTGCATACCAAAGCTTTGGACATACTAGTGGCTCATTTAGGCAAATATTTATTTACAAAGAACGTGTTTTATTCTGATTGTGTTTGGTGCCATTAAATACCCTTGGTGGATAGTAGAAGAGTTTTTTTCGGGGGAAAGCTAGTGACTCTTTTAGAACAAGTTCAACACGCTCATTTGCATCACCTCAGATACACTGACACACTATTTTATTTCTCCAAGTGAAGAGTAGTAGTGTAGTAAAAATAAAATCCTTTTACCTTAGAGTAAATCTTAGATAATGTTTTGCCAATCTGATTGTGCTGTAAATCTCTCCTACTCCACACATACACACACACCTTTCTTACCTGGCAGTGCTGGGAAGGGAGCTGTTTGCACTTCAGTACGTTTTTGATGATTTTACTTGGGAGACTGAATACAGGCGAAAGGACAGAATATATGTGTGCATACCAGAACGTCAGAGCAGGCTATTTCTGTTTGGAGATGGGCTCTTGTGGAGTCATCATATGCTGTTGTGTCATCTGTTCTTTTGTCGGCTTCACTAAGTTTAAAATCTTTCTTGAAGGCTCACAAATGAATGCCTAGTTAATGGTGAACCAGTTTCCTAAAGCTGGGGTAATTTTTAAACCGTGAAAAAAAAAATCTCTTTAGGTCAAACTTTAAAACTCTTTTGAAACCCTTTATCACTCAGCATTAGTTTTCTATTGCCCAAAGAAACTATTACAAAAAGAAATAAATATAAATTGTTGGATCATTTGATTTTTTTTTTTTTTTTTTTTAGGTAAAAGTTTTTTTGACTATGAGACAAAAGTTGTGTATCCCGGCTTTAGTAGTTCAGAAGAAATGTTTATCTACTCGAGATAGTAGTAGCATTAGTAGTTGCACTTAAATGGAAAATGTTGGGCAGTTTCAAAAGCTAATCTTCTATGGAAGAGTGCTCAAGCAACAGTGCCCCCTGCCGGATACATATTAAATAGGCTCGTTCGACTTGAGGAAAGTCTGCACAAATTCGATCGGTGCCGATCAACGCTGATGTGATTTTCCTCTTTTTTTGCGCTCTCACAGGACACTTCACTTCAAAACTCGTTAAGACTTCCCTTAAGTCGAACGAAAATAATATGTTGGGGTTGTGAGAAGTGAGAGCAGAATTTTAAGTTTTAAATTACCTAAATGTATAAATAGAAAGATACAATGTCTGTAAAGTGGACATACTCTCAAACTTGTTCAGGCTGGTTCTGAGATCACTCAATCTCTTTCATTTGCTTCCATGTTTATTCAGCACTTCAATGCAGTCTATCTTGACCTGTTTCCTGCCTCTTGCCTATTAAAATTCCTCTTAATTATAGAACACTCTGTTTAATTAACTTGATGGATGCACCCCATCTGATCCCACAGGGAACGAAAGTGCCAGAAGACGGAGGCTGTGGATAGTAAAGATTTTTAACCTCAGTGTGGTTACAGTCATGTGTTAGTGATACATTTCGATGACAACAGATAGTAATTTAATTTGTACCATATGGAAGTTGAGTAGTTAATCTGCTCTGGCTATATTTGGGCGAATTGTTGAACTGATTCCTTTTTCTTATTGATCAGTCTATCGTTCAACTTTTATTGTTCAATGATTTGGCCTGGTTATGAATGTTTAGCTAACTTTGCAATTTTTCCTTTTATGGTGGAAAAGATAATTTTTTTAATTATCTTGTTACAGAGGAGCTGAGAGTCTTTTGCTAGAGGATGAAAAAAAACATTCTACTGAAGTCAATACTCTTTCATCTGCCTCATTGCTGTCATTTAGCTCTGTATCTTCTGACAGTGAACAAAGAATTACTTACTGCCCAGTCAAGGTGGAGGAGGTAAATATTGTTGCTGTAAGAGAAGTTAAGTTTAGTAAAACATTGTAAACATGAATATGATTAAGATTTTACTAAACATTTAGCTTGATTTTACCTCATTTGGTTGTTTTGTTGAAGTTCATTATCATCTTTTGTCCAGTAAATATGACAATGTGGAGGGAAATCTACAACTGTTACCTAGCAACCACATTGTAAATCTTTGCCAAAATCAATATAAGTATTACAAGGAGTGACAATGTGACAAATTATTATAACTTGAACACTAATGATTGTTTAAACTCCAGGAAACTGTGTCAGTTGTGTGTAAAGTGTCTTTGCATTTAGGCGCTTTTAACTAGAAAATTGCTATAATCTGTCATATCTTCTCATGAATTAGATTGATCAAATATCATTCTATTGATGTTTTTACTCTTTATGTTTTTGCATTGATTGTTGATAGATGTTTGATGTGCTGCCAATTTACGGTCATTTGCAACCTGGAGAGCAGCAGGTGACCGCCTTCTCTTTCTATGGCCATGATTATTGAGCAGAGAAGTGATCGCTCAGTGCCATGTTGAGGATGGACCTGTGTATGAAGTCACACTCAAAGGAGAAGCCTCACAGATCTCTTTTAATCTGGACTACACCTGTGTTGACTTTGGCCAAAAGGTACTCTGTGCATGAAGGGATTCACTTTTATAGCTGTTTCAATTTGATGTTGCATAGGCTTCGGGACAATTTCTTTAGTTTATACAGTGATTTAGAAAATTTTGTTTACATCTGCCACAACAAGCAAACATCTCTGTTCCCCCTTATACGTGCATATTACATAATTATAAAATTATTTACACCAAAAAAAAAAGCTGCAGTTTGTAACTCAATCAGCTTTAACACTATTTACAAAACAAAATCTAGTGCTTAGTTTAATTCATAAATCATAAAATGTTTGCTTCAATGTGATATGATTAATTTCATAACATTTAGTTTTCTGCAAAAAAAAATATAGGAAAAGACAAAAGCTTCTAATCCCTATTTTGAAAATGGGATTAACTAGTCCTCATTGTTCTGTAAAATCAGTTTCTTGTCCTCACTTCTCCGCTGCCATCTGCTTGTTCATCCGTGTGAGACTCAAAATATCAGGCCAAACTAATTAGATCTGAACAAACTTGTGGAACTGATGCGTTTTTGCATCGGACTCTGGCCAGCCTGAGGAGAGTGGAGATTATGTGTCTGATTGTGAATGATAAGTATTTAGACTGTCACTGTAACGTGATTTGTCTTATTTACCGGTACTTAACATTTATGTACAATGAGCCTGTTTTCATCATCGAAGAGAAAGCAAAACAGGTCTAATAGTAATAGTCACTGAGTAGTCGTTCTTTGTCCTTTAAAATCTTTTTAGGCTCGGTAACGTGACATCATACATCATTAGAATGTTCAGTTTGTCTAATGTTAAACCTATGGAGATTTTAAATAGCTAAATACTGATTTTCTATTAAATCATATTCTTACACTATAGATAAATTTACCAGTACTGACCCAGCAGTTTATTGAGCTGTTCCACGACTGTTTTGTTTACCTTTTTTAATCGTTTTGTCTAATGTATTCCTATGGAAGTACTGCTAAACTGCAGTACAACATAGCAACCACAGATGCTTACCGAGCCAAATTCTTTAATGTAACACCAGCAATCTTGACATACAGATTTTTGAATTGGGTAAAATGAGTGATTCAACACAACATGTTTCTGGCCTTCCCCCAGGTTCAGCACTGTTGTCTCCAGTACATTCTTTCTCTCACTTGCTGTATTTTTGGCTCTTGTTGTCAAAGTGAAATCTAACCACAAACGTCTGGAGCAATTGTTTCTTTGCTTTTACATGGACTTTCACTTGTTTGCAGTTGTTCGATCATGTTGGAGAAGCTGAAGTAATTCTCAAGAATAGTGGAAGGGTGGGCTTTGATTTCAAGGTTTGGAGCTTTGACCAAAATGAGAATGCAAATCAAGAGCCATCAGAAAATGTACTGGATATGCATTCAAGTCAAGAAAACTTGAAACTTAATATTGACGACATTGAGATCATACCTGGCCAGCCCTTGGTTTTTCCCTCAAAGGTAAAATATGTGGTACAATTACTGTTATGCATATACAGTAGCTGTAACCAATAAGATGTTTAACTGAAACGTGATTCCATTTTAAAATTTAACTGTTTGGTTCTTCTTTTCAGGGTTACGTTGAAGCTGGCACAGCAACAATCCTGCATGTTCTTTACCTCCCTGGTGTCCCTGAGAAGTTTGAGAAGAGACTTTGGCTGCAAGTGGCTTGTTTGCCACCGCAGGAGATCAAAGTGATTGGAGAAGGAGTTTTCCCACGAGTTATCTTGAATTTGCCACGGAAATTTTGTATGACGATCTAATACGTTTATTTTTATATTAGTGTTTTGGCATAGGCTTGACAATAGCTCGACAATTATTTCTGATTGTCCACAGCACAAGACTGTTACAGTAATCTGGTAAAACAAGCAAAAGTGACTGTAAAGACAAATGGACAAGTAGAAGAGGTCACCAATGAAAGCAAAGCTGAGGATGCAACAGAGGCCAGCTATATCCCAACAGTCAGTTATAGCAAAAATTCACACTCCATTTATTTATTGTTTATCTTGTGGCTTTTGTTATTTGTGTACATGTGATAAAATGCCTAAATCTAATGCTTACTGGGCTTAACTTTTCTTTTCTTTCTCTGCTGCTCTAGAACAAAGAGCTGCTTGAAATGGAAATAGAAAGAATTCTGGTAAAAGAAAATGCTTTATCTGTGACCAGTAGTTGCCTGGAGTTTAAAGAACAAGGACGTTTGAGAAGATGGAGCAGACTCAGCAAGTAGGTTGCAATTTACAAGCAAATATTAAATAAAATTGTTTACAACATACCTAAAAGTATTTGCAAATACTTTCTAGCAACTCAGTATATAAATGAATAAGATAGTAAATCAAACAACAAAATGCATTTTTGAATATACAGATGTCTGCTCCCAGAGTATGTTTTGGACTTTGGCTCAGTGATACTTGGCAGAGCACCCAGCCAAACTTTGCACATTAGCAATAATGGATCAGTGACTGTGTCACTAACTGTTAATCACAAGGTTCTGACTTGCACAGGTGAGGTTTTGTAGGGATATATAATACCATTTAAACAACCAATGTGTACCAATTGTGAGTAAACCTTTCTATGTGTCAAAGGTTTTAATATTGAGTTTGAAAAAGTCAAGAACCTTTCCTGTGGAGAGACGCACTCCTTTACTGTAATGTTTGACCCCCAAGGAGCTAAGCTTCCCCTGGGCAGTGTGTGTGTTGTACTGCCAATACAGGTACAGGAAAAGCAGTAGCAATCGTAATTTTGAAACATACCATAGTTCACTCAGACCTCTCTAATTACTTTGACTTTCTAGGTCAGGGGTGGTCCCACTGTGCAGGTGCATCTATGTGCTGTGGTAACCAGGCCAAACCTCGTAGTTTCAACAGAAACACTTGAGTTTGATACTATCCCCTGTGGGTCGTGCCAGGTAAAAATATTACAGCTAATAATCCAAGAATAGTGCTATTAACAGTTCCTATATACAAGTTTTGTATGGACTGTTGTTATGACACAAAAGTGATGGATTTTAAACTTTCGTTTTAGATGAAGACAGTTCAGCTCTTCAATCCTGAGTCAGTGCCCTGTAAATGGAGCATTGCCGAAGAGGTGAAATTGAAGAAGGTATGGCTTCTTTAGTGCTGCACAGTATATATATATATATATATATATATATATATATATATATATATATATATATATATATACGTATATAAACTGTCAGCCTAAATATTTTTTTGTTTTAGGTAAATAAGTTTCTTCCTTTCTACAAACGAAAACAACAGCCATCTCCAGTGGTGTTTCAGATGCTACCCTCCGCTGGTGTGCTAACTCCAGGTGAAAGGGCCAATGTTCGTGTCAAGTTCACTCCATTGGAAGAGGTACACCACACCAAGTGGGATAACATACAGCAAAATACGGCATACAGGGCTAGGGTTACAACATTATCATTTCTCATAATAATTTGTAGGGATTTTATAGTAAACACCTAGTGGTCAGTGTGGCTGAAAGCAATGAGAAAGTGCTGATCACCGCACAAGGTGAGGGTGAGGAGCCACAACTAGAGTTCTGCCCATCAGTGATGCAGCTCGGACCTTGTCTGCCTTTTACTACAGAGATGGAGGCTGAGGTTGTGGTCAAAAATCCTTGCTCCTTTCCCATTGAGTTTTACTGTCTGGAGCTTGACAAGCAGTATATTGAAGAAGAAAAGGTAAGCATTTTGTTGTATGTCATGTTTGTTTTATATGACAAATTTCAAACACAAGGTTGGACTCTAAAGTTGCTGATAAGAATCTACATGCATGGAATGGGGTGCTGTGTTTGAAAATGTTTGTGTTTTGACTTGGGATTAGGATGAGGGTTAGGTTAAGTTTAGACAAGTAGTCACTAAGGTTAGAGTAAGGGTCCATGAAATGAAATTAAGTCATTGTAACATCTCCATGAAATATGAAAACACAACATGTGTGTGCGTGTGTAGATACTGCGTTTGATGCAGGGTTATGATGAGAACAACAGATTATCACTTCCTCCAAGGATCGCTGGAGAAGGACTTCCTCAAGAACTGCTAGATTTCTATCAGCATTACTCAATGGACAAAGGTATTTGGGCCAATGCAAATTTATCAGTTGCAGTATGTGTAAGACAAAATGACAAAAAGTCACTATTTGTGTTCTAGCAGACAATAACACAGAATGTGATATACAGATAAGACCAACAGAAAGCCTTGAAAATAAAAGACCTTCTACTGCTTTGGATAAAACTCTATTCTGTAAGTATCTATTAATTATGAGCATAAACAAAGCTGCCTTTAAATTTTCTATTTTAAATAAATTGCATTGAGTCTACATGTGATCTGTGCAGTACTTTCAGAGTTGAACAGAGATGGATTACGTAAAGAACTAGGTCAACTGCTCTTGGACCCAGTCTGCAGAGCCCTTGCCCGTCACATGGGTGTTGACCTGTCTCCAGACAGTCTGGCTGCGTATAACCGCAGGGGCATTGCCATTATTGTATATGGAGCCCCAAAGACAGGTGAGATGTATTATGTGAAACAGTTTCATTTAACTATTTTAAACAATGCATCCTCCAAATTAAAGCATTTATGTTACTGCTGGAAAAACTACATGATATGTATTTTTTCCAAAGACACAAGGAGCACAGCAGTATCGCTGACCCAGTATTATGGGGCAACTCTACTAAGTATCAATGCTGTGGTGTCTGAGGCATTGCTACGGGGCACTTCTCCAGCAGCCATGACTGCAAGGCACCTCCTTGAACAGGCTGCTGCAGAATATTCAAAAAGTGTGGGAAACACATGTATGTCAAGTACAACATTTATGGAAATTACTCAATGCAAATCCACTTAACATATGAATGTTATATTTGTCATACCTTTAGTAGCCTCGTTGGAAAAAACAAAAGATCTAGGATCTGAAATTCTGGATAATAATTCAAGCTCTTCTTGTAATGGCGAACCAACAGATACTGAAACCACACAGATCGCACTATGCCTGGTATGGTTTAATATCAAATTCAGCAACTTATGCTCTTTATTTATATAAAAAAAAGTAGAACAGTAGCAAAATGTGTATTTTTCTTTAGGGTGGAGACATAACATCGCTCAAAACACTTCTACCTGAACCTGTACTAACTGACATTTTAAGTGAAAGATTTCAAGTAGGTTTAAAATATAATTTTAACAGATACTATAGTATGCTATATTAGGGAAAAAACAAAGTATTTGTGATACATTATAGAGTAACAATTATTGTACTTATTTTTTTTGCCATATACAGTACATCAATAGTTCTTTAAGTAATATTCTATTACCTGTTCTTTCCCCCATAATCAAGTCAAGTGACTGTCGTTGTGGCATAGTGATTGATGGGCTGAAGTCTGTTTTCACTGCAACAGTTTCACACACACTACAAGTTGTCCTCAAAGCCATCAACAACAGGAAACACATCTATGTTGTAAATATGTTTGATTCATATTCTGCACTGCAGAACAGAGAGAAAGCAGAACAAAATGCAAAGGGTAAACTTAATTTTATATATTCTGAGCAAAATATTTTCCTAATGCAGCATATTTTGACACTTGCCGCACGCTTTCAGAGTGCCAGCAGCGAGAGATGGCTGAAAATGAAAAGCAGTGGCTGCAGGAGTTGGATGAGGAGGAGTATGAGGCTTTGCCAGAAGAGAGGAAAAGCATTATTGCGCAACACAGACAGAGGCTGACACAAGACCAAATAAGACTAGCCAAAGAGCAAGACCGGCAGCACGAGGACTTGAAACGGCTCAAAGAGGAGGAGCTCAAAAAAAATAATAAAAAGGACTCAAAAAAGGAAATTCAGAAGGAGATTCCAAAAAAGAAGCTTCTGGAAGTAAAAATGGTTTGTTTCATAATTCAAAACTATTAGAATTCTATTGATGAATGTAAATATTTTTTTGCTTTTTTATTGCTTTGTAGTCCAATGAAAAATTGAATCGAAAGATGTCTGGAGAGACATTAAGGGAAACCAGAGATGTAAGCATTTCTAAAGAAGGCCCAAGCAACTGTAAGGCTACATTTGTTTATAAAATACATACTAAAACATTCACCATGCTGTTTTTATATGGGTTAGGGTTAGATATATTCATTTCTGTTATTTTCATTTAGTGCTGATAAACAAAGACCACAATGATCAGCAACACTATGAAGAAGCAACACTATTACAAAGAGAAAGTCCTGCAAACACTGAAAAGTTGGACAGATATAAGGTTTGGCCAAACTTTGTAAAGGAAAAAAAAAATCCTGTTATGAAAGCCACTCTAACAACTTTTAATCAATCAAAAGATATTAATTTTTCATTACTCATGAACCCATCAATATCCAAACAATCATTTTAACAAGTATTTTGTGTTGTAGTCCTCAATGAATGAGTTACAGATTGAGTTTCTTGCATTTGAGCAAAGTCAAGTCCAGGTGGAACACATTCTGCAACACTGGGACCGTGTCCATGGTGTTTTGCTGGTGCCAGTCCCTATTGACACATGCAAGCTTCAGAAGAGGTCGCACTTGAAAAAGTGTGGTTTACAAATCATCTACAGTAATTTTACTTTGTTATATCAGAATAATAACACAACAATATCTATGTTAAATTAGACTCCAATAGGTAAAAGCAAAGGGAAAAAAGCTAATTACAAAGGTCCAAAATGTGCTCCTATTGAAACTTCTGAAGACAAACTGTGTCCAGTGGATGTCATCCCACATCTTATTATAAATGTGGAAAAACACTGCTCTGTAATAGATATTCTCATCAGAAACCCTCTGCCTTCTCTAGAAGAGGTATTCCAATATTTAATTGCATGCAGCTATATCTTGAAAATTACATCTGCCTGTTTTATTTTTAGGTTTTAGATGAACTCGAGCTAGGACCAAATGGCCCACCTATTCCCCCCTCTGTTACATTTTCGTTGGTTTCATTTCCTAAAAACAGAACTTCGACTCAGTTGAACAGTGAGTATTTCACATTCCTAGTTCCCTCTGAGAATGATGACCAAAGTGATGAGCGAAAGGAGGAGGAGGAAGATATACCAATTGCACCAGTAAAGGTAATAGTTTGTCAATGAATGTTATCAAGTTTCAAATTTAAAATGTATTTGTTGATAAGATAAACCCCTTGACATAAACCATTTTATTTTCGAGGGGGTCCTTATCAAAACATAACCAACATAATTATGGATGTTCTTTTCATGTGCAAGCCTAAAGTGCCAACTAAAGGGCGAGACAGGAGTGCCGTCAAGGAGTCCCAGCCAGCCAAGGACAAAGACAAAAAGGTCAAAGAGACACCAAAGGGCAAGAGAAAAACCTCGGCAAAAACAAAACCCATGGAGTCATCTCGCAACACTTCACATACTTCTCTCACTTCATTGAGCAGTGAAGACCAGCAACATGTCAGTGTCGAACTGAAACGCAACCAGAGGCATGAAAAAAAGTTTTCATACTATTATTATGTTAGAAATAATCTAATTGTATATTGGCTTATTCTATGTTTTTTATTTTTGTTATGTTCAGTCTGACCAATTTCCGTTGGACTGTACCCTCTAATGGAGAAGTCATCCTGAAGATCTGGTTCTATTCAGAAACCCCAGGGATTTTTGAACATAAGTTTAACTTTGAAATGGCAGGCAATCAAACACAATGGGATCTTTCCTGTAAAGGAATTTGTACATATCCCACCATCAGCAAAGACTTCATGTCAGTCAGGATCTTTAGGATAAAAAAAATGAAATGTTCATTGAATTAAAGTATGTTTTCCATTTTCTTCCAGGACTCTTTTTGCATACAGTAAGAAGGCAGAACATGAAGAAATCAATTTACACAAAACGTATATTATTAAACCTGGGTATTTTGAGTTTGGACCGTTGCTCTGCAGCAAAACAAGGGACAGGTTAAAACTGAAAATAGTTACGTTTAATACAGTCTAACCTATCAAACATACAGCTGGGTGCAAGTGATTGTCTCTATGTATTTGTAGATACAAAGAAAACAAGTATCCAGATAATACAGAAAGGCTTGTTATCCATAACATATCAGGAATGGAGGCCGAAATTAACTTTAGCTTCCAAAATGACACCCAGGCTGCAACGTATCTGCTTGAGCCTCCAACTATGACTCTGAAGCCAGATGAAAAGCAGGTACCATGTTACTCTCACATGGTTTTGCAAAAAATACATAAAATTACATGATGTTAAATGTGTGTCTTTTTTGCTTAGGAACTAATGATATGGGCCTATCCAACCAAAGTGGAACAAATAAAGGATTCTATTGTATGTCACATTAAAGATAATCCTGAGCCTGTGGTTATCAAGGTTTCATGCTGGGGGGTTCGGCCAGAGTTGCAACTTGATACCAAAAACTTGATTTTTGACAGAACTGTAATACACAGGTACAAATACTTATAATAATATCAGGGGTAAATTGTGAAATCAGTAATTACGACTGAAGATGCATTGTATGTGTTCTTGCTTTTCAGGCGTGTCAGCCGCACAGTGAACCTGCACAATGACACAGCTTTCCCTGTGTTCTGGAAGCTGCAGGGGATAGATGACCAGGGGGGTTTGTTCTGTGTGCAAGATCAGGGCACTATTCAGCCAAAATCAGACTTTTCGTTAACTTTGCACGTTAGATCCAAAAGGCCATGCCTCATTAAGAAAGTCCTTCGGCTAGAGGTGAAACTAATTACCGGTATCTTGCTGATGGTAAAATCTCAAAAATATCAGTTTTTGACAGATGTTTTACTTGAATTTAGGTTTCAGATGTGGAGAAAATTTTGGGCATTGTTCATACTGAGAACATTTCAGTCTCAGCTGAGGTCTATGATGTAGCTTTAGACATTGACCCAGGTAAGAACTGAATATCCACTTTTACTGCAATTTTTAACTTTTTATATAAAATACCAAATATGTATGCTCTAACCATTTATCATATGCTTTGCTTTTATTATTTTCTATTTACAAATCCACAACAATAGAATAATACAGAAAGATTACGAGATTCTCTCTTTACTTTGTCAGCTTGTCTGGAATTTGGAACAATAAAAGTCTTTGACGAAGCCAAATCAACTCTAAGGATCCGAAATCAGGGAAAATATGAAGTAGCTTATAGGTAAGATTGGAATTGTATTTTCAGTATGGTGAATTATATAATGAAATGTGACCCCAATCTTTTTAATAGGTTATATTCAAAGAAACCAAATCTAGATTTCACCTTTTCACCTCAAAGTGGTAAAATTCTGCATGACAAGTATGTAACTGTTCAGATATTCTGCAAGCCAAAGACCGAACTCAACATTAGAGAGCAACCAATACTTGCTTGTGAGGTCAGTACTTATCATGATCAATAAATAAATTAAATAAAAGTTATTGTTTTTGTAGTAATTAGACCTTTGTATGTACTACGGTGTATTTACAGGTTATTGAAGCTAATCTTGAGGGAAAAAGTGACCCCCCTTTAGTCCATACTCAGGTTTCAGTTCAAGCAGTCTTCTCTAGGTTTGATACATCTCCCAATCAATCTGCTGTAGATTATTCTATATCAAGTTGAAACACAAAATGTGTGCCTCCAGGTATAAGATCACTCCAGCCTGTGACATTAACTTTGGTCCCCTGGTTTTTGGAGGCAAGAAAACCCTGTCATTTATTATCGAGAACACTGGAGTGTTCGAAACACGCTTTTCAATCCACCCCATGATCACAGGTTATGAGGGGTCAGGGTAAGTTTACCGATACTCACAGACTTCCTAACTTGTTAAGTGTTGCTTGAAAAACAAGCTACAATATAAAATAATATTGGGGGGGATTGTAGAAAAAAAAGGAAACCTTTTTATTTTTAGTTGAAAGACTTCACAGTTGTCATCTGGACAGTGTATTTGAAGATTGAGACGTTTTGACTCTCATCCGAAAGTCATTTTCAATTTGATGGAAGTGACCAGAAACTGGTTGTATTTATACTAAGCTGAGCCTAGCCCGGTCCCAGAGGAGAGGCTACACTCTAGTCTAAAACATGTTCATAAATGGGCTTGGTGGGTCCTATGCTTCCATCCATTTGTTTGTCTGGGTCTTATGTTTCTGACTGAGCTTGCCTAGACTGTTTGAAGCCCCCCTAAGTATTCATATGCTACCTCTGAATAAGTGTCACTGAGACTGTGCTAAGAATCTAGATTTCATTCCCTTTAGACCAGGGGTTGAATGCTACTATACAGTCCTCCATTTCTGTTTAGCAATGGGTTATCTTTTTTCTCACCTCTTTCCAACCATCCCTTCATCTTAGGGCAATAAGAGGAGAAGCATAGAGCCTACCAAACTGGTTTATGGACAGGTTTTAGGGTGTGCAGATGACAAATTTGAAGGCTTTTTACCATGGGTCATCTCTGGACGAATGAAGGATTACATCAATGTATTTGTATTTATTTATTTACATTATATATTTGATGATTGCACTGCTCTATGATTTGTGTGTAATACATTTATTGACATAAACTTGTCTTTTCTTTAACATGAGGAGTAAGAAGAAGCCACACTTGGACTCCTCCAGCAGACTCACTATTCCTGGTAGCAAAGTGAAACCAGAGTATATGCAAAAAGACATGAGCACAACACAGGTAGTCCTTCATGGAGGAATATTCTTACTGCTTGTGTTTTCATGATGCTTATTAAAACTTCTGATGCACTTAGACACAGATGACGCTGGGAGTGTTTTCCATGTACCCCTGCACTGCTGTTGTATTGCCTGGTAGTCAGCAGGTGGTCACTGTAGATTGTAGTGGGGATCAGCTGGGAAGATGGAACCAAGGTTTATTAATAGACATCTGTGACCGCGATCCCTCAGACCATCCTGATGGAATACCATACAGACTACTAGCTGAAGTATACAAGACAGGTAGGTGTTCTCAAGTGCAGTGATGAATAAACCTAGTGTCCTAAAGTCCTAATCTTTCCTGTCCTAAACCTAAGTGTCACTTGTGCAAACATGACTTTTTACCGCCTTTAATTAACTGGAGTAAACTAGCCTTCCAAAGTACTGTACGGCCTTAATAATGTATGTATGTATTTATTATTATTTATTGGATAACCCCTTTAGATGTACCATGACTTTTTAAGGAGGTCCTGTAGTTTTTTTAAATATATGAATATTTAATTTTAATACTGCTTAGAGACATCAGTAACTTCACATTTGAACCTGAAAAATAAAAAATATAATTTCAAGGACACCCTACCCTTTATTAGGTAGCATTGCCTCGATTGGCTGCAGTAATGACAATGACAAACTTTTTTTTTTGCTCTGAGTCTCTGACATTGATCTTAGGAAAGTTTATCTCATTCCTCTAGACAGAACCCATTCAGGTTTGAGATGTTTGAATGGTTCCTTGCACCCTCTGATACACAGTAGAACTCACGTAGGATTCTATGACCATGTCCTGCTGCAGCAAAGCAGCCCCAAACACTGCCTCCTCCATGTTTCAGAGTTTTTATTTTATTTTTTTCAATTAATGTATTAATTATTTTTACTAACTAATAATTGTTAGATATTGTTACTTACTTAATTGAGCATGTAGCAATTCTGTCATCGCTTTTTAACAAGTTAGGCTGAAATAATAATTGTATTGTACAATATTAGAATGTTGTACATTCTAATATTTCCTGTTGTGTAGCTGTAAACAACTCTACAACCAACGCAAAGGATAATCATTAAGATTGGTGCTAATTTGGTAAAGAGGAACACAGATTATGTCCTGTAAATTTTACTTTAGGCCTTTTTTACTTTTTTTTTTATCTTTATACTGCATTCTCCGTACTTCGTTGTAGTAAACTACTGTTCTGGGGCAGGAGGACAGGAGCAAGACTTCCTGACAACACGTCCAACCTCAGCAATCTGACAAGTGTTAAACAAATATACATTTTTTAAAGTCCTAAACTTTCTTGAACTTGTAAAAAAGAAACTCAAATTTGAAGCAGCATCACATCACGTAAATATGTATCAGAGCTACAGCTAGTGGATCAATACCAGAGTATGAGGAACACTTAGTTTAAAATACATTTGTTTAATATCTCCATTCTGTTATCTTTTTTGCCTTGTTTTTTTCTGACTTTTTCTGTTTCCTTGACTTTTCCTGCATCACTTTTCAGGCATTGTGTCAGATCCAAGTTCCATCTTTGAAGAGCACTTTTTGTGTCACAACAGTCATCAGTTATCATCCGAGCAGTTTGCCAATGCTGAGACCATTTATGTCACAGAAGAAAACAAGTTCATTTTCAACAAAGTTCTTGTGGGACAGACTACAAAAGCACGCTTCAAACTTACAAATAACACCAAAATACCTTGCAGTCTCAACTTCACGATTAGAAATATTGGTCCAAAAATGGAGAAGGTAACTTTTTCATGAAGACGTTTGCTCTTTTGTTCTATATACGAGGAATCAAATTGTTTCTTATCTTTCAACAGTCAACACTTCTTGAGGACATTTTTCATTTGTCTCCTACATCTCTGACTTTATCTAGCCAGTCTCACAGTTTTACTGAGGTCACCTTTAACCCGCTAGTGATGACAACTTACCATGGGGTATTTGAGGCCTTTATGGATGAAGCCAACAGGTATTATGTGGTGTTTCTATTTACAAATTAAACAAAAATATTTCAAAAATATTTCTATTTTTCTATTCATCACAAATCAGAACGATGCCCACACATAAAAGCAAGGTGCTGGAATTTGATATACTCGGTGAAGGGACTCTGCCAAATGTGTGTGTGATTAAGCCTGCCCTTAAGAACAGTTCTGGTGACCCCCTGCTGCAGTTTAGACGTTCTTTGATTGGACAAAGAAAAACACAATCACTTGTTCTGCTTAATGATGGGAATGCCCCAGCTCAAGTAAGATGTATTCTTATCCATTTCCTATACAAATTAAAATATACATCTTTTTTTTCTCCGTGTTTCCATTTTCTTCCATAACTTCACTTAAACTGAATAATGTATGTAATTAAAGGTTCAGATTGACATGCCAGACAAAGATGGAGTCTTTAGCCTCAGTGCAGCCCAAGGCAATAACTGCAGCTCCATTAGCACTGTAATGCTTGAGAACAGCTCTGACCCAGGTATTTGTGAATTTTCAAGTATACAATAAATGCTTTAGCATCCGATTATAATTTAGTGCATACAACCACGTGTTGTCTTTTTCAGACTCTCAGTCTGCTTATAGAGCCATCACCAAATTAAATGTTCTGGAGAAAATTGAGTTTGAAGTCAGCTTTTGTTCCAAAAAGGCCCAAAAATTCCATACAAAGATGTATTTAAATGACAGCAAATGCAAAAAAATCACAGTTTTTATTACTGGTGAGGCTTTCCAAGAAATGATCTCGCTAGAGAACATCAGGCGGCCATTACCTGAAACTGATGTTATGGATGGTTAGTAGACAAATATGTAAATCACGATAATTGTTTTGAACTTCCTCTAAAATTGTTTAAAAATGTACTTGAATAGGAAATTACGAAGTTGTGGATTTTGGTGACTGCCATGTGGATGTGACATACCAAGAAAGCTTTACTATGACCAACCACAGCAAAGATAAAGTACTAAGGTTTGAATGGCTTCCAGCTGGACCACAAGTGAGCTTTTCTCCACAGGTAAACTTATTCAACTGTTTGTTACTGACTTAACTCACAGTAACTTTAAAATTGAAAACAAAGAAGACAAATGTGCTTTCTTCTAGATTGGCCATCTTCACGCTGGATGCTCAAAAGAACTGGTTGTCCTATTTCGCTCCAGCCAGCCCATCAGTCTGAGCAGTAAGCCAATGAAATGCAAAGTGACTCAGGTAGTGTTCAAAGACCCTTTGGAGCAGGTGTTAGACTGGGATGACCGACAAAAGACACTTCCCTGGACAACTGCCTGTAAACCAGCTTCTGCTGCTCCATCACCACAACCTGCCAACAATAAGGTGTGTTCTCTTCCCTTACATATTCACCTAACCACTTTGGGCTCTAATCATTATTACTCTTTGTATTTCTATGCAGGTAATAAAGGCAGACCCTGAGCTCAACTGCTCGGTGGTAGATGGCTGGCATTTGGACCTGGAATTGCGCATCAATGCAGTTTGTGACTATGCCAAATTTAGTTGCAGCACCCACACAATTAACTTCAAAGACACTATGCTTTATCAAACCAGGTTACAAAAGTAAGTCAGACTTGTAACTAAATGTTTAATGTTGTTGACAAAACCCTTATAATTAATACTCAATGTTTTGATAGACTGCAGATATCTAATGAGGGAAATGTGGCGCTGGCATTTTCCTGGAAAGTGCAAATAGATCATGGCCAAACAGGTTAAGTGACAGAATGTCTATTTAAAGTTAAAATGTATTTAGTTTGAATCTGAAAAGTTGATGCTCTGTGTATTGCGTAGATGAGAGTCTCACATCTCGTCCGAGTTCCGGGTCCTTAAATTCTTCGATTCGTCCGTCCAGTGCAACTGAGAATGTGTTGTCCCTATTGAGCATTAACCCAAAACTAAACCCCTTCACTGTGGACCCCTGTATTGGAATTATTAAACCTCACGCTACACAAGAGTTTAACATCTGCTTTTCTCCCTTGGAGGTGTCCCAATTTGATGGCATTCTTTTATGCAGGTAAATGTATGCTAAGGTGTATGTATTTGGGTGCAAGTGTATTATATTTTGTAGAAGACATCCTATTTTCTTTTTTGTAACCAACTGTATTTATAGCTGTGGTGGTTTTGCATGTGTTTTGTGTCTCCAGTATCCCTAACCTTCAGAAAAAGGACCAGTCTCCCACTATCTCAGTACGTGGTCACAGTATTATGCCCGATTGCCATTTTGATGTTGAAGAATCTGACTACATCAGTGGAAGACGTCGTAATCCTGAATTTAGACGTCCCTTAGATCCTAATACAAGAGTTGTTGAATTCATTGCTGTTGGTTTATCTGCAAAATCTACAAAGTACATGAAATAAAACTTTAAAGGTCACATGGGGAGGAGAATATTACATTATCTTTACATGTACATTATCTTTTTTTCCAGACGTTTTTTTGTGTTAAACCCTACAAACAAACCCTACTCATTTAAGTGGAGATGTGAGGATTCAAATGGAAGCCCATTCCTATGCCTCACTCCAAGTGGAATTCTTCAGCCCAAGGAGAAAGCAGAGGTCAGGATGAAAAATAGCACTTTTTTAAACATTTGACTCGTACATATAGACCTACTGTATTTCTTTGACAACTGTGTGTTTGTAGGTTCACTTGGAGTATGCATCCGATCAGATGGATGTAGTGGAATCGTCATGGAGCTTTGTGATTGATAATCTGTCAGTGTCTGTTCCATTTCTGTTTGTGGGAACCACACGAGCACCACTCATTTATCTTGATAAAGCTCTGATCAATTTTAAAGATTTGCTTCTTGGTCTGTATACATTTGCATATGTATATCATGGTATTCACTGCCATTACAGAAAATCAACAACTTTATGAGTAAACATGTTTCTCTCACAGGAACTAAGGCAGAGCAAACAATCAATTTAGTAAGCGGGGAGGAGGAGCCTTTTCACTTCTCAGTGTTGGAGTCATCTCTTCTGTGTGAAGACCAACTCTCAAGTCTTGTCATGCACCCCATGAGTGGCTCACTAGAACCCAAAGAAAGGTTACATTTCCATTTCCCAGAACCTAACACTGTTTTTTGCATACAATATGTTGCAACTTTCCACCAACAAATTAACCAACTTTTTTAATTCTTTAGGTGTCAACTATCCATATCTTTTACACCCAATCGCCAAGGCTATCTGAGCTTCAGGGTGTTTCTGAAGGTGAAAAGGATGCTAGAGCCACTTGCCCTAACTGTTAAAGCAGAGTGTTTTTCTCTGGATGCACTGGTTCAAGTTGAACAGCCAAGTGGATGTTTGAGGGAGCTCAGACCTAACCACATCGATTGTATTGACTTTGAAAGGGTCAGTAAACTGCATCAGTTGCAAAAGTAGTTCAGGTGTCATGTTTCGACTTAGCTTTTCTTTGTCTATCACTTTAGGTTGGGATTTCAGAGCAATCTAGTTTCCGTTTTCTGGTTTCCAACCTTGCAAAATGTAAGCTGGACATCACCTGTGACATAGCAGGCCCCACTAACCAGCTGCAGCATTTGAAAGCCGAGCCAAAGCATGCCACTTTGGAGGTCGGAAAACAATTGCAAATATCAATTTTCTTTTGTCCTCTGAATATTTGTAACCTTCAAGATGTGAAGCTCAGTATCATGGTAAGTGATGTCCATCCTGACTGGCCTTTAAAAGTACTGTTTGTACTTGCTCATGCTCTTTACAAGAAGACTTTCTAAAGCATAATTGATAAAAAAAAACAATGTTATTAATATTATGTATGTCCATGAATCTTGACAGGTAAAGAATGGAGCAGCTTTTACTTTAGATGTAAAGGGCAAAGGCACAGCACCAAGCCTTGACTTTTCTTTCACCAAACATAATTTTGGAAAGTGCTTTGTTCACAGTCGCAGAATCATCACGCCAACACAAACACTAGTGATCAGAAATAAAGACAAAAGAGACATAAGGTTGGTACTGTTGTTATTGTGTCAATTATTTTGCACAACAATTAAACATTGTTGTATTATGTGTTGACAGTGTCCAGTGCAATTTTAAGAAAACATCTGATCTGGAGATTGACTTCCAACCTAGGATTCTGACTTCAGGCGCTGACTTGAAAATTCCAATCACATTTTCTCCTCAAGAGACACGCCGCTACCAGGAAATGCTGGACTTTATCCTCAACGGCTGTGTCACCAGACAAGTGGAGATTCTTGGACAAGGCATAGAGATGAGGGTGAGGACAAGTAAGGCTAAAGTAGTAGTTGATGTTGAAGTATTCAAATGTCCACTTCAAGATTTATATTACTATTTTCTGAACTCATGCTGAAACATGCTTTATCATTTAACTCCTAGTCCTGACCTGAGATAGTGTAGTTTGGTGATGTGTATCATTTGCTTGCTCCTTTCCATTCTAGTTGGAAGTAGAGGATCCAAAACACAGAAGAATCAATTTTGGATCACTGACAATTGGAAGAAAAGTGAAAAAACGTGTTGTTTTGGTCAACCGCAGCACTGTCAACTTGTCATTTTCTCTTAATTTTAACTGTAACACACCACTGGACCCAAAGGTACTAAGGACACAAATAAAGTATGAAGCACTGTCTACACGATGCAAACTGTTCTATTTTCCTTGATGTGCTTAGGATTTGTCAGTGACTCCGACTGGACAAATTAACTTGAAAACTGGTGAATCATGCGCTGCAGAGATCCAGTTCACTCCACAACAACATGTACCAAAGTTTATAGTGGAGCTGCAAGCTGAAACACTTTGCTTGTTACACCCCCTGCTGTCGGTTACAGGGTCCTGCCAGGTCGTGTTTGGAGTTCATAAAACAGCATTTTTTTTATACTGAGGTTTTAAGAAATAATAACCAGTGCTGTTGTCAAACAAACAGGGTGTAGAGGTTCATCTGGATCAGAACCAACTTGCATTTGGAGCTGTTGTGCAACATTGTAAAACCAGCAGAAAAGTCGTCATGATAAACACTGGTGATATTGATGGGAAGTAAGTTATGTTTTGCATTTTAGTCACTAGAATCAAAGATAGTGCTAAATAGTATGTGCTATTTAGTATGCTTTCCTTTTATTTTCATTTAAATCTCTAAGCTATTTTCCAACTAAATGCATTTTAATGAAGTTACTCTTCTTTCTATCAAGGTTTTGTTGGAAAACTGAAAACTTCCCCCCTTCTTTAAAAATTTCTCCAGCTAAAGGCATCATTGGTTCCAGGATGGAGGTTCCCTTTGAAGTTATCTTTGCCCCTGTGCAACTCAGCAATGACAGCAGATTTGAAAATCTGTCCTGTATTGTGGAGGGGCGCAGCTCACCCTTAACCCTCACTGTAACAGGCTCATGTGTACCTGCCTCCACTAACAAAGAGGTAAATTTATGTAGAAAAGGTGACCAATACCTTCAATACTTATACAATTGCCATTTTATGAAATAAAACTAACTAAAATCTTTTCATCAGTTTGACATTCTGAATAGAATCATCATTACTTTCTCTTTTAAAAATGATTTGCCTTGCTAACTTGTTCCTAGGTGGTTAATTTTATTTGCCCAGTGCGAAGGTCTCACACCCAGAGCCTGCCGGTGCTGAACCCTACCAACCAGAGCTGCAGCATCAGACCTGTGATTAAGGGGGAGCAGTGGACAAGTGCACCAGCCATAGAGTTTGAACCGCTTCAGAATAAGATGATTGAAATCACATACAGCCCTCTTACTATGACCTCTGAGGGGAACAAGCACTTGGTAAACTGCTACAATCATTAGTTATTAGTTATTCTAACATCGCTACGTAATAAGGCCAATGCAGATTCTTTTGTTTGGGTTTGTTTTCTCCAGGGATCAATGTTTTTTTCCTTCCCTGATGGGACCGGCCTGCTTTACTCTCTTCAGGGAACAGCTGAGGCTCCTCAGGCTGAGGACACTATTGTGCTGGAACTCCCAGCCAAAACTCAGCACACCCAGCTCCTCTCAGTGTACAACTGGCTTCTGAAACCCCAACGGTAAACATACCTCAATAGAATGTCAAATAAATATCAAGAATCAGAGAACATTTTGACAAAGCTTTTGTATAATATGTTGTCATACATAATTTGTGTATGTGATACAGAAAGCGATTTTTTTTTCCTTCTCATTTTAGATTTTGTGTTTCGTTGGAGATTGTTAAGCCAGAGAAATCTGATGCCACAGTGTCTCTTAGTGGTCTGCATTTCATTGATGTTCCTGCTTTGACTAAACGAAATTATAAGCTGTCCTTTTTCACATACAAAATGGGTCAATACAACACTAAGGTTCAATTTTATAAAATGCACATACTTCTCTAGTGTATAGACTTCTCAGTTTTTGCTAATCAGTAACCCAGCTTCTTGTTTTCATCAGGTGACATTTCGCAGTGAGGTGTCTGGAGAATATCTTTTTTACCTAGTTACATTCAAGGCCACAACATCTCAGGTTCTGTCCACTATAGAGCTGGTTACCACTGTCCGCCAAATGGTCTCAGGCACAGTTCACATAGAGAACCCTCTTCCCACAAATGTAAGCCTGACCTCTGAGTGCAAATGCTCCGATATCAGTGTCCCACTTCAGCACACTGTTCCAAGGCAATCCAAAGTATGTACTGGTATTTACATATTTCTATATACCATATGCTTTCTTTAGAAAATTTTAAAAGTCTGTTTTTTCTGTCAAGGATCCACTAAACTTTGAATACCTCCCGTTGCAAGCTGGTGAGACCACTGCACGGCTAACTCTGAGCAGTAATGAACTGGGATATTTTCACTATGATTTGCTTCTTCGAGCTTTGCCTCCACCTATGGAGAAAACTGTGCATTTTACTGCATCCCTTGGTACCAATCATTCAGTCATTGTCAAGTTTACAAACTTCTCTCGCAGTAAGACTGTATACTCTTGCAAGGTGTGAACAGCTCAAATCCTCAAGTGTGCATAATGTGCCTTGAATTATAAATAATGGATAACTCTTTTCTACAGACTGATTGCCCAGATTTCTTTGTTGACAAGAGTGTGACTGCTGTGGCAGGATTCCAAGCAGGTTCTGAGGCCAGTGTTGAGGTGTGTTTTGAGCCTCACCAGTTGGGAGAGGTGAGGGCCCTACTCACACTCTCTTCTCCTGCTGGAGGTGCATATGTCTTTCCTTTGTATGGAAACTGTCAGCGCCCAAAAGCACAAGGACCATTCAGCATCAGTTCAGGGCGAGTGGTACCCATACCTTTCAAAAATGTGTTTTTGCAAAGCACTTCTTTTTCTTATCAGGTATGACACTTTTCAACGTCACATGAAACACTGATATCGCACTCATTCTGCATGTGCAAAGTTCATTACTTTATATTGAACAGTTTTTATGTTACCATTTTTGTTTTTTGCTTGTAGGTAGACAACCAGTCATTTACAGTAAAAGGATCAGAGACAATAAACTCCAAAGCAACACAGAATGTCCTGGTGTCGTTTGAACCTCCTCCAGGAGGTGGTTCTGGACCATGGTTTGGTTACTTAACCATCTCCACTCAGCCTACAAAAGTCCAAACCGAACCCTATTCCTGGGTCTTCTTCCTGAAAGGATACAGACCAGTTTCTTCATAAAAGTTATGAACATACTCTCCAGTAGTTCACAGACACAAAAAGTTTTGTTTTTCTTTTTACTAATAAACATACATTAACAACACTGCATTTATTGATTTTTGTGCCAGAATTGTAATATCCTAGTGTTGCCTATAGTTGCTTTTAAATCAGTTAGTAAATCATCAACTTTATTTCTTGATGTTGATGATTTTTAAGTTGTATCCAATCTAATGAGTGATACAGGGAATACGGTTACCGGTTGTCTTATCTCAATAGTGCCACAAAACCACAAGAGGGCAGCACTGCTTAGTTTTAGGGGTGAAAAACTGCTTTCGTTGGACACAGTTGTTTTTACTATTTGATAATGCTATTTTTTTTACACAGAATGCATTAGTGCATACTGCCTACTGTTCTGTTGGACACATGATGGCGGAAAGGGCACGGTCACGGGAGTGGCTTATTACAAAAGGTTACATCTCCATCTGTCACACACACACTACTCTAATGAGCACTTTGACTGACAGTTCTCTTGCTCCAAAATCCTTTGATGTTCTCCTGACACCGGATCCCACGGGAATATTTCACGCTGCTGCACCCACTGTTTATGTATTTTAGTCTGCAGCTCATTTTACTTGTCCACGTGTTTTGATTACTCTAAACATGTCGCGAAGGTGCAGCACAGAGCACTATGAAAGAAGGACTAAAAAAAACTTAAATATCAAATAAATGGACAATGTTGGCGTAAAAGTATATGGTACTTTTCTAAAACGCCACATCTCAGTTTGGGAGTAAAATAAAGCAGTGGGTGTGTTTTGGGGTTGGAGCGGTGATGTAAGGAGGAGGTAGGGGCTTCTCTCTCTCCCCATAGAGCGCAGCATGAGCGCTCCGCGGCAAAAGGATGTGTGAGCAGGCAGCGCGCTACTGTAGGGACGGTGTCCATAAACTGCTCAACAAAGAACAACCCAAACTTCGTGCTCAGGAAAGCCGCGACCAGCCTAAACCCGTAGCCGGTCAGGACAGCGAGTCCGCAACGGCAGCACAGTCCGGAAACAGCGGCGCTCAGCCCGGTGGAATCGACGGGCTCGTCCGCTGGATAGTCACCAAAATGAGCGACAACAAGAACGCCCCCACCCGGGAGTACGCCGCCAGCAAGGAAGAAGTGGCCGTGGCCCAAGAGCAGTTCTTCGCCCCAGAACCGCGGAGAGGCATCTCGGTGATTTTAGATGTAAGTAGTGCTGGTGCACGGTGCCAATACAGAGCTGTGCGTACTGGACAGGGCAGTGCGCACTTACGCACAGACTTGGTGAACAACTGTAGATTAGGCTACTGTAACCTCTTTTGGGGAGTCTCTCTGATATTTGAACACAATCTGTGGGGATTTGTAGTTTATTTTACGAAGCATGGACATCGAAAGTTGTGACAGAAGAAGTAGCCGCACCTGGTCGCTTCTTGTCCCCGGTTGAAATCGTTTTCTTTACAGTTTATAACACGTGTGCATTATGTGTTAGGCTACTTGTTTTAGAAATGAAGACAAAATAATTGTCAGGTAGGCACTGTTAATACTGTAAATCCTCGCAAATGATGCACTGTGCACGCTGCAAAACGCTTGAATGAAGTGAAAAGTAGTTCATTTGCCTCAGTTGGACCACGACCCAGATATCTTGCTTGAGAAAAAGGTGCACACAAATCTCATTATTGTTACAAAAACACCAGAGGGCCATTAGTATCCCACTATCCTATAAAAGTCACTGGAACAAATTGGCTTCACAAACTAACAAAAGTAGAGCATTTCAAATTATTTTTGGATGGGTCAGTGCTGGAATGAATCAGGTTTTTGGGCTATTTTATGGTTGACTTTTTCCATTGTCGAAATGGGTTTGAAGTAACTGTAAGGAATGTCTGAATACCACGTTAACATGACATTAAATTAAAGACCGTGAACTTGACTCTTGGCATTCTTTGGTACTCTTGTCAGACATTCTGTACTGTACCACATCACTTGGCCTGCCTTGATGGGCACCAGAATATTGTACTACTCATTTTGGCCATGTACCACAGTTTGAGTGACCAGTGTGATGCAACAACAGCCACCTTCCTGCAGACACTGTACCGTCCCATTCTGAAATAGTTAATCTGTCTCCATTTGATTGGACATCTGGATATCCATCTTAGATCACGCAAGGATTAGAGTAGTTCTAGTGCAGAAAAGAAAAATAAAGGTCACGCTAGAGCCTACCATTTACAGAATCATCTCTCTCTCTCTCTCTCTCTCTCTCTCTTCTCATTCAAGGCTTGTCTGTACATCTCTTTCCTCTCTCATAAGCTATTTTCTGACTCGTGTGTTTTACTGTGATTGCGCCCCAGGGTTTTGTAGTGAGGCGGAACAATGTTGTTGTTTCAAACTTCTCAGCTGTTAATGATCTTCACTTTGGCTTGTTCCGAATTGACAAACCAAGTTTAATAGTTTAATCCTGGTCGCAGTTGTTTTGTGCTATTTGTGCTACTGATTTTTTTACTGGTCACTCTCACATGTATTGTATGTACAGTATGTAGACACAGAGAGAGAGATAAGCTATCCATCTTAACCCCTGTATGAAGGCAAAAGGAAGTATTACCTTCAAAAGGAGCTTAGATGACTGTGTGGTTTGTTAATGCTTTACAGGGATTTATGGGCAATGCTCCATCTGGTGTAAATAAATATGTAGGCCTAATATTAAAGAAAGTTCCTTGATGATAGTCTTGGCTTTCACAGCACTGGAGCATTAACAGTGTTGCCATAAAAATGAACAAAACTACTACTTCTCACCAACAACAAACAGGATATATATGAAGTATATTTAGGTCTTTATACAATGCTGTCTTTGTTTTTGAGATTATGATGCTTGATCTGTGCAGTTGTGGCAGATTTACAAAGCAAATCTGTTTAGTGTAATGAGAAAAATAGTTTATAGCTTTAATAGTTATAGTGTTTCTGAAATCTTGATCACAACTTGTTCTAATCCCATTGTTCTGGTTTGTCTTTACAGATATTCAGAAGAGCTGACAAAGACGGTAAGTTGATTAAGAGTACTTTTACTCAGTGTTTCTCAAGCTTTGGTGGAGCTCCCCAAAGTTAGTCAGTATTGCAGAACTTATGTTCATTTGTTCTTATTTTAAATTTCTATCTTATTGATTATGCATCATGTTTTTAAACTGGTGGAAAAGCGACTCAATAGTGTTGATTCTGCCAACCTACACACACTTGGTTACTAAACAAAGGCATGTTATCTGGACTTTTCCATCTTTTTCCATTCAAACAACTGCATGATTAGTTCAGATCATAGACATGGCTGTTAAAAAAAAATCTGGTCAGTAAACGTTGTTAATTGACTCTTTGCCCAGAACATCAGTTGACTTGTTTATATTTCAGAAAACATTTTACAAGCGTGGGCACTTCCTGTACTGTTCTTTTTGATGGAGTTTTCTCTATACTGTACAAAATAAAAGGGCACTTAAACTTAAAAACCTAAGTACAATTTCTGCCTTAAAATTTTATGTCAATTAAACTCATGTATGTGAGTTGTCTGTCACCCCCCCCCCCCTCTTCTTTTTCTTATCTCTCACTCTTTCTTTTTCTCCCTCACCTCTCTCTCACTCTCTCTCCCTCTTTTCTCTACCCCCTCCATATTCTCTCTGTCTCCTCTCTCTCACTCTCTTATAACGTATTTACTTTTCTTCCTATCTTTCTTCTCTCCCTCCTTTCCCTGCTCACTCTCCCTCTTCACCCACTTCTTTCTCTTCTTCCTCTCTCTCTGTCACTCTTACTCTATCCCATTTCTCCTACTTTTCTCTCTCCTCTTGCTGACTCTCTCTCCCTCCTCTCTATTCTCTCTCTCTCTCTCTCTGTCTCTCTCTGTCTCTCTCTCTCTCTTAACTTAAAAGTTTAAGTTGAAAATCTTTGATTCACATCGTTATTGGCCTTAAGACTTTTTTACAGTGTTATGTTAGTCTAAAATGAAAAAAGACTATACTATAAACTTTGTTTGGCAACCTGTTAAAATGTTTCAAAACAGGAGCACACTTCACCAAAGGGGTGTCCTTGTCTGTCAATGCTAGCGCTAACGCTTGACAATTTAGAAATGAACATCGTCGATGCACAAATTGAGGTGAGAGAAGTGAGTGAGACATGATAGATACTGGTCACTCTTTCTGTTTTAGAAAATACTGATAAAACCATGTTGGATCCTAGGCTAGGCAAAACCTTTTATCTATTTTGTAAAAATATGTGTATTATTCATAATCTGTTAGACTACATTATTTTCAATCTTGCTTGGGTCAACTTCTGTTCATTATTTTGTTAATCACACTGTTATTGCACTGAATTACTATTTCTGCCAAGTTTGAATCAGATAAGCAGCTTCTTGTCTGTATTTTACTTCAAAGTTTACATGTCAGAACAGCGTTTGGTGTGTGCGTATCTGTGTGTATGTGTGTGTTCGTTGATGTTGGCAGTGAAAAAGTTTCCCTTTCAGTACTCTTCATATCTCCCTCATCCTTGCCCACTCATCTCTCTACTGCTCTGTCGACAAACACAATTTAGCTAATGAGAATTCAGAAGAAAAAGCTTTACCGACTTCATCGCTGCCAGATGGATGTTTTCTGGAGCGCAGTGAGTTTGGGATTCTTTGGGAGAAGCTCTGTTCACGTTCTGCTTCCAAATCAAAAGTCAGTCATGTGATTCGCCTTTCACTCAACAGACTCAAAATAAAACTTCAATAACTGCCCAGTAGTCTAAAACTTTAACATTTTCCAATTCATTACACACTCTCACAAACCATTTGGTACATCACTAATTTACATGGATTTTTTGGGCTACTAACTCAGGTACTTAGGGTGGTACTTGGAGGGGTACTTGTATCAGCAGATACTGATATGTACTACTTATTTGGTGGTACTTACAGTGTACCTTTTAATACACTTAGCAGACTTGTAGTGGTATTTAGATTGGAACATTTTGATGCACTTAGCAGTACTTATTGCAGTACTTATAATGGTATCACCTTTAATACCTATTATTATTTGTGTCAGCATGTGTGGTGTAGGGATGAGACGATTCAATTAAGTCACGATTTGATTTTATTGTAAAAAATGTAGTTTAGCCCTTTTAAGTGACAGAGTCTGATTTCATTTTGTCTGATTCACTCACATGACTCAAAGATTTACTTAAAACACAAAATAGATGTCCAGCTTTAACATTTTCACCTCTATAACGATTTCTCACGTATGTGTAGGTTTTCACCGTGATTGAATTACCTTTATGTTAAATCTAAAAATATGGCAACTTTTTATAGCCTCAACTTTATTCTCAGAAAAATGCCTCTTTTTTTATTCTTTTATATGAGTTTATGTTGGTTAAATTATCGCCTTTTTTCTCGTTCAAACAGAATTTTGACAACTTTATTCTGATAAAATGTTTTGCTTGTTTGTCGCAGTTTGCTATTTTGGAGAGCCCAGTCTTGTGGTTCAGAACGACAACATTTAGGGCAAAGCAATATGGCCTGACGTAGTGTGTAATAATATCTAGTTATGACAATATGTTTAACATTTAATTGAGGCTCGGCAAAATATTCAACAGTGACTAAAATACTTCTTGTAATATTTATGTTATCACCTTTCCAGAGGTGACAAGTAACTAAGTATTTTTTACTCAAGTAGCCTACTGTACTTAAATAGTTTTCCTGAATATCTGTACTTAACTTGAATATTACAAAATCTGGAGACTTTTTACTTTTACTTCTTATATTTTTCAGGAAATGTCTGTACTTTTAACTCCCTACTTTTTAAATACAAGTTAGTTACTTTATTAGCCCATATACTGTATTTTCCTCTTAATATCAGATCAGACCTGCTGTGCTGCCGTGAATTGCCAAAAACTATATTTTCTATTTATACATGACAAAAGTCAGATGAATTGTATTTAATTTACTATAAAGACCATCGATCTCTCCTCAACATTACAGATCAACTTTGCACACTGCAAAAAATGTATTTCTAGATTGGTTAAATTGTCTTCATTTTAATAATTTATTATTTGTATTTTTCGGATTGAGGTGGTGTTACTTGATATACCTGGATTATGTGACTTGTTTCAATAAATTTCAAACTATTTGCTAATGACTTACTCGCCGCATTGGCAAATTGAATTTAAGCTCAAATCTCTTGAAAACAGTAAGAAATGTCTTGAAACAAGTTAAATAACTTTCAAAATTTCTAGTATTCTAATAGTTTAACTGAGACTAGATAATAACTTTTGGCAGTGTGATTGTACTTTGTACTTAAAGGTTGTTTGGAGGATTTTTCAAATCCAACAACTGCTGTTTTTCAAACGATGCACATGTGTTTCCCCTCCCAGGGCCACGCCCTTCACTGCAACTGGGCCAATGAGTTACTTAGGAATAATGAGGGTTTGCTTGACAGGTTCACAGACCAATAGATAACGAGGTACCTCGTTATCTATTGGTCAGCGTTTTACTGGCCTCATCATGTCCACAGTTTATATAATTATTTTTTTGTTTAGCATAAGTACAAGGCTATTACAAATCTATATAACTCTTTTTGACCAAGACTGACAACAAACAATTTTTGAAAATCTGACAACCAGACCAGAACAACATTCATATTGAATTGAAGCAATCATAGATCATACGTGAACAACATGATATGGCCCATAAATGCTTTATCCAATGATTCATTGGTAAAGGATAAACTCCAAAAGGAAATAATCTGTAATGTCATATCATATCTCTTCCTGATATATGGTCCACACCACAGCTGCAGAGCCTTTATCAAACATTTATCTGCTGGATAATATGTGCAGTTCTTCATTGTTTTGCCAACTGTGGCATAGATTGTGACAAGCCATTTCACTGAGTGTTAACTCTAAATAAGGACAAACCTACATTGAGACAAACCTATTACTGCATTCGTTTATTATTGTTAATTGTAATGTCGGGAGTAGGACACCTGGTGAGTCTAGACACTGCATCATTTTTATTCATTTCTCATGCAGACTTGGCCCAAAGTCGCTCAGTTTGTTTGTTTGCAAGCAACTCATTTGTATTTACGTATCCAGCCAAAAAGCCTAGTTCTAAATGCAGAAGATAAAAATGGTTTCACAAAAGAGACTCCCTTTTTTATTTTGACAAAGACTGCTTTTATACATGCTTGAACTTGGCAACCTTTCGTGGGAAACAACAACAATAACAGAATCGCAGCTCTTGTTAGATGCAGAAGTTGAGATGTTTGGATGCAGAAGGTGTAACATGTATAAAAATAAAACTGTTTATGAAATCTTTAGAGAAAGCCTAAGCTAGCATGAGAACATTGAGACAGAATATCAGTAGAAGTTAAAAGCTAAAGTAGAGTTTTTGACCAAAGCAAAGGAGCATCAGTTAGTAATTTCTTCAACAAGGCCTCCTTTCTCTAGTTACTACCCAAAGCAAACTTAAGCTACACTTTAATTGTCTCTAAACTGTTCTCCGCTAATCACAAACGCAGTGGACCAAAGTGTGAAATTTGAGTTTTGAGAGTCGCCTGGGACATGCAGCTCTCCTTTGTGCAAAATGAAAAGTGACTTTAAGAAGCCCATAAAGCTTAGCCAGGCGGCACCAAGCAGGAATCAGTGAAGACTATGCTGAGATGGTGATTATGGAGAGAGGGCTGTTACTCCTATTTGATGTAAGGAACACAGAGAGGCAGCTAGCACAGAAGAAGAAGAAGAAGCTATTTTTATCAGACTCTCTCTTGGGAGAAGACCAGGGAAGCGCTTTAATGAGTGGGAAAGGGAGCGGCGAGATGCTAACGGCCAGAGCAGCCAATTGTTAAAAAGAGGAGAAGGTGCAGCAGAGAGGAGGCGCTAAGTGTATAAGCAGAGTGAGGAGAGAGAGAGAGAAAAGCAGTGCTTGTGTCTGTTACCACAGGGCAGTAATTGAGCTTTAATTGGCTGACTTGTTTCTTCATATTCAGAGCTCAGAGTGCAGGCCTGGTTTCTCACGCCTAGAGCAGGTGAAGCGTCATGTGGTCCATGCCTCCAAATCTATCTAGAACATATCCAAATACAGGTCATGTGACAATAGAAAGGGTAGTTTGAGGAGAAAGTACACGCAAAAATGAAACTGTTGTCACTGATTGGTTTCTATAAGAGACAGAAGTTAAAGTGTTTTGGCCGGATGTTCAGTTGGGAAGAAGGTATGAGAGAGATATGAGTCTGGGGTAGGTGAAATGTAAAAATGTTCTCTCATAAATTAATCACTACATTGTTAATATCAATATATATTAAGTTGTGGTTGCAATTTTGACACAAAACCCTCCTTTTTTCTCTTTTAAAGTGAGACTGGAGTGGACCACTCAAGTTCAGCCAATCAGAACGCTGCATTCTGCTCCTGATTAGAACTAAAATTCTTTATTATTTGGTTCAGACAGTATTCTGGGGTCTCATTTTTTCACAAAGTGCTGCATTTATCATAGACTTTTTGATGGAAAACACAAAGTTTACCTTATTTACAACTAAAAAAGTTAGCTACCCCAGCTTTAAATGTTTTCCTCTTTTGTACATCATCAGTCGTTGATCTTTGAAATTCTTACTTAAAGAAAGTTCAGATTGTTCAGATATTTTTTATAAAAAACAGTTCTGTTGTTTTTGTCCAAAAAACACAATCTCTGTTGATTTTTCTCCATAGAAAACGACAAGAATGAAGAGTGTGACTTTAAATAATAAGAGGAAAATACTGATGTACAATAAACTAGTGCGTTATGATTGCAACACATACAACATTATTTTGGTTTTATTGTGCATAGTTGCAGCCTCTCACAGCACATTAAGAACCAATTTTAATTCTAGAATTTGGTTATATTTACTACTGGATGGCACATCTCAAGGGGCGATCCATAAATAAATAAATTCAGAAGTGACAGTTCTATTATCTGTTAGTTTTATTCCTCATTAAGAATGATTTGAGTGTTTGCTTTTATAATCTTAAAATCTCTGACCGTCATTTTTGTGCGTCTGGTCGATTGTCAGTGTAGCAGCTGCCAAACTTCTTTCTCTTATCCTCCAGCACAAAAACTCTTGGTGATCTGACTCCTAGCTGATCATTTTTTCCTCTGTAACGGTCCTTTCCTCAGTGACGAGCGATGCATGCTCTGATATACATTTGGGCTCCATCTGTCGCGTTATTACCCATAATTCTGTGCCCGTGTTCCTCTGGCTGCAGACTCTGCAGCCTGACAGTTAGTCACAACTGTGTCGTGTGTATCTAATTACCTGCAGTCTTTAATCACTGACAACAGTGCTAACAAGCCCCAGAGCGCTGCACATCCAGGGACACCGACACCGCATCAGGAGCAGGACTTCTGCAGTTTCAGACAGACGAGGATTTAGGCTGCATGGGTTTGTCTGTGGAACTCAAGCACAACTGATTTACTAGGCTTTTAATAAAGAATACAAGAGGCTTTGGTCTTTCAATTTAAGCAAAAAATTAGCATGAAGTTACTGTGAGAACTTTCATTAATATTATTATTTTTTTCCCTAAAAAAGAACATCAAAACTAACAAGCCTAATAAAGCATTCTACAGGCCAATAATATTTTAATCAATCGATAATATATGTTGAAAATTGAAATTCAGTTTGTTTGGGGTTTTTTTAGCACAAAAGGTAAAGGATCTAGTCACCAGCAGAAATCCCCAGATTTTAAATTTGTGATGTTTTTGTGGATGCTTATTGACAGTAACCTGTCTACAGTGTCCATCTGAAACTTGACTCTTTGAAAGTGTTTGGGAAAAGGCGGGGCGTTTAGTGAAATACTTCGAGTTGATTGGGTGAGCGATCGACGTTATTTGTGCTTAACCAATCACAGCTACAAACTGTAGTGGTGTGTCTAATGTCTGTGTGGGATAGAACAAGTGTCACACACACTGCTCTTCTTTAGAATAGACATTTCCCCGTATTTCTGCTAAAACAAAAGCAGCAGAAACACGTAGATCCACGGGAGCCGCCATCTTTGTTTAGCTTGAATCAGACTCGGCGGCGGCCGAGCCCATGTTAGCACGCTCTGCTACAATGTGATTGGGCCTCAAAACCACGCTGCTGTGAAGAGAGTGGGCCGAAACACCGCCGTTTCAGACTCTCAAACCAATCGGGCGGCTGGAAGGCCAGATGGTTTATCTCGAGTTTGTGAATTCACAAATAGAGGCTGGCTGGACGGTATATTGACAGAGCACAGTGTAAAAAATGTATGAAAAAAATGCCCCTTGTGATGTGATCAAATTCTAGAAATAAAATTTGTTCTCAATTTGGGGCTTCTTACTGAATTGTAAGTCAATCTTAATTGTGACAATACTTTGTTTGTCATGTTGTCTACTTTAAAGCATGTCTTTCTAAACCAGTCAGGGCTTTTTAAGTGCAATCTCATTTGATTTTCATTTTCTCAACACTGTACTTCCGAAAAAGGCAGCCAGCAATAAAACTGAAATTCCTTTTCATCTTTTTCACTTCAAAGTGCATTGTAAACCAAGCACGAGTTGTACTTACAGCCAAAAATGTGTATATTAACCATTTGTAGGAGGATTGGTGAGAACTCGGAAGTAGTTGGAAAGATATGAATTCCAGTGTGAAAATCAGGCTTTAAGAAAGTGGCTTAGAACAAATTTGTTTATCAAGTCTTTTTCTCTTTTGTGATGGGAGGTAAAGCGTTGTCACTGTTGTGTGGAGGTAAAGGAAGATGCAGCAAAAGGGCTAAATGGATAAAGGTCTCCAGAGGATCACTGGGTCTGGGCTGGATTTGGATCAAAGGGTGAGGTTTAAGACAGCTTTTGAGGATTCACCTGGTTCTGTGCAGGTTGCTGGCGTTTAGTGGATGAAGTCTGAAAAGCACTGCGATGGACTTGATACAGATTAAGGATCAAAGTTGCAACCTGGGACATTATTTTGAATGAACCAAAGACCCATTTTAAACTCTTTTATATTGAACAAGAAAATGTAACAAAGCTTAAATGGTTAGTAGCAGTTGTGCAATTCATGGGACTTCACAAGAGTCAGATCCTTATTCACCTTATTTTGCCCCGCACACTTTTCTTGTCAGTGCACTTCCAGTTGAGCTGGAGTTAGCTTGTAGAATTCAGTTGTTGGGTTTATTTTAACTCATTATATTTGTTTGAAATTACCTCACAAGACAGACAAGACACCTGAACAGAGCCTACCAGGAAGTAAGAAGTGGGTGGGATGAATAGAGTAAGGTGAATAGAGGTTATGCAAATGACATCACAGTTTTCTCCTGTAAGGACTCAATGTACAACTAAAATGTGAAATAGACAACTACAGACTGATAACAAATACAATCAACTACAACTCTGCTGAATATTGAGTTTGTGTCAGCAAAGAAAATCTGTAAAAATGTACTATTGAGTGATTATCGGTCGACGTCACTTTTCGCTCTGCGCATGCTCCATGCAGAAAGAGACGCTGTTCATCAGGTTGGCTGGGGAAACCTCTTTGATTAAAACAATAAAACGGGACAAACGGTTTGACAAACATCTGGCCCCTGAAGCTTGAGAGGCAGTGTTTTTCTCTTAGTTTTTTCACTCACCTGAATGTTGCTTTTTCACTCACTTTTAAGGATCGTAGAGTCAAATTTCATTCACAAATTTTGACTTAGCAGCATAAGTTTTGTTTTCGCACAGTGATAAACTCTTGTAGTTAGCTGACGAAGGTGCTGGCTTGACTTGTTTCCATGGCTTGTGTCAATGAGCGGCAGCTCTTTCTGCATACCTGGTCCGTGCACATCGTCTGTGTTGATAGACAAATAATCTCTAATTGAAAAGCATAAAAATAACTTGCACACTTCTCTGCTTCTCTGACATTTCTCACTGACAGACTCAATGCCCTGCTTAAGTAAATGTTCTTTTGTCCATTTGATGCTTTATTTGTAGTGCAAACATAAAAATGTCCTAAATCATCAATTGTCATTAGCAAACAAGTTAGCTAAGCTCTGCACTGTTGTCTTGAAAACAGAAAGATTGCTTAAACTTAATGTCTGTTAAGCAAAAACTCTAGACAAAGAAAAGAAACACATTTTATGAGATGGGTTGCTCATAGTTTTGCCAAAAATGACACGGCATCAGTTAAATCATTCAAATAAGACAAGTATACAGTAGTTTCTATTGCACCACACGCTCTACCATCTTAATACTGTTGACTACATTATACATACCAAGAGGGTCTGTGATGCACTGCTTGGTTGGCCTCATACATGTGTGTTTGTGATGCATAAATAATAAGAAAATGTCCTTACAGCGCAGTATATCCCCCTCACGCCTCTGCACTGCACCAGACTCTGTGCCTCGGTGCAAAGTGTTGGGGTTTTGGCGCCAGCTGAATTTGGCAGCTTGTCTGAGACTGAACTGAGCTGCTGGTGGGACGTAGGGCCAGTTGGCATCTCTTTTCTCTCATTTCAACTTTTTTAGTTCACGAATCCTCACATAGCCAGATAATCCTCCCATACCATGACTTATTTGTCTGACACAGTAATCCTGTCTTAAGATGTGCATATTGTCAGTGATGATACCTCTAAATCCTATTCATCTTAACACAAAGATTCTCAGAGAGCCCCTTTAAACAATCAGACGATAAAGTCACTAAGAGAAGCATCTGGAAACATCTTTCTCTAACCTTAACCCAATTGAGTCATTGTATTCATTTCTCTAGTTGTTTAGAATGTAAAAGAAAGCACTGAATTCAAAATGTTTGACCCAGACAAAGCTGAAACATTAAATGAGGATGTTACTTTACACATTTACAGGAAAGTTGAAGCCTAAAGATCATGCAGTTAACAATTATTCAATTCCATTAAAGATTAACTTGTTGCAGACCTATTTTAATCCCAAAACTTCATATTAGTCAGACCCTAGTAAGTTTAAGTTGAGGCTATAGTAAGTCAGAATTAGTAGATTTCATATATTTGCGCAGCCGTCTTCTCACAATCACCCCTGTGTCAGTATTGATTGATAATATTGTATGTGAAAAGACCAAAAGGGCAAAGAAATGAGCGTGTAGTGAAGAGATGAGGAGCTGAGTAATTACAGCAGCCATATTCAGGCTTTAAAGCAGCCCAGGTGTGAGAAGCAATCATTGATCCACAGATGTGACCTTTCCAACCACTCGTTTACTCAAACAGACACAAACACACAAAGGCATCGGAACAAATGAAATCACAAAGCTCCAATCAAGTCAGACCTGGGACTGTTTGTAGTAGGCTAAGAGTGGTTATGTGAAAGAAGAGAACGAGTCAAGGACAGCCGAAGTAAACTAAAGAAGCAGCGTGTGATATTATGTTGTTGAATGAACTGGAGTGCATGGCCAGACGTCGACAAAACTTTGATCATTTCCAAGATTAATTGCATAAACACAGAACAGTAAATCAACCAGTGAAAAGGTTGTAATACCTGCAAACGGTCAAAGAGAGGTGTGGTGCCTGTCACTCCTCAATCAGAGTCAGTGCTGAATTGGAGTCAAAAGTTGATATGCGCATGTCCAGAAGCATCTGCGCAGGTGCATAAATGTTTGTGTTTGACTACGGTAACACTTACGAGGATAAACAACATAGAATATGCTATATTTATCATTTACTTTTTAAATGTGCTTATTTTAGGTTACATATGAGCTTAACGTCTGTGAAAACACAATGTTTAATTGTTAATAAACTTAAACAAACAGCTCAGAGCAGTGAAACTTTGAGGTCACCAACGTTAGTGTTAAATTTAACGTTTTTTATGAGTGTAGAAAGTACGAGATTTTACGTGCGTTTTACAAAAATAAACGTTATTAAACTTTCTTAACAGACGGTTTTTAATCTCATATGATTGGCGATATAAAGTTACAACTGACAAATAACGTTTTTAGCCGTTTCTGGCAGTTTAAACAATGAAAATATAGTCAAGCTAACTACTAGCATGATTGACTCCAATTCGACAGACCTGACGTTCATGCACAGAAAAGTTGTCAGAAATACACAAAAATGTGTCATTTGTAGATTTGTTTTAAACTTTTAAATTGTTCTGACTTATACGAAAGCTCGGTGCTGCCAATCTCTCTCAGAACTTTGTATCATGAAATTTCATCAGGTAATAGTGTGGTGCAAATAAAAAAAGTGTTTGGGGAAAAAAATATCAGATAATACCTTGATACTATTAGATAATTACCTGATAATATTAAGTAATTACCTGATATCACTTTATTACCTGATAGTATTAAGCAAGCTGATACTATCACCAGATATTTTTTTCTCCCAAATGTTTTTAAATATATTTTTATGACCTGATACTACCACATTATTAGCTGATACTATCATGTTTTTACCTGATAATATTTTCCCAAAGTTTTTTTTATATACTGTATATATTTGTATCATGTTATTACTTGATGGTGTTGTTCTGTGTGATTTTAGAAAGGAAATATGAGTCAGTTTTATGGGTAGAGGTCAGAGCAAAATGATTCAGAGGTGATAAAAACATTTCCTCCTCATCAAAGGACAAATTATTATAGTCAGAATGTGTGTTTATGAGACAGTGTTTGTGGTCAATGAGAAATCAGCAAGTTTTACAGGAAGAATGTTAAACTACAACTGATGAAAACTTTACATTGGATTATTTGAGTAATAAAAAAAGTTTCTTTCAAAGTTTCAACTATTTTAGTGCTGTTCAAGTGAAATGCTGTTTTTGTTGTATTAAAAATGGGTTTAGTCTTTGGAAATGACCAGATTTTAGATTAGAGACATAATTCCATAAGTATTTCATGTTGTAATGCCTCGTGCTCACCATTTTAACTACAACATGAAACTGAATTTACGATAAAGTGCTGATATTTTTTGTGCCCTTTCCTTGCTGTGTATTATCAAACTCAAACACAGTAGTGATAATCATAAATTGATCAAACAAACCCCTATAGTTTTGTATGTTTTGCCTTTTGCTGTATCAAATAGATCAACTTGAGAATTTTAATTTTAACAACTAATATTTTCTGTGACTCAAGAAGCAGCTCTGTGTGGACTCATTACCAAGATGCCACTCCACGCTTTGAAAATCCTGGTTCATGGCACTAATTTGGTGTAAAAATAGTTCATCAGCTTTTTGAAATGTGGTCTGGCATTGTCTCGAGGGTGTTTTTTGACAGAAACTGCAATTAAAGAAGTTGCGTGTGACAAATGTTCTTTGAGAAGTAGCATCTATTATCTCGGCGTGAGGTAGAGGCAGCGGAGGAAGTACCTTCTCCACTTCAAACGGCTGGAGGATTTCTGCGGCGATGGCAGGAGATGATTGGCAGAAACAAAGACGTACATGCGCCTGTTTGTTCTTTTATGAGGGAGGGAGAGAGAGAGAGAGAAAAGAGAGAGAAAGAGAGAGTTTTCTAATGAGCTGCGGTCGGGAACTGTCAGTCAGAGCTGTGTGACTGGCTGTGTGTGTGCAGGGGTCTGCTGTTAAGAGCATCAACACAACAGGACCACTTAAGCATGACATTTACATGCCCCATAATTAACTCTAGAGCCATGATGGGCGTGTCCCGATGTAGTCAGGGGGGTATTCTACAACTTTGGTCAGTTTAGTGGACAATAGGTTGCGTTAGGGTTGGCCAATATTGTGATAAAATTCTAATCGTCATATTGTGATTTTTCTTTTTTCCATTTGATACTTCTGTTTTTTCAAATACACAGATTATTTTTTCCATCCATTTGCAAATCCAAGTCTTTACAAGACTTTGGGCCAATACATTTTTTTTTTTTTTTGACAGCTGATGCCGATATTGATGGCTGATTTTCAAGGCTGATTTTAGTTGTTTAATAAAACATAGATAATATATCCTAAAAAGAAAAAGTTCAATATAAGCTATTATTTTGCCTCATTGTTAAATGAATACAACATGTTTATGCACATTACAGAACATTTTAAAGAGTAATCCAAGAAAGTGCTCCTTTTCAAAACACATCAAAATGGAGAAATATAAAACAAACTGTATCATTTCTCTCCAAACCTAACTTGGAGCTCTAACAGATAAAAGAAAGTATATCCAAGCCAATGCGTTTCGACTTAAGCAGTCTTCATTAGGGCATTAACACAGGTGTCTAGATGCATCTATAAATAGGTCATCTGATTGATCATGTCACATACATATACACATTTCAAAGAGCACATACATGTTAATAAACTACAGCATCAGACGTGCCTCGGATACTCTCTTTTTTCTCTGTTAGAGACTTATGCCCGCTTTATTCTGATGAGCACCTTATATATGCCTCTACATCATCGGGAACCAGTGAGCGCTCCCAGCCGTCTTCTATTCTACTAACTCGGAGCTCAGTTGATCACTGTGAGTGCAGCTCTACCATGCACAACTGTTCAAGTAACTGATTAAATAATAGATGGGCGATATGCCAAAAAATCCAAATATCGGCACCAAAATCTCATCCAGCCGATATATTGGTCTATCTCTGCTTTACAGCAACTTTGGGCTTCTTTTTTGTTTTTAGTTCATAAAAGGAATGCATTTTTGCACATTTTTCAGGTTTGATATGATAATATATCAATTTATATGACTGAAACTTGACTTTTTAGCATGTTTTCATGTCCAAAAGTCATTACTAATGTAAGAAAAACACATACACTTGTTTTGCAGCAACACATTACTTTATTAATTTTTATTTAAGGGCTGAGTTTGTTTGTTTCTCTCTGAAAATCTGGCAACACTAGTCAAATTTTGACAGCTGGATTTAGCTACTGATAGTGAATTGTATTTACCTCTAAGACAATAGGATAATAAACGGTTTACAAGAATCGTGATAAAACTGAAATCGTGGTGGCTCCAAATAAATCATCATTTTTATTTCTTGCCATATCGCAAAAACATATTTTCTGTGGCGAATACTTTTTGAAGTGTCTGCTCATTTATTAATTTTGTACCGCTTCTTCCTGTTAGGGGTCGCTGGTGACTGGAGCCTTTCCCGGCAAATTTGGGCCTCAGGCGAGGGAACACCCAGAACACAGAGAGACTAGACAGACATCATTCACACTCTCATTCAGTCTCTAGGGGATTTAGCCGTGTCAATTAAACTATATGGATGTTTTAGGAAGCCAGAGTACCTGGAGAAAACCCACGGTAAACTGGTAGAACATGCAAACGTCACCCAGAGAGAGAGAGAGTTATGTTGGTTTGGTTCTGTGTGGTACTCAGACCCACAGTCTTTTTACTGGGAAGCCAGGGCTAACCACTCTGTTATTGCGCACCGCTAGTGTCTGCTGTTTACCTAAAGTTTCCTGCTGTTTGTGATGGCCACAGGTGAATTAAGCACATTTTTGTTTTTACACTTTTATGACCATTTGAAACTGAAGAAAAATCTTGTGAGATCATTCTGTATGCGTGCGCACCCCTAGTTTGTTGCATGTTAACTTAATTTTAAATATAGGCCTAAATCAAATCAGTCCAACATATTGATCTCAAACTTGTCAGCTTTTCAAACATTTTAAGCAAACAAGCTTGATGTTTATTAAACAAACAAACAAATGCATTGTTCAATATCTAATTCAGAAATATATTATTTGTTCACAAAAGCGTCAGAGAGTTTTCCTGGGATCCAGAACCCACGAAAACTGCAAAGAGTGGGTCTGGTCACCACACCCCCCGCCTGCATTCAGATCACATCTACATCATACCGGGCAATCAGATTAGTTTATTAGCGTGACGCTCGAGACAAAGGAGCTATGTCGTCTGTCATTTAGACCAAAATCTAACTTCACAAACCTCACATTAAAATTGTTTTTGCTTCGCTCATTGATTCTGCAGAAATCCGCAATGTTTTTCAGTTCTACTTGATATTTTTAATGTATTTTTTTCGTCGGGAGCAGCCATGTTGGTTTTCCAAAGGCAGAAGATGCGTGTCTCTGATTGGCTAATTAATCTGTCAATCACGGCTACAGAAATCCGAAAGAGGGATACAGTGGCCAGACGATATATTTTAAGAGGGATACAGTGGCCAGACGATATATTTTATATATATATATCGCCTGGATTTTCCATTCAATCAGAGAGTGGCGTATGATTAAAAGGATATTCAATCCCAATAATGAGAAACATTTCAGGATTTTTGTTGTGAATATCTCTTCTTAAACAGTAATTCCTCATAGAACTGAGGATTTGTCCAACATCAAACTGTTTAAAGTGATCAAAGTCTATTATTAGCATTACATTTGAGTCATGAGTTTTGCTTTTCAGAAATGTAAAAAAGTTGATGTGCTTCTTATTGCCCCCCAAACTTTCTTGTGCAAGTCTGTAAACATGTTTACTTGACCTGAGATAATCTGGGGCATATGGGAGGGTTGCCTGCTCCCAAACGTATAAAAAACTCTTCTATACCAGTAGGTGTTGGCATTTGAGTGCAACCTGTTGCCCATGGTTACAGCATCCCTCGTTCTTCCTGTGGGGCTTGCTGTTGCCATGGCACCAAACCTAGACCCCTCTTCACATCCTCCTTGACTCCCTCCAGACTTTATTTGTGTCACAGTTTTAGACTTCTTCACAAACACGTAGACCTACTTCAATTTTACCAGATATTTTTCAGCTCAAAAATCTATTTAATGTGTTAAGAAATAAGTCCTGTTTATAGTTAAGGTTTATATTTTAGACAAATTTTAAATGTTTGTCAAATTAATCACAAACAAACAGCATGTATGCACTTGATTTTCTGTTATAGCACTTTGATTACATTTCTGTTCAAAGTATGCTATTCACACAAGTTTGCCTTGCATTTGAAAGTTTAATTAAAACATAACTTGCTTAATTTTATTGTCACTGTCAATATACTCGATATTCTATTTCTGCATATCTTCAAAACAGCATTCATGATTTTATCCAAAGCTTGATACACTGCCCAGCCCTACATTGGTGGCTCCTAAAAGTTATAAAAAGTCCCTAAAATGCATTATGATTAATATCCAGAGGCTTAGAATGCTTTGGGTAAGTGAGCAACGTCAATGGACTGATGTAAAAAGGCTATACAATGTTTAGACAATTTGTTCGCCTTCAAAACTGACGATTGATTCTGATTTATTTATTTATTTATTATTTTTTTTTTTTTTTATAGAAACTTTGCTAAAACATTATTTATAAAGCATTGTTTACTGTCTGAATTGAATAACATTGTGTTTTAGTTTTTGTCTTTAGCTGAAGGATTTGTGGGAGCATCAAGAACATCCACTTGTACAGCGTGAAAGTCAGATATACAAACAGTATTTAGTAGCCTGCACCTGATTGTAGAAGTCTGTAGATGATCAGTATCTTACCCACACAGTCCCAGAAAATTGGGTTTAAATTAGCAGAAAAAAAAACTGATAAATAAAGTTAACGGCTAATTTAATCCCAAATAAACTGCCCTCTTTGCAAATGTTATTAGTTTGTTTGGATGAAGTTAATCCCAGTGTCTGCATGTGCGTGTGCAGATGTGTGTGGGTGTGTCTGGGCTCACAGCTGCTCTGTACCTGGACACAAATGACTGCTTTATAGTCCAGCCTTCTTCTGCTGCAGCTCAAATCCTGTCCAACATCTGTTACTCTCCGCTTCTTTTAACGCAACATTGATTTACACAGATTTTTGCCTATGACAGCACACATTCGGGTGGTATACCCCATTCCAGCTGGATAAACCACATTTATATGTCATATATGTTTAGAATATAATCCCCACTTTGAAACTGACAAAAGGAAATGTGAATTTTTCAATTTGAGACAGGTAATATTGAGAAAAATCAAGCTATTTTTAGACTGACCTAATGATTATATGCAGACAATATTGGTCATTTATCTACAGCGAAAACAATATATCGAATTACACTATGAAAAATGTGAATCATAGCAATTAAAAAACAATCAATTAAATCAATTAAAAAACAATAAAAGACTTAGTTTAAAAGAATATGTATAGTTTTAAATAAGTTTATAAAGGTAGAATGTCCTACTTTTACTGATGTTTCACATTTTTCTGATACTTAAACATGTTTCTTTTAGATTGACAGTATTTTCTGAATATTATAGTTTTAGATATGCCAAAATAATGAGATATTTGTTTTATTAAAATTGCCTCTCCCAGCTAGAGCTGCAAAATTTGAGAATATCAAATTTGTGATTTTTTCATTCCAGTATTGAGATTGCAATTACGATTTTTTCTATATTTATCAATAATTTGCTAATCAAGTCCAGATAAATTGTGATTTTGATTTGATTTCAATTGTGCGACAATGCGCCCAGCCCTGCTTTCAACAAAGATGTCCTTCTGTAAGGTTTGAAAATGTTCGTTCTGCTCCCGCCGTGGAGTGTTTTAAGTCTCGTCTTAAGACCCACTTTTACTCTTTGGCTTTTAACACCGACTGAGTTGTGTGGTCCTCTGTTGTCTTTTTTATTTATTTTTTATTAGTTTTATTTGCTTTTATTTGTTTCTATTGAGTGTTTTATGTTTTTATTTATATTTTTTAGATTTGATTCTACTGGTTTTACTGTTTGGGACTAGTAGGTCAAACTGTTATTTATCATACTGTATGTTTTGCTTTTATCTGTGAAGCACTTTGGAAGCGTTTTGTTTTTTTTAAATGTCCTATATAAATAAAGTGGATTTGGATTTGGATGAACAAGAAAATTAGCCTAAATTGTGATTAAAAGATAAAAAACATGTGTTAGCTGCATTTGTATTGTGGCGTGTAAAGTGTAAATCCATTCTGATATACAGTGTTACCTATTGTTTTTGTTTTCCTGGATCACGGACCAGTGGGCAGTGGCTGAGGTTACTTTCAATCATCTTTTTACCCACTGACATGTGCCAAGCTCTGTTCCACTTTACACAGGAGTCTTTTTTTAAACATGTCCTCTGGTGTTCCTTCTGTAGTCGTGTGCTTTGTCTTGAGCGCAGGCTGCTCCTAAAAGCCTCTTAATGTCGACTCTATTGCTCCTCGTGCTGACTGTGTCTGGGATAGACAGCTAATGCACAAATATTTTGATTTTATTGTCATGAACTCAATGGGTCTATTTTCTTCTTTTTAGCATTTAGAAAGAAAACAAACTAAATATAATTAAATATATAACCTAAAAGACAAGTTTAATGCTGTTATAATACCACTGTGAAACATTCTATGCAACATTTAACATTTAGAGACAAACATGGAAGTTGTTCAGAAAGGTTATAGGCTACTAAAACTCCTCCCAAAACCTACAAGCTAAATGTAGCCTTTAAACAGTATAAACTAGCATGACTAACTGTACATGTTCAGCTTTTGTTGTGTTTCTTGTTGTGGCCAATGACATTTCTAGTTCATTGTGACATCACCTTGTTCTGACTGATTGTTTCTGACCAATCACACTGCTCCTCACATCCAGACTCCGCCCCTCGCTCTCTCCTTCAGTCCTAAAAACGGCCTTTCTCCGTGCTTCCCTTGCTAACACCACCACTGCAGCTGTAACATGTGTATTTCTGTGGACATGACACAGATGAAGGCACAGATGGGCTCCACAGGCCTGGTTCACATCAGATTACACTGTCTCCAAATTGCAGTGGAGAACTGTTACTTTGAGCTTTCTTTAGGGGTCAGAAGTGACTCGGCTGTCTCTCATATCTGCACTGATCCCGTCCCATTGGTTTTCAACTGCTCTGGGCTCTGATTTAGTCCCATAGAAAATGAATTACTTTTTTGTCAATTTTATCAAATCTGCCAAGGACCTAGCAGAGCCTTTGGTTTAGTCAGTTAAAAAAAACTATTTTATTTCAACTCTGGAATGGAGTGAAAGCATGGCTCTGTCTAAAAATGTTTTTGTTAATAGTTTTTTGAAAAGTGATTCCTTCCTTCATTGTTGTTTTTACTTAAATTATTGTTTATTTTATTTGGCTTATTAAGTGTCTGAGTACAATTTATGCTGAATGTTTTAATCTTGTCCAAAAGAACTGACAAAAATAATGAAATAAGAACAGAGAAACTAATAAAAAGATCACATGTATTTTAAACCATGTTAATACAGATCTTGAGTTGTTTTTTGGTCAGAATAAGACAGATGATTTTGTTTTTCAATAAATCAATTGACGTTCTTTATCTGCACATAGCACATAGGTACTTTGTCCAAGCCAAATGTAAACATATGGATTTTACTACACATGTTTGCACTTGTACTAGATGCAGGATCATTTCTAATACATAATACAGTATGTTCTTATGAGCTTAACACCGTTTGGAAACGTAAAAGTATTTACTCAGACCAAGCCTGTTTTGTCTTTAGACAGCGAGCCCTTTCATAAGACCTGGCCTTGGTTTTGCTTTCATCCATTTGGCCGTGACATACCTTTCAGAGTTTCAAAGAAGATTGAGTGTGTTATGTGTATCAACACAAAGTGGACAGGCTTCTTGGCATGTTTGTTAATCTTTCAAACCACAAGGGCACCGTGTGACAACATTACTAACAAAAAGGGTCTGGCACTACGAGTGGGATGACCTCGTTTAACACACTGCTGTTCTATTATCTGCCATTAAACACCATCAGGCTGCATTAAAGGGACACCTCGGAGTCAATTACTGTGGGAAAGTAGCATATCTAGCCGTAGCAGGACACATAAAACACCTTTTGTGCAAATGTGTCCTTCCCGACAGGCTGATTGAGAGCAAAAAAATGGGTGACAGCCGCCAGCACATGCACACAGATACCTGAATGCATTATTGTGACTGGGACTATTATCTGAGATTACGCATCATTAGGAAAGGCCCCACACACTGTACACATCTCTAATAACAACATTATTATGTTTAGCTGCAGATTGATGGTGGTTACATAATATATTTCTTCTCCACAGAGACTGAAACTAGATAAGAGAGAGTGATGGTGATCCACACAACACAACTGTCACTGCCTCCTCATTAAGACACATTACCTGATGCATCACTGTTTATTAGTTTCTTCGGCTGCACACAAACCTGTTGGGACAGAACACCTCGCACATTAAATGAAATATTAATGCTCATTTACATTACTGTCTCTTAGGCAGCATTGCCTTTACATAATGTCATTTGCTTGTTGTTTTCGAGGAATTTTCACATTCACTATTAAAGTTCCACTAAAACTATAGGCCACTGTAGGAACCTTTTTACAGTTACTAGTATTTTTTTTTTTAGTTTGCTTTGAGTGTCTTCACACAGAGCAGGAACTATGGACTGGGGCCACACATTAGGGACTTTTTTTTAACTCCTGCTCTGGGGAAAGCACTTTCCAGTCAAACCAAGAACCTTTTGGTGACACAAAAACATTTACTTTGTTGGAAACATACATTCTCACACTTAGACAAACTTTCGTTATCCTTAAGAGAAAGGATTTAAAAGCAACAAACAAGATATAGTTATTCATTTTGTAAATAGTAAATATTTTTTTTTGGAATAGAAAAGGACAACTTTGGTTTCCTTACACCACTATTATTTAAACTTATTTAAAGTTGCTAATGCTAAAAGCCAGATAGACCCACTTTCACTTTTACAGTTGTGTTTTTAAAGGACCTATAAAACAATCATTTTTGCGCATGTTAAATAAATTATACCTTAAATTATAAATCATACCTTGAAAACTTGTGTAGTGTAGTGCATTGTTGAGTTAAACAGTATAATTGTGATCAAAACAAGGTAAGGTAATGTTTATTAAAGATACTACAATTACATTAAGCACAATGGCAGAGATGCTTGCACTAGAAGATTCTAGCTCTAGGGGGGGGGGGGGGGGTACAAGTTTTTAGTTGTGGAGATTATTTATCTGTGATTGTTGGTCGGACTGCACCTGAACGCAGCACTGACCCTCTGCATCAGCAGACTAGTGCTAGTGCGCTCTGAGGCAGCGCTGGATTTAAATGCTCTCAACTCCACTACTAACGCAAGAAAAGGAAATAACTTCAGATATGACGCCCGCAACAAAAAGGACTTTTATTTAATCAAAGTGTTCTTAGGGAGAAGAGAGGACACTCGGCTGTTGCTGTAAACAAGAAGTTGGTTTTCTCACTACGGACAGTCATCTTTGGAGTTTGGATTAAGAGAATTCTTTTATTGAAGATTTGGATCTGAGAAGAGTTTATCTGAGCGGTGAGTGTTGAAAACGTGTTCACTTCAGCTTAGCTCACTGTAGTTAGCAGTTAGCTCATGATGCTATCACAACAACATTGCCTCACCCATGGCCTCACCTCCTCTCTGGTGACTGTAAAGTGATTGTGTCGACGATTACTGAACATACATAGACATTTAAAATAGTCAAGAAAAGATGTGTTAATGTTTAGCATTTGCGCACTTTAATTGTGGCCGCGTCAAGCTAACCGCACCTTTAGCCTCTTGAATTCACTAATAATGTTATTCAAACTAATTTTATGCCTTTAAAGTCAAAGCCAAGCGCCCCTCTATAGGCATTTTGCAAGTAAAAGTACCAAGAACTAAGCCCCCACATTCCCTTTGTCCCTGTTTAGTCAGAGGAACTGCACAGCAACAGTTTATTAAAGTGGGGCTAAATGGCTTTAATATTAGCATCTGTATAGACTGGAACATTTAAACAGGTAATTAAGTTGTCTTAAGAAAACAAAAGTTGTTTTTCTCTTACACTTAACTATGATGTACAAAAGTTAAAAAAAAAAGAACAAGAAAAAAACTAAACTAAACACTGAACTTAACAATTAACAGCAAATTGTTCACTGTTTTTCCTAAAAATAGTATAGCCTACTATTTGCAAATGTAAACTTTTATTTTTGGAGCTACAAATGATAAATTATTTTTCTCAATTATAAGGAAAGTTTATCTAAACGCCATAATACAGAAAACATATTTCCAAACAAAGTTAGTGTTGTAATTGTGCTTGTGTCACCAAAAGGTTCCTGGGATGACTGGTAAGTACCTGCCACAGGAGCTAAAAAAAGTTTCTAAATTGTGGCCCCAGTCCATATTCTGCTCTGTGCGAACACGCCTAAAATATGAACTGGAACAAAAAAAGTACGAACTGGAAAAAGTTCCGACAGTGGAAAAGGCATATCGGTATCGTATTGGTTTCCAAAAAGCCATATCGGTCGAGCCCTAATTTATAGGCTACTATTTATTTATACAATATACACTCAAATAAGACAGAGTTGTTGTCTATGTTTTAGTCTTTCTCCTTGTGTTGTGTTGATTTTAGTAAAAGAGTATAACACAGTGGAGCACTTCCTGTATTAATGACATCACAAGGTATATGTCATGTTTTCAGTCTCCAGAATCCAGCCCAAACAATGTGCAGGATTTGTGTTTAACATACATGAAACAAAACAGTCCAGAGGATGAGGAAAGCACATAATTACAAGAATAAAGACCCCCTTTCCTGGATGAGGACAGTGATAAAAGATTTAGCGCACGCTTTGCTCAGTGAACTGTACTAAATGACATTTAGGATGGTTTATCTCAGCAATCTCTGTAAACCCCTCAGTACTGATCAACAAAGGTTAGCCTAAAAGCCCTACCTTCAGTTTGAACAAGAATGTGCTTTTGGCAAATGTCAAACTAAAACCATTAAGACACAAATCAATACCAGTTCTACGTTTAAATTATGTTCTTCTCCACCTGACTGTGCCTCGAGTAGATGATCTCTTCTCTAAACGAGTGGCTTAAATGCAGGCGTTAAGAGCACCATTTGTGCCTCTGGATTTAATGAAGAGATGAGCTTGTCCAGGTGGTCGACTCGACAGTGAAGGAGACAGAAAAGAGTCACTTCTGCTCCTCATCCATCACATGTGAGAGCTTCTCTGGACTAAGACAAAAATGAGCAGAGGAGTAGCTGAAATATGAAAGTAGGTCTGGGCCATTGATTAAAAAGATCCAGAGATCGCAGTTCAGTCTTTTCAAATAATCAGTTTTAGGTGTTGCTTTTTTGAATCAGGAGCTTCACATCTAATCTAATCCTCAGTAAAAACACGTGACCTGCAGAGGCCAGGCCTCACTTTAGAAGAAGAAATTGGATTGTTTTCTGTGTTATATGGCACAAGTTCAAAGTTTGTTTAGTTTATGTTTCAGAAATCACACAAAAAACATTTTTATTGTGATATTAAAAATGCAGAATAGAAGAGATGAATCAATGTAGCAGAACGCAATGGTTTCTAAAACCTGCAGTACAGTTCATCTTTGGAATGGATTAAAAAGGTTCAGAAAAAGCAGGTCCAGAATTACAAATACCATTAGGTCAAAAACATTTTCCATTTTTATTTTACCCAGCCAATAAATATCACACAGACTATATAAAATCAACCCACATGCACAGGGACCCATAGAGCCACTTATTGAATAAATACTATACATAATTTCCGGTCTTTGAGAATATTTTAATCCTTGCACAAGTTTCCCTTTATCTCATTGCTATGACAACGGCAAGCCCTCTTAAAAACTGATGCCAAACAGGAGGAGTTTCTTTACATAATGAAAGTTGAGTCTGCTGAAGCGTTGGAGGGACAGAGTTGTCAGCAGTCTCCTCTCCACGGGGGCTGTACGTGCACCGCTCAGCTTGGACCAAGGCCTGATAATTGCTCCTCTTTATTCCACTGTGAAAATGGGCAGGATACAGTAGTTAGCGCAGTGGGTTGGCCGCTGTGGTTAGACCTGCAGGAGTACAGAGGGCAGGGAGCTAACAACGAGGACTTCTGGGCTGCACAATCACTAAGTCTCACTTAGAAATTAGACGGCCAAATTATTTCGGTGGGAAATAAATGGGACCAATTTGAGGTGCTTGGAGGAGCCACATTTAGAACATGAGCTAGCCTACTTTGTGAAAATTGAAAGGTAATTTAGTCTGCAAGGTAACTGCTCTCCCATGTGACTTTGAAAACAGGGCCTCAGAAGTTGAACGTGAATTTGCTCATCACTACAATACTTAATATCCTGTATATTTTATTCTTTAACTGAATTCGGTTTGCTAACATATTAAGGAGCTACAGAAAATGTACCGGTACACTTTTTTTTTGCAGGCCTCATGTTTTGCTCACTTACCTAATACATTTTGAGTCTCTGGATTATTCACCTCTACTCAGTCCAAGTCGTGCCATCCATACTCAACAGATACCCAAATGCTAACAACATAAAAAATGCACTTCCTGGCTTTTAAGAGCAAACAATCTGTTATTTACTTATAGACAGGACACTGCACACTCATTTTTGTCCAACTACATTTTGACAATACATCTGTGCTGGTCTTCATGCAAACAAACATTTAGATTTGAACTGCCCTGCTGGTCCAGAAAATCACTTGTTGATTTTGGTTCTGTTCTCATATTGTTGCACAGTAGATAAAGTGGATGAAAAAACATCTTGTATTTTTTTGGTGAAATGATCAAAAAATATTCACATTATTTGAGAATTAGTAGTGATGTTTAGTGAGAAAGTGATTTTGGGAAATTAGCGAGATTAGTTTTGTAAATTTTTGAACAAAGCAGTGTTAGCACTGTTGACAGACAACTATTAGTCTTTCTTCCTATGTATTGCTATTGTTCTACCTTAAAGAAACTATGCTATTATATATTACCATCATTATTTTTCCCAAAGCAAACTAAAAAAATGCTCATATTATGTTTAGATATTGCATTTCTTTGGATGATTGTGGTGTAGTATCCTCATAGAAATATGTGTGCAGTTTATTGTAAATGTGAGTTCATTGCCACTATAGTTGGCCTAACACGTGTTGGACCTAAAGCAGAGACAGTGCATCCTGGACAATGTCTGACAATGAAACACACATTTTCTCTCTAAGTCTCAAGGTGACATTTGTTTTGTACTTTGCTAATAAGTGTAATTTCTAATCATGTTATACAAGTTAATCTATGTAAATGTGATTCACAGACTCTTAGATGGTCTGCTTTTAAGTATCCGGTCAAGTAAGGTCTTTGGATTGAAGTCTTTCACTGGTAATGTCCACTTCAAGCATGCAATGTTTATTTGTATAGTTTATCTTCTACGTATATAACAGTACTGGAGTAAAAAGCCTTCTGCACACATTTCAGTGACAGCCGGCTGGTACTATGAGACTGCAGAAGTGGAAATAAAATATTTCCTACTCACTCCAGCACAACATTGTCAAAGTCCAATCCAATTAAAACTTGTGCAGACGCTTTCTCTGCCAGTGAATCAGCTTTTACTTCATTTAGTCATTACTGAGCTCCCATTAGAGGTTACTCACTCATGATTGTTTTCTCCTCTTTGACTAATAAGTAACTGCAGAGGCTGATGTCACACAGCCATTTCAATGGATGGAATTGCATTTACATTAAAATAGGAAACATGGATGTCACTATTTCATCTTTAGGTCTTTGTGATGCCACTAGTTGACTGAGTTATTATAAGGAGTCAGTAGAAATGTGCCTGAGAACTGCAAATTTGTTATTATTATTTTGAGTGATTATTTGAGTAATTTTTCCTCAGTAGATCCAAAGCCATTGTGACAGTCTGACATTCACAAATTCTCAGAATCCTCACTGGAGTTTATTAGGTCTTCAGAAGAATAAATGATCTTATTGTATATAAAACAGTTGTGTTGGAAATGAGGCATTTTCCTTTGTAAAATTGAGCTATACATTTTAAATACTGTGACAGTCCTTGTAAGTGCACTACTCTTGTACTACATGTGATGATTTCCACACTAAGTTAATAAACTTGTTAGACACTGAGCCTGCAGCTTCAGCAATAGAATCTATCTTTTCTAGAGAAGGCTCTTCTCTTTTTTGTAGATTGCATTAGACTGAAAAAGTGTAATTTGGAGTATTGGGAAATGGTAGTGGCTGAGGCTATGAAGTGTTCTTATTAGAGTTAAAGGGAGTCTGTGTGTCCTATCACCAGGGCCTGTGGCTTCTTTTGACGTGAATATACTGTATGTTCTGTAATGGGGGCAGAGGGAGCTGCAGTGCTCCCCACTCCGATAACGGGAAGCAGTTAAAATGCTTCATGGTTTCTTAGCAGTTGCGTACCATTATGCTCAAGACACCAAGACAATTTCCCACCCGAGGAGCTACATCACTTACATACAGCAGGCTGCTTTTACTGCATGTCAGGGCCTATGGAGGCTGCAGAGAGGAGCACTTCATTTGGGCTAAGCTCCTCAGAAACTAGGTTAGCTGTGGTGTCCATGTGTTGCTGGTTATTCCTGTGTGGGTCTTACATGGTTAATTGGGTCAGTGCTCCATTAAAAACTGTTGTTTGACTGAGATACAACAAATGGATCAAATTCAGAGGACACTTATCCCGTAGAGACTAATAACATTTATCACAAAAATTAGAGAAATTATTACCGTTACTAAGATGATGTAACACAAATGGGGCTATTGACAAAAGTTAGCATCTAATACTTGAAAGATGCATCAGATTAGAGGTGGGCGATGTAGCAAAAAAATACCATCACAATTTTATCCCCATTTGTGTAGGCTGTCTGTTTTCCTATTGCCTTTGATCAAATCATCTTTTTCAGAAGGTTCCTACTTCACTGTGATTGGCTAAAGCCTGTGTGGAGTTTGCATGTTTCTCCCCTGTCTGGGTGGTTTCCTCCGGGAACTCCGATTTCTTCACCAACCGATAACATGCAGGGTAGGGAACGCTTGAGGTTGGTCGGAGGTTGAGGCACCAGGTATTTAAGTAAATCGCTTCTGCTGAGCTGCACCTGGGCTTATCATCTCCCCACTTACAGTATATTGAATTGAATAATAAAGGCTACTTGATAATTGCTTTTCCCAAAATCATTGCAAAGTGAAGCAGGGCATAACTATATTTTTGCTAACATTTAAGCATCTTTTATTTTCATTAAAATGTGGTATCTTAACTTTGTTTGACTTTATGTACATCCTCAACGCAGCATGACACCATAATATTGAAATGAGAAAATGTTGAGTCCATTTAGTAACTATACTGGTGTTTACTTTCACTTTCTTTTTTCTGATGCGCTGATACTACAATATTAATAGGATCATCTTTGTTGAGAGGACTTGCTTCTTCTCATGCTCTGAAAAAAACATGCCTCTCACTGTGAAAAGGTTAAGCCCAGGGAAAATCACATTGTAGCAGCAGTGCAGGGAAACCACATGATGAAATCAACAGGCAGAGTGGCATCAGCATCTGAGCGTTCACTGAGTCTGAGCGCTGCACCGACGAGAATCGAGCTTTTGTACAGAGGAAATGGACTCCACTCTGATCTGGCTGGTTTGTTTGGCAGTTTGATAATATTTTGTGAACTTTATGTAGATCCTTTAAACGTTTGGAAATGTTAGGATTATCTACCAGAGCCTTGTTTAAAGACATTTACAGTTGTTTATTTTAAAGGAAGATTGCAAAGGACAAAAAAGATAAATAAATCTTTATGTCTTGGTTCTGGTCAGCATGTCCCCTCATGTCTCAAATCAACTCCACAGTTCACAGTGAAATCAATTATGTTTGTCATTTTAAAACTTTTATTCTTCATCTTTTTTTCAGTCTTGTATTTTGATAATTTTGGTTTATCAGTGCATCAAATGCTCTCACTGAATTGAAGAGATATATTTTTGGATTTTCTAGGCAAGTATACACGTATACTTTCTTTATATCTAAAGTAAACCAAATGTTTTACATATTTTTTTTCTAGTATTTTTCAGTTTTTTTTATGATAGAAAAGCAAACAAATGGAGGGTCTTGTTTTTGTTGTATGACTATGTACTTTAACAACTGTTTCTCTCTTTAAAGTGGGTGGGCGATCTGGGAAAAAATAGAATCACATTTTTTTTTTTTTCTCACATTGATCGATTTCTATTTTTGATTCAATTTTGTTTAACCTTTTCAAAAAAGAAAAGCTTTTTCTGAATTCTTAATGGCCCAGACCTTTTTACAAGTTTAAAACTTCTGTATAAGACCAAATAAAGTCTGACAAACCAACTCATTTAGACTGCAAAAACAAAACAATATGTCTGTAGACTAAATGTAGCTGAAAGCACCATCTGTCTCAGTGTTTCTTCAGCGATGTCCTCCTCAGAGCAGTGCGTTTGCTGCGTCCTGTTCGTTCCTTCATTGGTGGTTTCCTGACTGTCTCTGCAGCGGCCACATCCCTCACTCACTCACTCACTCCAGTCTGCCATTCTCAAGGACAAAGAGTTTGAGGGCGGCTGAATTAATATTTTATATGTAGCTCTGCATCGTGTGGTGAGACGGACACTCAAGCCGAACAGCAAAAGCCTGTGATAAAACAGCCTCCCTTTGCTTCTCGCATGGATGCACTTCATATGAGGCGCTGCTGATGGTTTCAAGCAGCATGTGTCTTTTTCCAAGTTCCATTAGCGCTGGTGCACCTTATTTTCCAACTGTGAAAAAAGGTAGTAGGTATTTAAGCCTTTCTAACTCATCCCTCGCACTCAGACCCTTTGGCACATCAATAGTTTTCACATGAATGGATATTTTTGTGTTTTTCTGGAAGCTCTTATTCCAAAGTCTCTCACAATCACTGTTTCTTACAAGATTGAAAAGTGTTTAATTAGATGCAGACAACATGCAGCACTTACTTACCCCAAGTAAAAGTCATGGCTTAGATTTAGTCTTTGAATAATATAACTTTGAATCCTTGTTTTCATTTTCTCTTTTTGGCGTTTAGTTTGTTTAAGAACTGTTTTGTCACATTTAAGAATCTGACACACTTGAACTAAAATAAGTCAAGGCTGTTTTCTTTCACTGTTATTAATTGCCTGTAGAGAAACTGACACACCTTTTTATCATATTTTGCTGTGTTTATTTGAGCTTTTGACCCCGTTTCCCGCTTGTTATTATAAAGTCTTTTCTCCTGTCTTGTTTCACAAAAATGTAAGACGCTTGCTTGCAGCATCTCTCTGTTTTGGTAACATAATATGCATTGCGTGCACTTCCCAGAGCAGTGAGAGACAGAGGCAGCAGCAGGAGGATACAGCTGCAGGTCGGTGCCAGTCTGAGCCTGTGCAGCATTGATTTCACACAGTCTTCAGAAGTCACTGATCACACTGAGCGTCTGAATGCATGTCAGACACAGGCAAATACCACCGCCGCACGTGTAAAGACGACACCGCTGCTCTGAAGACAGGATGGCAACGCTACTGCCGGTGTTACATAAACGCACGCTTTTGCTTTCTTTTTTGACCAGTGTTGTTAACAAGGCTGTTTAAGCTGTTTTCAGCATAAGTTTTTGAAGTTTCCATATGGTCGTAATAGTAGTAGTAATAGTAATGGAGCTATGGAGCAGATATTCAGCCTGGCAGACTATACTATACCTAATACTACTATCATCAATCATCTCTCCTGTCGATCAAACTCAAATCGATTAAACCTAAACTCAATCAGCTCTCAGCTCATTGCTCTAGCACCACATTTAGTCACATCTTTCTCATCTTTGGACGGTTTTGGCTTTTGAAAAATGTGCATACAATGGAGCTTTGTCCTTTTAGTTTTCTAGTGGACTGATTAAAAAAAAAAAGCTTTTTGTTAGTTTCATCTGCTGTTGTGATGCTTTATCATCGAGTACTAACTTTCAGCGACAGTCTTTCCAGATTGATCCACCTGGTTACGTCTGAAAACTTAATCTGTTAATATACATAGCCTACATATCAATTTTAATAGTTATATTTCTTTTCTTCAGTTTCTCTACATTGAAGTGAATTCAGCTCACTGGCAGTATCTTTATAGTCTGCAAAAAAAAAAGAGGCAGATAACTCAACTCTTTTAGATAGATCTGATCATCAAGAACACCCATGCCAATTCGCAATTATTTTAGTATAACTGTTAAAGACGATATACTCTCATGTTCTTCTTAGTTTTTTAGGGATGCATCGATCCAATACTGGGATCGGATATCAGTGCCAATCCAGGAATTTTTGCTGGATCGGGTATTGGCTCCATAATATCGGTTCAGCCGATATTGTAGTTGTGCCTTTAATTGGGCATAATAAGACTAATAGGCTGATGTTGATCCAGAACATCTCATAAAGTTTGACATTTTATTCATATGAAGTTGTTTCGTTTTGACTTGCACAATGAATAAGTTACATAACCCAATACGATCAAATTTCTTATGTTTTGAAGAGGAAAAATTATTTCTGTCCTTACACTAGTATCGGTTGATATCAGGTATCGACAGATACTTATTTCCAAAGTATCGGTATCGGAACTGAAAAAGCTTGATTGGTGTATCCCTAGTTCTTCGTAAACAACGACACAGATCAGCTCACTCACTTCAGACACAACTATGTATTTACTTGTATTTTTGGTCTTTTCCCCAACATTGCTGGCTGTTAAGTTTTTTCTGATTCTGCTGTTCAACAATGCAGAAGTGCTGAATGCAGTGGGTATCTTTTGTCAACTAAATTTGCTTTTCTTTTGACAATATATTTTTGACTTGCTGTTTGTTTGGAGAAGGTGTGAATTTAAAAACAGTGCATTGTTGTGTTTGAAAGTAGTAATTGTGACTCTCACAGCACAAACAGTTATTGAAGGAATCTTTCATATTGACTTTTGTCTTGATTATGACAAAACATTGTAAACTAGCTGAGAATGTTTTGATAGTTATTTTCACTGAAATGGTGTGTTTGTGTCTGCAGACGATGGGAAGCTGTCTCTGGATGAGTTCCAGGCCTTTTTCTCTGACGGCACGCTGAACGAGGAGGAGCTGGAGAAACTGTTTCACACCATTGACTCGGACAACACCAGGTCAGCACAGACACTCACACTCACACTGCAGCCTGGACACATACTGTACAACCTTATTGAGAGAAATCAACAGCTTTTCTGACTCAACAATATTCAGATCATATTTTAATAATACATCAGGAAGTGCTAAAATGTATCTGTGAGTTTTAGGTCATGCACAAAATTATGTATGACTAGAAAAAAAGCTTTGATGTACAGACATAAACAAATAAGTTTATATTTGCATATCTTTATAACAGCAATTGAAATCAATCATCAATTTTTCAATACTCTTATATCTCCCACCTTTATTATACATTTATAGATTTCATGGCCTGGTGCTGTGCAGCATTGTAACGCCTGAATTAACTGAAAGTCCGATTAATGAGTCTGTGTGGCTTTAGTTCTTTATCACAAAGTCAATTATGGAAAAAGCAGCAGCTGTTTCCCTGCTCACAGTCTCACTACTGTGCTTCTCTATTATTTGACTGAGTTTGTGCACACTTATTTAAAATGCATGCAATTCATATTGCAGCTGTGAAAGCTCCATCTAAACCAGCCTTTTTATGTGAAGTGGCCTCGTCAAAACAAACAACAACCTGCTCTTTCTTCTCCTTACTTTAAAGACTCAAGTTAGAACTTTTTAATGTGGTATTTATTCACATATTATAGACATTTAATGCCAAGAATGTCCTCAAACTACCCCACGTGTCAGGAATTTATCTTTTCAATTTTACCCTTTTATTTTCCTATGTTAACAACAATCATTTTTCACATTGACAGAACAATGTACAATTTAAGACAGCCCAAAGCATGCCACAATGTCCTCTGGAGTGAAAACCAAGTCTGAAACAGTCTGTATATATTATGCTAAACATAAAACAAAAAGCTCGTTTGTTTTTAGATGAATGAGCTGTGATTTTATTTGTTTATTTTTAATAGGCCACAGTGTGTTTTGTAGTGATAGTGTAGTGAAGGAAGGAAATGAAAAGTCATATAACTTCTTCTACGACTTTTGCAATGTTTTAAAATGTTTGGGAAAATTTAGGAAAAGTGTCAGGGAAAAAAATGAATTGAATTCTTATTGAATATTGATTGCTCTTCTGACTAAAAAAAAAAATGCCACAATGAATAGACAGATTCCAACAGTCAGCCTGCCAGTCAATCCTCTGCATAAACATTCTTGTATGTTTTCAGTCTTAGAACATAAATGATATTAGTTGAACCGGGGCAGTTCCGGTCATCATCGTCTGAACAAGGATAAGCCTCACTTAGATGATGATGACTGGCACTGCATGACCACTGCTCTTCTCTTTGATTGAGCTTCATTACATCCGTTTATTGAGCCTTAATCAGCTGATCAGATGGCCCTGATGGAGGGGAGGGCTGTGCTGCTGACACAGTGGGTCATTCACAGGCCTGTCTCAGTCATTTACACAACCCTCCAGATCTTGTGGGGATAAAATGAAACGAAGCAGAACAAAAGCTGACCTTTATGACTGCAGAAGAGATTGAATTAGGTTCAATATAAATCCTGCAGCGAGCTCACCCATTATAGAGATCTGTTAGTTAAATCAGTGCGGCAGAACTGCTGCACTGTCCCATCGATGTCGGCCCGGCCTAATAAATCTGAATTACGGCGGTGGACCTTTTTAACTCGCAGTGACCAGCCAAAACAATGAAGAAATGCACAATACTGACAGATAAAGTGAATAATGTCACACTGACAAGGAATTGGATAAAGATTTTTTTTTTAAATGTAGCTCCTGGCAGCATGGTATACTCCTGTACTCCTCCTTCAGCAGTCCTGGTCAAGCCTAGATCTGCAGATGGGTCTCAAGATGACAGAACTGTATTATATATATATGTATGTAATATCTGCTCAATTGACAATCTACTTTCAAAAGCAGAAATATGATCAATTGGTATTCAGGTTTAAGTATGTTTGATGACCCTATTTCTGTGTCTGTAGTTTGGATGACCATATTTTCAAAATTAAAAACTGGGACACACTCAAGTTTTGCGGAGGGTAATGAATATTTGGTGAAAACAGCCAGTAAATAAGTATGCACTTAAGTCAATTCAAGGCTATTTCACACTTATATATATCCTCTCAATTTTGAGAAAATAAATAACAATTTATTCATTCCTTCACTGTTGAGAAGTGTCGGTTTTTTTTAAAAATGAGTAAAACTGAGACAAATAAGTGGATTTGGATACATTTTCTTGGACATGGATGCGGGGCTCAAAATAAGGACTGTCTGGTCACCCTATTTGTAGTTTAAGTTCTGAATTTAATTAGGGAACTTATCCTTGGGGTCTTAAAACTGTTTTGATCCCCAAGGAAAGCAGTTGTTCAATTGTGAAATGGTGACAGGTGAAGAAATAGTCTAAAGTTGGGTAAAAGTTCAGATTCAGATGAGTTGACTGTTGTTCCTGGGGCTGCCTTCGAGACAGGTGGTCCTCACAATAAGTGCATCCATACATCAGGCTGAGGGGAGCAGTGACAGGGGAAGGGGTCAGCACTGGTGAAGGCTGGAGCAGGTGATTGATGGGGAGGACAGGATCCATCTGAGGCGTTAAGGCAGCTCCATTTCCTCCTTACACCAGACTTAGGCTCTATCTGTGTTTCTGTCAGCCGATCACTTTCATCAGCACAGCCTCTCCCATCTGCCACTTACCTGTCCTCCAACTCTTCAACCGCACATCTCATCTAAAGCACATATTCAACTTACATTCAGCACAACTAGCCCGGGCCTCAAGTTCAACAGCCTCATCTCTGCAGTCAGAATCAGAAGAACTTTTGGCTGAATGTCAAAACGTGATATAATCGCAAAAAAACAAATGACTTTAAAACTAAAACAATTGGCTTGTGTTTGATTCAACTACGGTGCGTCTTTAGTTCAAGCAATCATGCCATGTTTCCTAGACATGTTTGCCTATTGGAGCATTTTCCTTTTGATAGTAGTACATTTTAATGTTCATACGATTGTGGGTTCAAAGGCACAGGTCTGCTATGTGAGCTCCAGACTTCACACAAACATAACAAATGTTTGTCAATGCAGTAAAACCTTACTTTTATGCATTATTTCAAATTAAAAAGTCTATCACATCAGTTCACAAAAATACATTTAGTAATGTAAACCACAGCAAACCACTGTGAGACTAAAACTAGAGTAAAAAACAACTACACTACATGTTAATGTATTTTTAAAGCATGGTACATGATTTGCAAAACTGGTTTTAAATCTCTTCAACTACTTAGCTCTCATAAATCCTTCTTCACATGGTTTTTGATCACATGTATTTATTTTTGCCTATGTTTACGGCTTAAGAATATCTTTTTATAGACAGGACCCTTCAAGCACAGTCTGCTTTTGTTTATTTAAGAGAGATAAAGTATGTTATTCAGACAGTACTCAGTTATTGAATTTTGTCACAAAGTGCTTCTTTTACAATAAACTAAAAAAAAGTTAATAATTTTAGACAAAAAGTCAGGTGATGTCCACCAATTTTAAAGGGGACCTATTATGTCAAATTCACTTTTCTAAGCTTTTAACCTTGTTTTAATTGGCCTTCCTTTATCATTAGTTTACTCAAAGTTATTTTCAATTTGGAGTAATCTTGTATTATTCTTCAGCTGGAGTTCAACTGCTCAGAAATCCTTGTTCTCACCTACCACCTGTCCCCTCCCACTTGTCTGTATTTACCTGGTATATTTCAAAAGATTAAAAGCCAAAGTGAAGCATATACTGTATGGTTCAAAACTGTCCCATAGCCACATTCCAACAATAATAATTCGTTGTTTAAATCTGTTGCTTTTTACAGTTACATTTTAAAATGAAGAGGCGGGGCTTATCAGTTCTGCAGATTTGAACAGGAAGTCAGTAGAGCTGTTCTATTTTTAAGTTGTTTTAGATACATTTTGTGTTTTACAATGAACAAAAGGTAAATTACTGATCTGCATATGTATAGTTTCTTACCAAATATTAAAAAAAACACAAAGGACAGTAATGTTCCTAAAAATCTCACATTTATGATCTGAGTAGTACTGTGCATCAAAAAACTGAAAAATAAGCTTTTAATGGCGCACCAGTGGTTACAGACATATTGATTCAGTCCAAAGCAGACCGATGGAAACATGACTGCTTCTTCTAAAGATGGAGTGAGATAATGATTGTGAACAGAGTTGAAAAAAACCCAACATATTGTACAACCTTCCTCTCCATTTCCATTGTCTTTGTGTGGGTTTGAATAAAACAGGACTGGTGTAATGGAGGATAATTGGTTGGCAAGCCTGGAGTAAAGTGGTGCATTGCCTAAACAAATCAGTGTCCCCTCATTTACACATTTCATTGTCCACAGGCATTTCAGTTTAACAGGCGTCATTTGTGAAGCAGATGAGCAGATGGGATCTCTCTCTCTCTCTGGATCCTTTGGCTGCTCAAACATTCTCTAAAGCCTTCATTAGCTCTTATTCAAAATGGCTCAAGCACATTCATAATATTTACAAGCTTGTATACAGTAGCTCAGATGGACATGAAAGAGCTGAAGTGGCCTGATTATGACCTTTATATGTTGGAGTTCAAAATATCAACGTCTAAATTATAATGTGTCCCGCATATTGTTAATAATAAATTGAATCATTAATGGTAAAACATTACATGAATACTTTCAATAGGTACAGCAGGTGATCCATCATTTACCCTGGGCCATATTGGATCCAAGGCAAGTGGCAGAGGGCCTGAACGGCAATAACTGGTGTAGCAAGTAATCAATTACAAGTCTTTTTATTAAATATTGGCTAGTCATTCCATAATTAGATCACATTACAGTTTTTCTCAATCACGTTGACACTTTTTTGAAACTTGATTCAAACTTTTATCTGAATAAAGGCTGTGTTGGTTAAAACGTTTGCAACAATTGTCATTCATTCTCCAGTTTTCAGGTTGTTTCTGAGAACAGCTCACACAGCTCTCATTCACAAACTCGCATGTTCATTGACTTTTTGTTTTGTTTCTCCAACATCACAGGCCTATTCTCTGGTGGTAAAAGGCTTTTGTCAAAAACATTGTTTTTATCTACAAATTCACAACAAAATCCAAAATCACATGAGCAGAAATATCAAACAACAAAAGAATGAAACAAGACAATAATCGGAGCAGAAAACACAGACTGTATGTATGAAAAAAACTAAATATTGTATATTTTCAATGTTTCAATGATTTTGTGTTCTCTTAATTATCTTTAGCAAAGTGTAAATATCTAGATGTATTGTAATATATAAAATACAGTTCACAAATCAAAATTTACAGTAAATGTGTATCTTTGTAAGACAAAAACAATAACAGACTGAATGAACCTTTTGTCACTTTGTCTCTGAGATCAGGACTAAATCTTCTGAGCTGTAAAGTCTAATCAATGACAAAGCACATAGGAACACAGCAGGAATCTGTGAGAGTTTTGATGGTACAACTTGCTTTTGACGGACAAAATTAACCGTTTTGAATGTAAAATGAAATTTAGCTTGAGCTGAAATTTAGTTTTGAAAAACTGAAGCTTTGTTTGGAATTTTGTGTGAGCCTATTTGCAAGTAGACTTTTAGTGTCAAAGCCATTGAGAAAAGCTGTAATGCAGGTAAGTGAGTTGTAAGTGTATCTTTTGCATCTTCCCAGGTTAAAATACACATAATTACTGTACAATGGTACATAATCTTGAAATTCTAATCATCTCACATTTAATAACTGTCTGACATAGCTCCCCACATAGTTATACATTTTTTTTTTTCTTCTGAAAAATAAAAAAGCTCTTTTATGAAGACCCCAGAAAGAATTGTAACTAATTCTAAAGAAGCTTACAGGAGTATTAATAAATAAACAAAACAAATAAGGTCCTGGTTCATGTTTTATGCTGCGTTTAAACTGGTCTCTAATAGAAGTATTGACCTCATGGAGCACAATGCTGCATATGGCCCTGCTGTGTTTTAACGTTTAGTACCTTCAAGACTGCTGTATGATAATATTTATTCCACATTATAACAGATAGTTTAAGGTCTTGTGTCCAGCCTGCATGTTTTGTGTCATGTCTATGTAACAGCATGCAAACAGTCTCTTCTCCTATGTTTCTGACCTGCTCGTCTCCGCCCTCCTTCCCTCTTCTTTTCTACCCTACCTCCCCTCTCTCTCTCCCTCTGCTGCTCCTCTGCTTTGATGAAATAGTAATGTTGACACCAAGGAACTCTGTGGTAAGTAAAATGCACACTCACGTACTGTCAACTGTCATCTCTTCTCTTTGTAACATGGATGTATTGTTTTATTTTTTTCCCATTAACACACATTGCATTTTAAGAGTTATTAAAAGTCATGTTTCTGACAGTTTATCATACTCTATTTGTGTAGTTATTTTTTACTCAAGTCAAACTAGTCAACCATCACAATAACAGGATTCTAGGTGCACTATGCTAATTTATTATAGAGAGATTACATGTTTATCCCCACTCGTCATGACTGATTGTCACAAGCTGTAGCAGCAACACTAGCCACAAACACCGTGCTGAAACAAAAGCTGCTAAATCAACTTTTGTGAATGAAATTCTACTTTATGACTTATACACGTTACATTCAGGTGAGTGAAAACATGCAGAGAAAAATACTGTCCTAGCTTCAATATCCAGAATGTTGGCCAGGGATTCATATCTAATCGAAACACATGGTTCTCGTCCTGTTTTCATGTTTTTAACAAAGCGGTTTCCCCAGTCACCTAGATGGATAGCGTATCTTTCTGCAGGCGACATGCGCTGTAGAGTGGAAAATAACGTCGACTGATAACCCCTCTATATTCTGCCAAAGAAAAATAGGGCAGATTGCTACATACATATTTACTATGCTGGAAATATTCACCAATACAAGCATGTATGATTAATGATGATGAAAAATAACATGTGAAAAATAAAAAGCAGAAAGAAAATGGCTATAATTAGTCATAGACATTACCTATTTGTCTCTTTATCTCCACCTCGTAAATAAATCTAAACATGACAAAGAAATACAAGTTAAAAAAATGCATTTGTATTCATAGATTAAATGGTGTAAGTTGGTCTTTTGTTGTACATTCTTCTCCGTCAGGTGAATACTGCTTTGTTGAAAAGTAAGCTCAAGGCTCAGCTCGTTTTAAAGAAGAAAAGCCATATATTCTTTCATTGACGTTTCATTTCAAACTTCATTTCTGTGCTCCCTGGTATTCATAAGCTTTACATTTTTCCCTATTGTGTAATTGAAATGAATGGCTAATGTTGTGCTGTATGTGTGCAGACTATTTTGCCAAGCACATGGGAGAATATGAGGGGGTTCTGGCTTCGCTGGAAACACTCAACCTTTCCATCCTTAAAGCCATGGACTTCACCAAGAAGGTCAGTGAACAGGCAACTTGAATTTAATCTACCTTTATGCAAATTATGTGTAAGTATGAGAATGTGCTGCTTGTTTATAATGACATACTACAGTGTAGAAGCCATCAACAGAAGTCAATGAACCAGTTCTTATTAACTTCATATGAGACATTTTTGGAGGGTTTTTCCAGTGGGAAGATCCAAGCTCCAAGTACCACTGGAATGCAACTAGTATAAGCCTTTTTAAACAGTGTAAACAAGCCTAATGACGTTTTGTGACTGAATAAAGTGTTTATTCACATGTTAGAGGTCTTAAGTACTATTCCCACGGCATAATATTTACCTAGGGACGTCTGTAAACTTTAAATGACCCCACGACGTCTGAGTTTTACAGGCATTCGCACGAGGATATTAGATGGCAACGACCTTTTACTTCATTCATGAAATGAGCGTTTCTTGTGTTTTCTGTTTGTTTTAATATGATTCAGCTAAACCTGAGCTGCGGTAGCAAATGTAGCTCTTCGTATCGTTGACTAATCCAAACATCCAAACTATGCAGCGTTCTGTCCTGTTCTGTCGAAATTTTCCTCAAACATCCATCTTCTCGACCTTCCGTTGCTACGACAACTTCCATACTTCCGTTTCACAGACTTTTAATTGTAGTTTGGTACATTTTTAGCATTTTAATAGTAGAAAATTGACAATTTCATTTGAAAATGATCCGTAAAGAATAGTAATAATAATTTAGTTCATATTTGAAGGTAAAATAAGCCGCAGAGTCATTATTAATTCATTAAAAACTGTTCACGGAGTGAAAACACAGACATAAGCATTCACACGGCTTTAGAATTACATGAGGATGTCTGAGTTTTGCGAATTACAGGCGGTAAAATTCGGAGGAAACTTTATAGAGCTTTGGAACGTGACGTCACGAAATCCGCCCGCAGTGGCTGATGGGATTGAAGCCGCCATGTTGCTCGGCAAAACAAAGCGCGGCGCATTAGAAAGCCGTTCGGAAGTGCAAACCCCGGAGCATGTAAAGTGCCTTTTATCATCACGTATTTGTGCCAAAACGTCTGTGTGATTGACTGCACTGTCAGGTCACATGTTCGAGTGGATAGATGGACTATATTTTGGCGAGTTTTCTCTGTGGAAGCCTCGTTAGGAAGACTTGTGCTGGATCTAACTAAAGCACAGAGCAGGATTAATTTACAGCTGTAAGGACCGACATAAACTTCAAAAACGCCCCAGGTTATCTCCAAGAGTTTTTTTTTTTTGTGACTGCTACAAATATGACATGATTTAATGTGAATAGAAACGTTTGTCCTCCATCACAAACACATGAATTGTGAGTCACTGCCCATAAAAGTCAATAAATGTATAAATAAAATGTTTATTTCATAATTTTTTTTGAAGTTATTAATCCAGTCTTCGCACGAATAACCTGTACATGATAATATGTAGTGTCTTTAGATACTCAGACCAAACACAAAATGGGAAATCACTTAGCCTTTAGCTCAGATGCAGCTGTTTAGAGCTACTCATCATTTCAAATAAAACACGGAAATGTTTGCACACTTAAAAATTACTTTAATTAAAGCTTTGAACTTTCGTAAATGTAGTCGATGGGTCTGGATTAGCCAAAAGCCTCAGATTTGTTCATAGTTTGAGCTTGTTGATGGCTAATCCTGATGGCTACAGGTCCAATGCTGCCGTATTTACCATGCTGAGACTAATTATGTCCCTGCACAACACATGTCAGTATCTCGGTTTTAAAAGCCAAACGCAAACATGGAGAATAGCCATTTAAGAAAGAAACTAATTACAATAACATATTTTAAAGCTAAACGCATAGCGCGTCTCCTCTTGCCGTGTTTGTTTGCCGAGCAACATGGCTGCCGCGTAACATGATGCATTGCGCAGTGACGTAGGTTCCAATGCTCTATAGACATTTTTACAGATATGGGCGATACGCACGGGAATAGAAACTCTGATCAGTGGGTTGAATGGGTTGCTCTACATTGATTCGTTCGATTGTGGAGATTCAGCTCATTTCTGGTTTTAATCTTCATGTGTCCCTCTATACTGTAGATCTGTTTTGTCATGTGGTTAGAAAAGGGTTGATTCTACTGTCCTTTCTCAGAAGAAGCTTATTGTCATTCTGTCCCTTTTTGTTTCACATAAATTACCCCAGGAATGACTGAAATATGAACTTTTTTTACATTAACATTTGACTAAAAACTACATTCAAGCAATAATATAAATGTAAATTATTATAAAGTCACGTTTATATTCTCGTTTAGTTTAACAAAATTGAAAACATCTCAGAAACGTGACCATGTGTTAGAACAAGAACTGAAATGTGGCAAAACAGAACTGATGTTTTGTTAGATTTCGCTTTGGAACTCACTGCAAACCGTCCTGTTCTTTTTGTGCACTGAACTCGACCACATTTGACACACTGATGCTAAAATGTGACTATAAAAGCTCTCATGCCACCCGTTGGTTTGGCTCCAGTAAACTGTGCTATGACCATATTTGTGATTGTGCTGGAGCGCTGCAGAATAATGCTGTATGTCAAGTCAGTCCCTTGTGTTGTGACCAGTGGCTCGCTATCCACAGTCTTCGCCTCATTCAGCGCCGGAGCAGCAGCGTGTTATCCTACTTTTTGCCTTGTGCTATATATAGGCCCGCAGTCACACTCGTCATTTTCCAGGCCTGCTTTTGTGCTGGTACTGTTTCTCTCTATCTCTCCGGAGCAGCTCTGTCTGTCTGTCTCTCCCCGAGCTACGCGTCCAGGCCCACCTCAGGCTACAGCTGTAATGAGGAGCTATTGTTTAATCAATCAGCCGAGTGTACCTCTTGTTCAGCCGCTGTATCTGCGACATTCACTCTTTATTCAAGCTGATTTGTGACATTCAGAGCCTGACAAAGAAGCCCGCTCTCCGCCTGATGTCATTATATCGCATAGGCACCGCTGTGTTCACGGGACACAGGCTCAAGAACTCTGCTGACCAATGGTTTACTCATAGAGGATTTTGTGAGTGAGTGTGAGTGGAATTAAAAAGTTAAAGGTTGTATGGAGGATTTTCCAAGAGAGGACAAATCCAGCAACTGTTTCAACTGATGCACATGTGTTCTCCTGCTCAGAGCCACACCCTCCACCATTGAGTTAATATAATGTCTATTGAGAGAATGGGGCCTGTTGCCGTGGCAGTTGCAGTGGCCATCTTGTGAGGGAAAGGCAACAAATGTCTAATTGAAAACAATGTCCAAACAAGGTCAAAGTCATAGATTAAAGGGAGCAATTTAACATATAATGATACATTTATGGTCCAAATAACACAGAGAACTGTTTTCTGTCTGGTCTGAATTGTGAATCTAAATATGCAGCCAACACTATATTTGTGTGTCATTACATTGTATGAGCGCAATCATTTGTGTTTACTTCATGTCTATTACTATGGCAAGGCAAATGTATTTGTATAGCACAATTTATACACAAAGCAATTCAAAGTGCTTTACAAGGCAGGAATAGGTGCAGCAAAATCACAATACAAATAGTTATTAAAAATATAAAAAATCATCATAAAATTTACTTTAAAAGAAGCAAAGAGTGCAGACAAAACTTTTTCAGTCATATGCACAGACAAACAGAAACAGTACAGGTATGTCTTACATCTCCAGGAAGACTGTTCCAGATTTTAGCTGCATAAACCTGAAACTCTGATTCTCCATGTTTAGTCCTGACTCTGGTCCATGTTTAGTCCTGTCTCTGGTCCATGTTTAGTCCTGTCTCTGGTCCATATTAAGTCCTGTCTCTGGTCCATGTTTAGTCCTGACTCTGGTCCATGTTTAGTCCTGACCCCGGGCACCACCAGGAGGCTGGTCCCTGAGGTCCTCAGAGTGCAAGATTATTCATGCAGCACTAACATGTCAGAGATATACTTTATTAATAGTCCATAGAGAGACTTGAACACAAGCAGAGCTGTTTTAAAGTCTATTTTCTGAGCCTCTGGAAGCCAGAGCAAAGATCTAAGCACAGGATAAATGTGATCATACTTCCTGGTTCATAAAAGAATAATGTAATAGCTGAAATTCAAAATATGATTTTTCAAGTTGTTTTCAAATAGTTTAGTTGAAGACAAGCATAAATTTATGTACACATACAAAAGGTTCAATAATCAAAGTATTTAAGGGAAAAAAGTCATTAAAAAGTTTAGTTTCCAATTAATTTGTATGAGATCTTTGTCACACAAATAAACTGCCATTTTCTGCTCTGCAAGCATACATTTGCAATTCTCTGTTTTACATATAGGCCCTATTCAGTTCAATTACCTAAGATCCCCATTATAGATCCTACTTGACCCATCTGGAAAACTATCATATTACTTTTTCCTTTAAAGGGTTATCATCTTCATAGCCTCCTTTAATGTGTCAAAATGAAGATATCTCGCTTCTTAAAACTAAAACTTTTCAATATTTTTCTCATAAATATGTCAATTATTTTTTGTTCCACAGAAAGCTGATTGTAAAACCAAAACAAAAGAAAAAAAGATTGCTGTCTTCTTCATCTGAAGAGTCACTATGACACTTTGGCGTGAGAGCTAATTGCTTGTGCAAGGGTGGTTGACTTGTCGTTGTTTTAAAGCTGTGCTAGTGGTAAAAAAAGTTTGCATGAAGGGTTTGTGAGAGCTAGTTAAAGTAATACTCAAGTATCCTATGACTTATAGCATTCTATTACGACTGAGACTGTACGTTCTCTCTAACAGTGAGATTGTGCATGCACGCTGCTGGCTTGTGGTTGATAGATTGGTTGCGGTGCGCCATGTCTTAATGGAGCTCTGAACCTTATCGGCTGCTCAGCAAAGCCTCTAAGTGGACAGTTTGAAAGCTAATCCCAGTGTAAGAATAAGAGCTTAAGCCTCACGGTCTTTGATATAGGAACAAAACACTTGGTAAAATAGAATCTGCCTTCTCCATAGCATATTGTTAATTACATCCTCTCTTGAGCGATGGCATTCTCACTTCATCAAGGCAGTTCATACACCAATCACAAGTTCATATAGACTTGAACAGACATATTATTATCCGTCAACTTTAATGAGCTTTTAACTGTGTTAGGGTTTTGCTCATCATTAGTATGTTAGTTGTTTGGTGGATTCCTGCCTGTTTGATTTATAGTATTGTCTTGCAGCTGAGACTTTAGTGCTTAGAGAATTCCTGTTTTCCTCTACCCCATATACCCGCCCATTAGGGCTGGGTATCGATACATATTGGCGATTTCATACAATTTTCGATCCTTGGCTAACGATACGATTCGTACCTCAATATTGTGCACTCCGATATGATTTTATATATTTTTGAAGCGATTCAATTCAATACATTCAAAACGGGCATTTTTTTTTCTCAAATCAAAGCCCTTTTAACTCCATTTGCAAATTAACTTCTTTTATGCATGTTCCTATTTATTATTATGACTTAAGTTTATGGTAAAATAAGATTTATAAACTACTTATTTGATTATTCATTAATGGAAATAGACGTCATTACGAAGCTGCACAGTTTGTTGTTTTTGTAGTTTTTACATTATAATTATGTATTATTTATTAGATTGATAAGAAACTATTCTAAACAAATGAAAATAGCAGGGATGTGTTTCAGTTACAGTGGGAAACATTGAAAACAGCAGGATCAAGATCAGTTGTTTTTGTCCACAGATCCAGAGGATATATTCTGTTTCAAAACGTTTCATTTAAACTCATCACTGTTTGTGGACAAACTTTTCATCAAGTGACGAAGTTGTCCATTGATGTGTGCACACAAGTTATTTTTAGCTCCTAGCGCACTTGCACAGCTCGTTCTCCGCAGCTTAACTTTAAAAAATCCCTGACAGAGTTTCCGATGTGTTTTGGAGGTTTTAATCTTTGTGGACACTTTAGTTCGCTGGTCAAAACGAGCTGTCACAGCAGCGCTGCAATCGCGGGCTAGTGCTAGCTACACTCGAGGCTGTAAGGCTCCCAGGGCTCGTTTTAAACGCTTTCACTGCTTCTAAAAACGCTATAAAAAGTTTGTGTCATTTTAAAGCCAGAATATATCTACACGTCTGGTATTAACGAATAAAGAGTCACAGAAACTGTCTTGTAGCATCTTTCAGACTTGTTTTACTCGCTTTGATTCTTCTATCGGCTCAGCAGATACGGCTCTGCACTGCCCCGTAAAGGTTGGGGGGAAAGTCAATATTAAAAGCCAGAGAATCGATACTGAATCATTTTATTAAATATCGATATATATCGAAGAATCGATATTTTAGCACACCCCTACCACCCATATTGTATACTTGGCATACTATTTGAAAAAAATACTCTGAGTAGGGCTTCTCGATTATGATGAAAATTACAATCACAAATATTCAAACGAATATTTGCTTTGAAAGAGTGCAGGGCATTAGCGCTCCCTAAATGCAGAGAGTGAAGAGATCAAATGAAATGGATGAGATATCTTAAAAATATGGACCATTGTAAACAGGGATGTAAGATTATTGCTATATCACAATATCACATATGGCCCACGATATTGAGATTATTCTTACAATAATACGCATAAAAGCCACATTTCCAGTCATTCTTATTTATTATTCAGTGATTATTTTCCAGGGTGCAAACAGGACTCCAGACTAAATTACTCTTTCTCACCATATAGGCTATTAATGCATAGAGATGTTTTTGTTTGTTTTTCTTAAAATATTTTTGTAATAGCCTACAGTATGTGATTTATGTTCACCACCTTTCTATTAATCTACTAAACAACTTATTAAAATGCATACCTTTACACATTTTAGTGTGAGAATTCCATTGCCTTTCATAATTTATAATAACTTTGAATAAAATGTGTGTTAATATCATTATTTCAGAGCAGATTAATAGTATTTATCATAGAGTTAGGAGGTTAGAGTTAGGGTGACTGCAGCCTTTAGTGACATTGTGGGTCTGTGTTTGTGCTTGATGTGACAGTGAACAAGTTTAAAGCAGGCTCTAATCCAGAGAACAGAGCAGCAGTAACCGCTTGTATTGCCTGTGTCGAACAGGATGAGGCAGTGGCTAAGGGAAAGGGAGGTAAAAAAACGGGCAGAAGCGATGGCAGCTGAAGCAATCTCAGCCAAGTCCTGCTGCTTAATATTGTAAAGACATCACGACGAAATATTGTGACTATTTTGATATCTCGAGATCATGATATCGCCAATATCATTACATCCCTAATTGTAAATGTATTCAACAATTGTAAGGAAATAGTCTGAAACGTACTTTTAAACTCAAGGAATTACCTGAGCACTTAAAAACTCGATTACACAATTTTTTGTAAACGATTATAACAATAATCATATTTGAAATTGCAGTTTGATTAAATGCACAGCCCTGACTCTGAGGAGAGTGTAATGTAAAAAGTGTAATGTAGCCATGTTTCATGCAGACAACAATTAGGCTCGGGATCGTGACATCAGACAGCTGTAGAATGTTCAGTTGGTCCCATGTTAAACCAATGGAGATTTTAAATTGGCAAATTTTGGAAATAGCGCTAATTAAATCATATTCTGGCACTACAGAGCGATAGATAAATGTATCAGTACTGACCCTGCAGTTTCTTAGGCTGTTCCACGGCTGTTTTGTTTCGTTTTAGTCGTTTTGTCTAATGTATTCCTATGGAAGTTTTGCTAAACTGCAACAAACATGGCGGATTTGCCATTATTTCCATAGTAACCACAGACGCTTCCCGAACCTAATATTCGGCTGGAATTTTGAAGTCAGTTGTTCCATTTCCAAACCAATTGCCTGGAAAAAAACAACAACCCATAATGTCTTAAAGTTGTTGTTCTCTCATACTTTCAGGACTTCATCAGGACCAAATTATAGAAGATCGAGACATTCAAACACTATCAGACATAATTTTTTTATTTCATACATGCTATTTCCCTTCACTTTGGAATCTTATGTAATGGAATTTAAAGAAGTACAATACAGCACACATGACAGTAAGCTATTTCCTACATCAGGATTTGAGCTAGAGCTCCATCTAGCTGCTAAAGAAGTTTCAATGCTAATACTGGATAAAACGCCCAAAACAAGTCTGGATGATTTATGAACTTAAAAGAGAACAGAAGGTTTCAGAAATACAAAAGTGGGAATTTTGGAACAGTGTTTTATGAGGCTCAGATAGTGAAAGAATAGTATCTCAACAGAACTCTAGCTGTGTTTTTGATGAGAAAACAATTTCATGCGCACTTTAATGTTTCTCTTGCATCATCAAGTTCTGGCTGATGAGATGTGAAAAAAGTGCTTTAATATTAAATTCAGAATTGAATCTATGGCGAGCATTACCTCATAACTGGATTGGATTTGATTTTACATTTGGGAATATAGGAGTAATCATTAGGAGACACTATAAATGTACAGAACCAGGCTGAGAGATGAAGGCAAGTGCTGCAGATGGGGAGATGGTGTGGGCGGAGCCAGAGGACAGAGCGTGATATTAGCTTTAGCAGAGGGTTTTGGCTTTTCAGAGTCCAGTGAGAATTGATTAAATCTCCACTCACAGTAGAGGCAGACGCAGCAAGAGTGAAGACTGCATTCATATTGTACACAGGAAATCTTTCTTTCTTTTTTTTTTATTTGAACGTAAGGGCAGATCAGTGAGAAAATAAATGAGCCTCTGGATTATTCAGCTGAAATAAAAGTCCCAGCAGCATTGGCCAGGGTGTTATTACGGGCAAATCCTGCCAACAACTTCAAAATGCACTGCAAGGCCTCATGAATAACAAAGCCATCTATATAAATCTGTGACCAATTCAAGCCTTGTTTAGGCCTTTACTGTGCACTAAATATGCACCATTCTGTTTGGTTCTTGTTTATGAAATAGTATTGAATGGGCTATGGTAGGCAGCACAGCGTTGGGTGCCTTGTCTTCATCTAAAACATGCTTCACCACTCCATTTTTTGTTGTCCATCATATAGAAACAAATTATGAAGCTCCTGGAAAGGTTAGGCATAAAAAGAAAGTTTTAACCCTCTTATTTACAAATAAATCAGCCCTTCTGCAATGAAGCAGATATATACGCATTAATAAAATATAAATTAAAATGTAGGCAAAAATGTGATACTGTTTTTCTTTTGTGCAGGTCTTGTTCAGAATATTCATCTTAATTTTATAGTTATTTTAGCCAGATTTTAATAAACTTGTTAATATCTTGTAGCATATTTCACTTGTTTGAAGATATTTCTGACTGTTTCCAAGATATTTTAGCTTGAATCAAGTTTGCAAATCTATTTAAAAAAGACAGAAACACCTCGAAGCAAGTTAAGTTCATCAACTAAAACCATCTTAATCACAAAAAAATAAAGATTAAAATCCTTATTTTAAGATGTTTTAGCAAATCTGGAATTACATTTTTTACAGTGTATATTTCTTTTATTTGATTGACTTGCCTGTGTGTTTGCAACTGTGATTAATAAGTGCAATAAAAATAGATAAGTAGCCTATTTTTTATTCAAAACGTGCTTGCAATAATAACAAATTGTTTCAGTAATTGTGGTCCGGGACTTTGTCACTTGTCTGGATTCGAATATGGCCCTCGGAGAAAAATAGTTGCACCCTGGTTTGGATTTTAGACAATTTTAGTCAGGCGTTTTATTGAAAATGGGCTGGAAGAGGATATAAAGTATCTTGTATATTCACGTTTCTTAGCTTTAGCCTCTGAAAGTTGTAAAATACGCCAAACAAGTTCTTTTTTGCCTTTTCAATACAGTAGAAACAGTACTTTTAATGTTTACATAGAAGTGATTTTTCACACATGTTTTTATTTGTGCCAGTCTTACGTCCCCAGAGGACTTCCGTTCTCTTCATGCACTATTCATTACTTTCTCTGTCAAAGTATCAATTACCATGAGCCATCATTGTCTGCCTGCCTTTGGAGACAGAGGAGAGGTTCTGCAAACGAGTCAATCATAAAGTAATTAGTGCTGATTAATAAACTCTTCTGACCTTTGACCTCATATCAGAGCACAGTATTAGAAGTAATTATTCTTTGAGTGAGATGGGAATTTTCTGTAGCTTCTCCCACTCTACAGCACTCTGCTCTCTAGGAATGTAATCTTTGATAGACTTTACATGTCTGAACATAACGTTGGAAAGTCAGTGGTCTTTGGTTAAAGGCCACGATGATCCAGTGTAGTTTTCACACATGGTATTGATACACTGAAGAAAGAAACTTAATTCAATTCGAATCACAAATCACAACAGTTGTCTCTCTGGCTTTTTATGACTGGAAACACTAGTCATAAAGTGATTAAATTGCAGCACAAAAATAAGACCACTGAGTACTGTCTGAACTGAATAAAAGAGAATTTTAGGTCTAATCAGGAGCCAAATGCAGTGCTCTGATTGGCTGAGCTTGATCCTCTCCAGTTTCACTTTGTTGTTTGTAAAAAGACATTAGCCACAAATGCAACCAAAATGAATTACATTTCAATACTAACATGTATTGAAGGATTTATGAGATGAAGATTCAGATTTAAAATCTAAATTGTGTTTGCATTGTGAAAATCACCAACTCCATCTTTTACTTGAATCTTTATAATGATAAAGATTTACTTGAGTGAGTTAAAGATTTTCTTCTTATATTTTAAAGCTAGGCAACACTTTTCAGTAAAATATAATACTTTACATTTTTTTTACAACTGTTAGCTAGCCACCACACAATAAACAATACAACAACAACAACAGATCCATAAAAGACAGATTTTCGGTTGACGTCACTTTCCGCCCTACTGCGCATGAGTTATGCAGAAAGATCTCCTCTCCATCTGCTTACATGGGTACGGCGCTCCATAGTACTCACGAAAAAAAAAATATTTATCTCGTAATTACGAGATAAGATCTCGTAATTACGAGATAACTTTCTCGTAATTACGAGATAGTTTTCTCGTAATTACGAGATAATTTTCTCGTAATTACGAGATAATTTAAATGGCTTTTCCCACATTCTGTATATCCACACACTTCGTATAGGCTAAGCTAGTGACTTTATCCACAACGAGTAGTCTTTTCTGTGCTAGCTTGATGTTTCTAAATAGCTAAGATGTACTTGTGGATTTCGTTATGTTTAATTAAGTGCCTGTGGTCTTCACTGCAATGTTTACGGTCGACAAAAAGTATGAAAATAGCTAATAACGTGACTGTCAATTCACGCTACAGTTAGCATGCTATTATAAAGACGGCCAGTGTGTGGAGCTGTTCACCCACCAGAAAGAAGCTAGTGGTAATCGGCAGGTTTTTAAATAAAACTCGATCTTCTTGACTGTTGACAGTCAGTCTCACTCATCCTTAGAAATGTGCGGCAGTTTTTCTGTGGCTCCAGCGTCTGGTTTTCAATTTATTTGGCCATAAAGGAGAGAAGTGCTGCAACAGACTTGCAACATACGGGCATTTTTGCAGTACCCGCCCACTCTGGGTGATCCATGCGGAAGTGTAGCAAATGTGCAGCATTTCTCTTCTTTTTGGCCAAATAAATTGAAAACTAGACGCTGGAGCCACAGAAAAACAGCCGCACATTTCTAAGGATGAGTGAGACTGACTGTCAACAGTCAAGAAGATCGAGTTTTATTTAAAAACCTGCCGATTACCACTAGCCTCTTTCTGGTGGGTGAACAGCTCCACACACTGGCCGTCTTTATAATAGCATGCTAACTGTAGCGTGAGTTGACAGTCACGTTATTAGCTATTTTCATACTTTTTGTCGACCGTAAACATTGCAGTGAAGACCACAGGCACTTAATTAAACATAACGAAATCCACAAGTACATCTTAGCTATTTAGAAACATCAAGCTAGCACAGAAAAGACTACTCGTTGTGGATAAAGTCACTAGCTTAGCCTATACGAAGCGTGTGGGCATACAGAATGTGGGAAAAGCCATTTAAATTATCTCGTAATTACGAGAAAATTATCTCGTAATTACGAGAAAACTATCTCGTAATTACGAGAAAGTTATCTCGTAATTACGAGATCTTATCTCGTAATTACGAGATAAATTTTTTTTTTTCGTGAGTACTATGAAGCGCCGTACATGGGGAAACTTCTTTGAATTAAACAACAAAACGGAACCACTGTCTTCTGAAGCTTGAGACAGCGTTTTTCTCGTCGTTTTTTCACTCACCTGAATGTAACTTTCAAGGGTGTGTTGTTGACTTAGCAGCATACCTTTTGTTTTCGCAAAGTGATAAACTCTTGTAGTTATCTGACAACGGAGCTTTTTTGACTTGTGTCCACTGTTTTTGTCAGTGAGCGGCGGTTCTTTCTACAGGCGGGGTGCACGTGCATCGCCCGTGTTGATAAACCAAAAATCCCTCCATAAAATACACAATAGTTAAGATTTGATAAATGAAAATACTTGTCCACACCTTCAGTTTGTCAAAACTGTTGTGACAGTTGTGTGTGAATTGCCAGTTTAATTTGGAAGGGAATGTGGTTTTTTGATGACAGTTGGAGGGATTCCACTTCAGAGCTGGCTTCTTCTTGGTTTTTCATCTTTCTTTGCAATCTGAGGCTTTACCTCTGTAAAATATGATGTTAAACTGTTTGCCACTGGGACTAGTGTACTAAAGGAAATGTATTAAGAAATATTGAAAATAAATTGAGCTTGATAAATCAGAACCAGCTAAAATCATTTATTCTAAGCAACAATTTCAGACAGGCATTCTAAAATAAAGAATAAAACTATGGTGGATATTTTAACATTAGTCAGAAGAGCAAAACTAACTAAGAGAAACATTTCTTGAAATTATCTTAATAATCAAATGCATTTTAAGATTTATATTAAAACATACTATATATATTTTTTTGGTCTAATTGTAGGATAAAAACAAACAAAATCCAACAGCTGTCAGTCTGTGGACTCAGTGTCTTTGAGGCTTAATGAGCCGATTCTTTCCTCACAAACATGAAGACCTTTACTGTGAACATGTCCATGCCTCCAGCTTTTGACTGTGTTGTATCACCTCAAGACTCCTCCTCACCTGGGAAAGGGGGGGGGGGGGGGCTGTTTCCATAGAGACAGGGTACATGGGGACAGCTGTCACGGCAACTGCTGCCGATGTCAGGTAACATGAAGACAGCTTGTTAAGATAAGACAGGTGAACTTTAGCCAGACTTTTGTGAAAGAAGAAGCAGAAGAGCCAACCAGGGTAATTACCATGAACCTCTTTTTTAGAGATAGAAAAAAAAAACGTAGTACAAAGGTATTGTAAAGTGTAACTGTACTTAGAACAAAAATACAACTTATGTAAACACTGATCGACTAAAAATATCATGGCGATGCATTAACAGTCTACACCACTCTTTTCTACATTGTCAGAATATGTTTCTGTTTAGAGATCTTATATTTATACTGCTGGGGCTTCCTGTGGCGGCCAATTTCTGAACCTCTGCTTCCCTAATTCCAATCCCAATTTGATCTCAGAATAGAGTCCTTCCAACTATAATCTTTAGTTTACCATGAGCTGATTTGCTTAGTTAAGTTAAGACCGTTTTGGGATTAATAATGGGTTAATAATGTTTGAAAGGAAGAAAATAAAACTGTGAAATTCCCGTTGAGGAACACTGCAGAACAAATCTCTAGCCTACTGGGATCTTCTACTTTTAAGTGTTTATCTTTAGTTTGCAAAAGCTTTTATGAATCCAGAGTCAGAAGTGGCTCCAGAAAACCGTTTTAATTGGCTCATGGGCAGGTGGGAAAGGCCCCTCCCCAGAGATGTGTGTAAGTGTGTGTGTACGGACTGAATTCATTAAACGTGCAGGCTGTTCTGTCGGCCCTGTGTAAATGCTACATTTAATGAGCCCCTCTCATTAGTGCCTTTTTTCTACGCTTTTCCATCCACTGACAACTCACACGCCTCTCTTGCCTGTCAATAATGGTCTATACTTGACAACTTGACTATATCTTCTTTCTTCTTTATATTGTATATTCTGTCATTTTCTGTTTTCCAAACTTACAGTCCATCTGCTCTGTTTCTGCACTTTTGTCCCTCTGATTCATTTTGGCAAAAGTAATCCCTAAGTCAGCCGAGGCACAGTCACTGCCAAGGCACTGAGTTATTTGTGTTTTTACTGAAGTCAATAATAAGAATCTTCTGCAACATTATTTTTTATTCACCTCATGGGACTTCTCGGGCCACACGCCTCTCTTCTTGTTTAAAATAAATTTCAAAAAATTGGACGCTCTAACTGTATTTGTTGACATTAATATAAAAGTGAACATTTGTGGTAAGTGTAATTTAGATAATATACATAAGACTGCTTAATAGTAGCTTTTATCATTTTTGTAGCTACCTGTTTCAAGCTATAGTTGTTAAAGTTGTAAGTTCTTGTTCCACTCTCGATGTCTTATTTCTTTCATTATTAATGTTCTCAACCAGCCTCCATAAAGGATTTAGAGTAATCAGACAATAATTTTAGGAATCATAACAACTGAAAACTGAAATATTGCCAAGTGCTAACTAAATCTATATTTGACATCTGTAAAGGCTTTGTTCATAATGAAAATAAATGTAAAGAACATGCAGTAGGTTGTCACGATTCGATTCTTATCTCGATCCATAGGTCACGATTCTGATACATTTTAGATGTTGTTAAGCCTCACAAGAACAAACTACTTTTTCTGTAAATGTTCTAAAAAAATGGCTTTTCAATAAATAATAATATTACTGCTTTAATGTAATTTTTAGGGGACTTACGTCAGGAGTTTATTAAGATAATGTTCGCATTTCAGTCGTTTCTTGGTCAATTTTCAGGGAGTAAAAAGGGACAGGACAAAATAAGAATATGCTGTTTCCTCTGACTGAGAAACGACAAACTCTTTCTTAAACGCACGAAATAAACAAAACAGAAGAATGGAGGACACATGAGGTCTGAACCCATTACCAGAATTGAATTGAAACAACAATATCAAACAATTCAAGTTTGATATTGTTCCATCCCTACTAGACCTGTGTTTTGTTACTTTTTCTCACTTTCTTCAGTAAATAGTCAGTGCTATTAATTCTTAAACCTTGTTCGCTGCAGGCAATGCTATAGGTCTACTCCAGAAGTCTTTTAGTGACATGTTCTCACTGTTTAAATGCAGCTAAATAAACCAAAGTACAACATTTTTGGCTGATGATATAATAAGTTTGACCAGATAATGCAAAGAGCATGCAAAGATTTTTTATATTTCGAATGCTAGTGAAAGTTAGGAAAGTGTGAAAAGCCGTTTAGCATTTAGTGAGATGAGTGAAGTATGAGTGCAGGAGTCAGCCCGAGTGTGGAGAGGAGGTGAAGGAGGTTACAGCTGCAGATTAAACCCTGTGTCACGGCTAGCTACTGAATCCTTCTACATTTCAGCAACATATTTAATGGTATTTTATCCGAATATGATAGAATGGTTTAAAAAAACGTGTAGCAAATGCTTTAGTAGCCACAATTTGTTGATTTTTGTTGAAGAAATATGTAAAAATTATGACAAGTAGTGAGTGGGACAAAATAACCAACATGTGTTTTAAAAGAAAACTCAGCTGTAGCTCTAATATTGTCTGATACAAGATAATACATGTGTTGAAAGGCTAACAAATGACTGGTTAATGACCCATTCATTTGCCAATTGTTCTCATTTTCATCACTGCAGACTGTAATGATTCTGTGTCAGTCGATTTATATGTATGCATATGTACATTACAGCTCTAATTCTCCTCCCACTCAGTAATTTCTTTCATTTCTGCTCTCTGCATGAGGCCACGGTGTTTGAGCATGTTTGTTTTTGTGCTCCTATTCTGTCTTCATTTATCTGACTACTATCTCCAGAAGCTCATGATGTAACCTGAGGGAGCAGTCAGTGATGGCGTTCTGTGTTTTAAAAGGTTGTCTTGTATCAGTAGTAAGCGAGTGATGGAGCTTGGATACGTCAAGCTAATCATTCTCTCTGTGAAGTTTGTTGTAAGCACAGAAAACTGCAGTGGAGGTAGTGTAAAAACAGATGTACATGTTTGTGATAGTAATGAATTGTATGTACTGTAGCTCATCATGAGAAGCTTCCCAAGTCATGTGTATGTTTTTTGTTCATCATACTATATTTCTAGGAAATAATATGTGACTCTGTACACAATGCATGAGGATGTAGTGTTGAGTGTGTTTTAGTGTGTAGAGAACAGCTGGTGTGTGTGCATGTGTGCTTACGTGAGAGAGTCACACTGCAGTTACTGTCCTGCTAATGGACTGTGGATGTCTCCAGTGGAGCTGCAGCGCTGGGAGGCCAGACATACACCTCTGCCATTAGAACAGAAAACACAGACACTGGCACACTGCTGTGCATGTGAGGCTATTATGCAGTTCAGAAATCTGCCAAAGCATGTAAAGTGAACCGGCTCATTGTCTGGGAGCAGCCAGTAACTCCTTGCAAAAGCACATGCCAAGAAAAACATTTAATTTGATCAACTTGAGTGAGAATATTGATCTAAAAAATGATGGGGTTATGGTGTGCACACTGTAGATGTATGCAGATACGCTTACTTCTTACAGAAACAAAAGGTTACATTTGTGGTACTTTTGTGCACAAACAACAGAAGGCTGAGAAGAAAAACTCTGGGTTCAGCTGATTACAGAAAAAAAAAACTTGTTTGCAGTGTTTACAGTGACGACTCTGGCAACAGTGGTAAGTTGCAGCCATGTATAACAACTTAGTCAACATGGTCACTCCAAATTAAAATGAATTCATGGTCTTTTTATAGTCGATGTCGTGGTTAGCAAAAGTGTCTGTGAATTCAACATTTGTAAAAAGGGTAAAACTCCACATGTCCGAGTGACACAGGACCGTGATGCCATCTGCTCAAATATCATTTCTTGAATACTGCTAAACGCTGTTGCTTAGAGACATATTGACTCTGGTTGCTAGGAAACCGTTTTAATTGGCTGATGTGCGAAACTGAGGCAGGGTTGTGGGGGTTTCGGATATAGCGGGCCAGCGAGGGATCTAGCTTCACCAACACATCAAAGCGTTGTTACAGCACAGAAAACAAGACTCCTGCTTGCAGTGTCTTAGCTGAATCCAGACAGGCCTGCTGCTACTTAAACAACTTTTATTGGTTGCCATGACAAAGCCTTCAAACCAATAAAAAGTAATAAAAGGACCCAAAAATAACTGATGGTAGAGCCTCTGACGGGTGCACCACAGTGAGCTGAAATGTGGGAGTTGGTCCTGTTTGGAAGTGTTTGAAAGGACGTGCACAAGCAGCAGAATGTTTCTGCTGGATATGACAAGCATCACACTGTGTGATAGTGACTGTCAGAGTGTCTTAACGCACCTCATTTCACAGAGGCAGCACCCGAGTCAATGTGGACTGACAAGAGGCCGCTACATCTTATAACCTTTAATTACAAACTCCTTCAGAAGCAGGCTGCTACAGTCTGACACGCACAGCTTTATATGGCAACTCCAGTTTAATATTTTTGTGTAGAACATGACACTTACTTGAGATTTACATGAAAAATCCCAAGTTATATTATATATCAAGATTGTAAGTAAGTAGGTGAAAACATGAATAGCATAAATAATTATATGAATAAAAACCTATCTTCCATTGCAAGTGCTTTGTTTGAGTGCAATCCTGTATTATTTTACCATTTTGTAATGGTCTGGTTTCTGAGATATTTTCAGTACTTTTTACATCTTCTAGTGATCACACAGAGGAGCTCAACATTATAGGGATTATATGAGAATCAATACAAAGCCATTGCATGCTTGCCTCTGCAGAAAGCCTTTCGCAGCGCTCCCACTGAGGTTATGTCAGCTGACAGTTCTTGACAATACTATAATTGTATTTTTGTTTATGGTTGAATACACATCTATTCTTATTATGGTGTGCTCTACTATTACATGCATCGACACTATTGAAGGCAGAGACACCTCCTAATGGTTCAATTTAAACAGTTGTTCACATGAAAAAATAGCCCCATTCATTGCTCGGTGAACATGAGCACACAACATTGTCCCGTGGATGAGTTTGTTCAATAGTAATCAATTTCACCTGAATAGGCTGTTTATGTAACTCACTGAATCTTTTATTTTCAACACAGTACCTTATCATCATTTTCACAAAAGCAATCAATGTACCAACCCATTTCTTTCTATGCCTCCGCAAGATTGTTTGGTTAAGGTGACGCTGCAGGTAAAAAGGAAAATGGCTTGAATTTAGAAATATGACATGCACAAATGTTTAAATGTAGTTTATATTTGCTTACTTTAAATTTTGTTCACATCATATTCAAAAGTTGGTTAGTTTTTGAGGGAAGTACATTTTGTCAATAACCTGTGCAGTCCAAATGTAGGAGTTACTTTAAGGGCTTAAAGCGAACCCTGGATATAATCACATGTTTATCCTAAAACACTTATAATATCATCACTTATATAAAAACAGGATAATTACCTTGGAAGTATTTGTAGTTTTATGAAAATAGTGTTTTGAAGAAATTACATAGAGGCTGCCATTTTGCTGCGTTTATGACATAAAATAGTGTTGTCAGGTAACAGGCAGTAGCAGGTAACTAAGCAACATGAATTCCTGGGTTAAACCTTGTCAATTTGAGCCGGAGCAAAGCCAAATACAGCACGATTATGTGGAATCTAGTAAAACTGAAGATAATCAAGAGGAAGAGGTAAGAACTGGACACGGTCAGTGGTGTTTTTGTGGCAACTGTTCACAGATGAAACTGTGGGAGTAACCATGTAAACACTATTTTATGTCACCAACCAAAATGGTGGCTCCCAGTGGCTTGAAAACAACATAAACAATGACAATTTTATAAAAAATAGTAAGCAGTTATATATTAGTTTGTAATTTATTTTAATAAGCATGACCAGTACTATAATTTTAGCCATATTTGTCTTCATATCCAGGGTTCCCTTTAATGATCCCTGTTAAAGGAAAAGATGTATTGAGAAGTTACAATGTCCCATGAATTATAACATGAAGTATGAAAACATTTGGATAATTGTGGGCTTTCCACATGAAAGCCTATGTTGAGAGACCAAACTGACAACGTTTGGTTTAATATTAAAATCAGTCTGTGAATGTGCATTGGACTGTACTCAATGTATCGATATCGAGATTTATCGTGACAAACTCGAAACAGGGAAGTATATCGGGATACTATCGGAATACTTAAACTCATAGAATTTACACTTATGAACCTAGACTCCTGCTTTAAGACTATTGAGCTGAACAATGACTTATTTGTACGACATTTGTAACATAAAGAGTTGTTTGAAAATACAATTCCACTGCATTTTGTTATTCTACATAATCAAATTTACATGTGATTTTAGAGACAGTTATGCTCAAAAACATGTTTTTACAGCTAAAATGCAATACTTGATTAAAAATAGCCAATGGCAGATTTTTTATTATTGTTTCTAAAATATATCTTGATACATGACACATTGAGGAGAGTATATCGGGCTATACTATATCGGGATACATATCGTCTTGTGACCTCTGTATTGGAATATGTATTATATTGGAAGACTCTTGCAATACCCAGTCCTAATGTGCATTGTTTTACATTCATAGGCTGAATACAAACCCAGGTCACAAAATTATTGGCAGTGCTCACATATAATTAGGGGGGAAGAATGGAAGAACACACAAACATTTATGTTTGTCATCGACAAATAAACGTAAAGGAATATATGCTTTCAGCTTTGAATAAAAACATATTGACGACAATGTGCCACTGTAAAGCACAGCCCACTCTTTAAACATGTATTGTTCTGGTAATTACAGTTTTGCACGCTCTATTGTCACCCTGTGCTTCTCTGTGACATGATCATTGTCACTGAAGTGCTCTTCCTTCTATGACTGATTGAAGGCACTAGAAGGGGCGGACTGCACCTGTCAAACTGATGTACCTGTCACTGTCAGGCCTGCCCCTGTCTCCCTCTGAGACACTGTAGATGGAATAATTTGCCCTAACGAGTCGAACCTCTGTAATCAGTGATTACCACCTACAGGCAGTGTAATCAAGCGCCTTCATCTCATCACAAAGGCTGCTGTGTGTGCGGATGATGCGTAGGTCGCTGGTAATGAGTAGTTTTTTTTTGTTAACATAGATGACTGAAGATGATATGAAACAACATACATAATGTTGGTATTCATTTGTTTAGCAGCAGACATTTACATTCGTTTCCATGGACATAATTACAGCATGTACAGCCTAAACATTAAGGTTAATTGTAAGTAACCTCAGCTCATGTATTCAATTTGTTTCATACACACATGAAAACCATGCAATACATTGAAAATTGTCTGTGCAGAAGAAAAGGTCTTATTAGCATATTTGCCAGATCTAATACTGAACAATTACAAAATACACCAAAGTGAAACAAACATGAAATGCCCCAGTTCCATTAAATATACACTATATCTTTCGACTTGGAGTGTTGTGAATGTGGGCCAGTGATCTGTCTGATTTATAGATCACTGCTCTGCCTTCCAGGTTTGTTCTGGCCCTTGGGACACTCTGGCGAGTGAGTGATGGGGTGATGCTCTCATTTACAAAAGAAAGACACAAGTGATCGACAGGACAACCTGCCTGAAGTCTTTAACCTCATTTATAATGTCCTCATCCAATTACTGTCTCGTACACCTTGACTCCTGGGAACAATAGAGCTCAAATGTGTTACACTCAAAATGTGGAAGGAAAAAAAGTGTCATGTAAGGTGACAGATTTTTACGAGTGTCAAAACGTTAGGCCATAAACTTTCATGAATCCATATTTGTGCCAAAGGCATACTAAATCTTCTTCCCATTGATAGTATTTAATATGCCTCGGATCCTTCTGTGAAAGTTTTAAACAGTGTTTAATATTGCACTGAAGGGAATCATTTAACTCTGCATTTGTATTCTTCCAGTATTGAAATAAATATGTCTGTTTGTAAGTTAGATGGCATGTGCTGTAATTAAACTATTTTCATAATCCCAAATCCCTGGCATCAGTAGCCAGCACTCAGTTTACACAGTAAGACTCAAATATATCAATAATAATTAAAATAATAAAAAATAAAATAAAAATTAATAAATAAATATAAAAATAAACTAATAATATAAAAACATTAGTTATAATGATAAAAAATTGAATAAAATAAAGAATATCTCATAATATTAAATATATACAATTAAATAATAATAATTAAAAATTATACTAATAACATCAATATAAATATAACATAATAAATTTCATAAGTAAATCATAAAATTTAAGCAATTAAAAAAAAAAAAAATATATAAATTAAAAATTATTAAAAAAATAATTAAATATATAAAAATAAAAAATAAATATAAAATTAAAAATAAAAATATAATAAATAAAAAATAAAATAAATAAAAATATAAAATAATTAAATAAAAAATAAAAAAAATTATAAATTAAATAATAAAAATAAATAAAAAAATAAAAAAAAAAAATAAAATTAATAAAATAAAAAAAATAATATAAAAAAAAAATAATAATAAAAATTAATAAATAATAAAAAAATTAAAAAATAAAATATTAATAATATAAATAAAAATAAAATTAATATAATAATTTCATAAAAAAAAAATTATTAAAAAAATAATAATAAAAATAAAATAATATAATATAAATAAAAAAAAATTTAATATAAAAAAATAAAAAAAAATATTAAATAATAATAAAATTAATAATATAAATAATAATATAATAAAAATAATAAATAAAATAAATAAATAAAAAAATAATAAAAAAAATAAAAATATAAATTAATATTAATATTAATAAAAATTAATAATATTATAATTAAATAAATAAAAAAATAAAAAAAATAAATATAAATAAATTAAATATAAAAAAATAAAAAATTCATTATATAATAAGCTATAAATTAAATATTAATATAATAATATAAAATGTCATAATTAATATATAATAAACTTATAATAATAAGATAATAAAAATATTACATAATATAAATTCAATATGAATTTAAATGTCATAAATCAATATTTAAAAAAAAAATAATTTCATAAAAAATAATAATAGGATAATATAAATTTTTAAAATATAATATTTAAAAAATAAATTTTTTTATAAAAAAAATATTCATTATAAAAAAAAAGAATAATATGAATAATATAAAATTAACATAAATAATTATAAGTAAATTTATAATAAATAAATAATATAACCAAGTGCAAATAAAAAAATAATAATTAATTAATAAGAAATTCATATCAATAATAAAATGTAAAATAACATTAATAAACATTAATTATAAATAAAATATTATAATAATTATATAATATATTAAAAATATATTAATTTTATTATATATAATATAAATATAAAAAATATTATAATAAATAAATAAATATATAATAAAAATAATAAATAAATAATATATAAAATAATATATAATAAAAAAAAATATATAAATTAAATAATTATAAATATAAAAAATATAAAAATATAAATAAAAAATAAATAAAATAAAAAAAATAAATAATAAAATAATATAATAAATTAAAATAAAATATAAATATATAAATATAAAATATTAAAATAATAAAAAATAATAATAAATAAAAAATAAAATAATTAAAATTATAATAAATATAAATAAAAAATATAATAAATAAATAAAAATAATATAAAAAAATAAAATTAAGTAGTTAAAATATGATAAACCAATCATATGATAAATTTATCATTATATAAAAAACCCCCAAAATTAAATAAAATAATATTTAAAATAAATAAATAAAATTATAAAAATAATAAATATTAATAAAAAATATAAAAAAAATATATTAATAATTTAAAAAATAAATAAAATATAAATAATATAAATTAAATATAATAATATATAAATATAAAAACAATAATATAAAAGATTAAAAATGATAATAATAAAAATAAATAATTTTAAAACAATAATATAAAAGTAAATAAGATGATATATAACTTAAAAAATATAAATCTAAACAATATAAAACTCAATTGATATATATAATATAAAATGATTAAAAAATAATAATACTATATATTATTAAAATAATAATAAAAAAAAATAAAAAATAAAAAAAAAAAAAATAAAAATAAATAAAAAAAAATAAGAATAAATTAGTTATAATAGATAAAAATAGAAATTAAAATAGTAAAAATAAAAAAAATCAATAAAAAATTTGTTAAATATCATATATATTAACCAGTATATCATAAATAAAATCAAATATTAATTTATTATGATAATTTCAACGATAATAATATAGAAAGTATAATTGATATAAAATAATTAAAATGATCAATAAATAAAATTATAATTAAAATTAATAATTTAAAAATAAAAAGAAATAATATATTTATCATTATAATTTAAAAAATAAAAAAAAATAGTTTTTAAATATAAAATATAGTTTAAACAAGAAACAATTCATAGATAAACGATAAATAATAAAAAAGTATATAAACACAATTAAACAAATTTTAGACAATATCATTTAATATTTTATTGATTAAAAATACATTAATTAACCAATAATACATAGAACATAATTAATAAAAACCATTTATCATAACACCATAATATATATAAAAAACGTCAAATATACTATAAATAATTAATTAAAATAAAATATAATAAAAAAATAATAAATATATATTAATAAATAATATATAAAATAATAAATATTAATATATAAATTAATATAATATTATTAATATAAATATTAAAATAATAATATAAATTATATATAATAAAAAAAAAATCATTATAAAAAAAGACAATATTATCATATCCAATAAAATTTAAATAAAATAATAAATAAGAAAATATAAAAAAAACATAATAAAATATAAAATTTAAATAAAGAGTAAAAATAAAATTCATATATAACATAAAATCTAAGTAACAAGTATAAAAAATAAATATATATTAAATACAAATTAAATAAATAAAATTTTTCAAATAATAATATTTGATTATAATAAAATAAAAAAATCATAAAATAAATCAAATCATATTAAAATTATAAAAATTTGCGTCAAATTAATTTTAATGATTAATAATTTTCAAAAAGAACAATAAGTAAAATATTATGTAAAAATACATATAAAATATATAATATAAAATAATACACAAAGTTAATAAATTTTCAATAAATATAAAAAATATAAAAAATAAATTAATAAAATATAAAATAAATAAAAAAATAAATAAAAAAATAAAAAATATAAAAAAATAATTAATAAAAAAATAAAAAAATAAAATAAAATAAAAAATAAAAATAATATAAATTAAAAATAAAAATAAAAAAAATAAATATAAATATAAAAATAAAAAATATAAATAAATAAAAAATATAAAAAAATTATAAAAAAATAAAATTAAAATAATAAAATAAAATAATAAATAAAAATATAAAAAAATAAAAATAAAATAAAATAAAAAATATAATAAAATAATAATATAATAATATAAAAAATAATTAAAATATAAATAAATAATATATAATATAATAAAAAAATATAAAAAAATAATAATAAAAATAAATAATAAAAAATATTAAATTATAAATAAATAATTAAATAAAACTTTATATAAAAAAAAATAAAATTTATTAAAAATAAATATAAAAATATAATAAAAATAAAATAATTATATAATATCATATAAATTAAATTAAATAAATTTTAATAATATATTAATATATAAAAAATAAATAAATCAATAAAAATTAATCATACAAAGACTCAATTATTTACATACATACAGTATATAATTAAAATAAATAAATTAAACAATATAATAACATAAATATATATTTAAATTCAATTATAACAAAATTTATTAAATAAATAATTAATAATACATAAAAAATATATAAATAATATAAATAAATAAATATTATATATATTAAAAAATATATATATAAATATAAAAAATTATTAAAATAAAAAAATTATAAAAAATTAGAAATTATTTAAAGAAAAAGTAGTAAAAAATGAAAAAATACGAATATTATAAAATTAAAAAATACGCAAATCATTATAAAATAATAAAACAAATAATAAACAAATAAAAATTAATAATTATCATAATTATAAATAAATTATAATTAAAATAAAATTTATATATTTTCAATAAATTACTCAGGATTTAAAACTAAAAAATATAATAAACTAAAATTAATAAAAAACAAATCATTTATATTAATTATAAAAATTTTAAGATAAATATAAAAATAAATTAAATATAATAATATAAATAAAATAAAAATAAAAAAAAAATAAATAAAATAAAATATATAAATAATAAAAAAAAAAATAATAAAATAATATAAAAAAAAAACNTGTCAGCTGAGATTTTAGTGCTTAGAGAATTCCTGTTTTCCTCTACCCCATATACCCGCCCATTAGGGCTGGGTATCGATACATATTGGCGATTTCATACAATTTTCGATCCTTGGCTAACGATACGATTCGTACCTCAATATTGTGCACTCCGATATGATTTTATATATTTTTGAAGCGATTCAATTCAATACATTCAAAACGGGCATTTTTTTTTCTCAAATCAAAGCCCTTTTAACTCCATTTGCAAATTAACTTCTTTTATGCATGTTCCTATTTATTATTATGACTTAAGTTTATGGTAAAATAAGATTTATAAACTACTTATTTGATTATTCATTAATGGAAATAGACGTCATTACGAAGCTGCACAGTTTGTTGTTTTTGTAGTTTTTACATTATAATTATGTATTATTTATTAGATTGATAAGAAACTATTCTAAACAAATGAAAATAGCAGGGATGTGTTTCAGTTACAGTGGGAAACATTGAAAACAGCAGGATCAAGATCAGTTGTTTTTGTCCACAGATCCAGAGGATATATTCTGTTTCAAAACGTTTCATTTAAACTCATCACTGTTTGTGGACAAACTTTTCATCAAGTGACGAAGTTGTCCATTGATGTGTGCACACAAGTTATTTTTAGCTCCTAGCGCACTTGCACAGCTCGTTCTCCGCAGCTTAACTTTAAAAAATCCCTGACAGAGTTTCCGATGTGTTTTGGAGGTTTTAATCTTTGTGGACACTTTAGTTCGCTGGTCAAAACGAGCTGTCACAGCAGCGCTGCAATCGCGGGCTAGTGCTAGCTACACTCGAGGCTGTAAGGCTCCCAGGGCTCGTTTTAAACGCTTTCACTGCTTCTAAAAACGCTATAAAAAGTTTGTGTCATTTTAAAGCCAGAATATATCTACACGTCTGGTATTAACGAATAAAGAGTCACAGAAACTGTCTTGTAGCATCTTTCAGACTTGTTTTACTCGCTTTGATTCTTCTATCGGCTCAGCAGATACGGCTCTGCACTGCCCCGTAAAGGTTGGGGGGAAAGTCAATATTAAAAGCCAGAGAATCGATACTGAATCATTTTATTAAATATCGATATATATCGAAGAATCGATATTTTAGCACACCCCTACCACCCATATTGTATACTTGGCATACTATTTGAAAAAAATACTCTGAGTAGGGCTTCTCGATTATGATGAAAATTACAATCACAAATATTCAAACGAATATTTGCTTTGAAAGAGTGCAGGGCATTAGCGCTCCCTAAATGCAGAGAGTGAAGAGATCAAATGAAATGGATGAGATATCTTAAAAATATGGACCATTGTAAACAGGGATGTAAGATTATTGCTATATCACAATATCACATATGGCCCACGATATTGAGATTATTCTTACAATAATACGCATAAAAGCCACATTTCCAGTCATTCTTATTTATTATTCAGTGATTATTTTCCAGGGTGCAAACAGGACTCCAGACTAAATTACTCTTTCTCACCATATAGGCTATTAATGCATAGAGATGTTTTTGTTTGTTTTTCTTAAAATATTTTTGTAATAGCCTACAGTATGTGATTTATGTTCACCACCTTTCTATTAATCTACTAAACAACTTATTAAAATGCATACCTTTACACATTTTAGTGTGAGAATTCCATTGCCTTTCATAATTTATAATAACTTTGAATAAAATGTGTGTTAATATCATTATTTCAGAGCAGATTAATAGTATTTATCATAGAGTTAGGAGGTTAGAGTTAGGGTGACTGCAGCCTTTAGTGACATTGTGGGTCTGTGTTTGTGCTTGATGTGACAGTGAACAAGTTTAAAGCAGGCTCTAATCCAGAGAACAGAGCAGCAGTAACCGCTTGTATTGCCTGTGTCGAACAGGATGAGGCAGTGGCTAAGGGAAAGGGAGGTAAAAAAACGGGCAGAAGCGATGGCAGCTGAAGCAATCTCAGCCAAGTCCTGCTGCTTAATATTGTAAAGACATCACGACGAAATATTGTGACTATTTTGATATCTCGAGATCATGATATCGCCAATATCATTACATCCCTAATTGTAAATGTATTCAACAATTGTAAGGAAATAGTCTGAAACGTACTTTTAAACTCAAGGAATTACCTGAGCACTTAAAAACTCGATTACACAATTTTTTGTAAACGATTATAACAATAATCATATTTGAAATTGCAGTTTGATTAAATGCACAGCCCTGACTCTGAGGAGAGTGTAATGTAAAAAGTGTAATGTAGCCATGTTTCATGCAGACAACAATTAGGCTCGGGATCGTGACATCAGACAGCTGTAGAATGTTCAGTTGGTCCCATGTTAAACCAATGGAGATTTTAAATTGGCAAATTTTGGAAATAGCGCTAATTAAATCATATTCTGGCACTACAGAGCGATAGATAAATGTATCAGTACTGACCCTGCAGTTTCTTAGGCTGTTCCACGGCTGTTTTGTTTCGTTTTAGTCGTTTTGTCTAATGTATTCCTATGGAAGTTTTGCTAAACTGCAACAAACATGGCGGATTTGCCATTATTTCCATAGTAACCACAGACGCTTCCCGAACCTAATATTCGGCTGGAATTTTGAAGTCAGTTGTTCCATTTCCAAACCAATTGCCTGGAAAAAAACAACAACCCATAATGTCTTAAAGTTGTTGTTCTCTCATACTTTCAGGACTTCATCAGGACCAAATTATAGAAGATCGAGACATTCAAACACTATCAGACATAATTTTTTTATTTCATACATGCTATTTCCCTTCACTTTGGAATCTTATGTAATGGAATTTAAAGAAGTACAATACAGCACACATGACAGTAAGCTATTTCCTACATCAGGATTTGAGCTAGAGCTCCATCTAGCTGCTAAAGAAGTTTCAATGCTAATACTGGATAAAACGCCCAAAACAAGTCTGGATGATTTATGAACTTAAAAGAGAACAGAAGGTTTCAGAAATACAAAAGTGGGAATTTTGGAACAGTGTTTTATGAGGCTCAGATAGTGAAAGAATAGTATCTCAACAGAACTCTAGCTGTGTTTTTGATGAGAAAACAATTTCATGCGCACTTTAATGTTTCTCTTGCATCATCAAGTTCTGGCTGATGAGATGTGAAAAAAGTGCTTTAATATTAAATTCAGAATTGAATCTATGGCGAGCATTACCTCATAACTGGATTGGATTTGATTTTACATTTGGGAATATAGGAGTAATCATTAGGAGACACTATAAATGTACAGAACCAGGCTGAGAGATGAAGGCAAGTGCTGCAGATGGGGAGATGGTGTGGGCGGAGCCAGAGGACAGAGCGTGATATTAGCTTTAGCAGAGGGTTTTGGCTTTTCAGAGTCCAGTGAGAATTGATTAAATCTCCACTCACAGTAGAGGCAGACGCAGCAAGAGTGAAGACTGCATTCATATTGTACACAGGAAATCTTTCTTTCTTTTTTTTTTATTTGAACGTAAGGGCAGATCAGTGAGAAATAAATGAGCCTCTGGATTATTCAGCTGAAATAAAAGTCCCAGCAGCATTGGCCAGGGTGTTATTACGGGCAAATCCTGCCAACAACTTCAAAATGCACTGCAAGGCCTCATGAATAACAAAGCCATCTATATAAATCTGTGACCAATTCAAGCCTTGTTTAGGCCTTTACTGTGCACTAAATATGCACCATTCTGTTTGGTTCTTGTTTATGAAATAGTATTGAATGGGCTATGGTAGGCAGCACAGCGTTGGGTGCCTTGTCTTCATCTAAAACATGCTTCACCACTCCATTTTTTGTTGTCCATCATATAGAAACAAATTATGAAGCTCCTGGAAAGGTTAGGCATAAAAAGAAAGTTTTAACCCTCTTATTTACAAATAAATCAGCCCTTCTGCAATGAAGCAGATATATACGCATTAAGAAAATATAAATTAAAATGTAGACAAAAATGTGATACTGTTTTTTTTTGTGCAGGTCTTGTTCAGAATATTCATCTTAATTTTATAGTTATTTTAGCCAGATTTTAATGAACTTGTTAATATCTCGTAGCATATTCACTTGTTTGAAGATATTTCTGAACTGTTTCCAAGATATTTTAGCTTGAATCAAGTTTGCAAATCTATTAAAAAAGACAGAAACACCTCGAAGCAAGTTAAGTTCATCAACTAAAACCATCTTAATCACAAAAAAATAAAGATTAAAATCCTTATTTTAAGATGTTTTAGCAAATCTGGAATTACATTTTTACAGTGTATATTTCTTTATTTGATTGACTTGCCTGTGTGTTTGCAACTGTGATTAATAAGTGCAATAAAAAGAGATAAGTAGCCTATTTTTTATTCAATACGTGCTTGCAATAATAACAAATTGTTTCAGTAATTGTGGTCCGGGACTTTGTCACTTGTCTGGATTCGAATATGGCCCTCGGAGAAAAATAGTTGCACCCTGGTTTGGATTTTAAGACAATTTTAGTCAGGCGTTTTTATTGAAAATGGCTGGAAGAGGATATAAAGTATCTTGTATATTCACGTTTCTTAGCTTTAGCCTCTGAAAGTTGTAAAATACGCCAAACAAGTTCTTTTTTGCCTTTTCAATACAGTAGAAACAGTACTTTTAATGTTACATAGAAGTGATTTTTCACACATGTTTTATTTGTGCCAGTCTTACGTTCCCAGAGGACTTCCGTTCTCTTCATGCACTATTCATTACTTCTCTGTCAAAGTATCAATTACCATGAGCCATCATTGTCTGCCTGCCTTTGGAGACAGAGGAGAGGTTCTGCAAACGAGTCAATCATAAAGTAATTAGTGCTGATTAATAAACTCTTCTGACCTTTGACCTCATATCAGAGCACAGTATTAGAAGTAATTATTCTTGAGTGTAATGGGAATTTTCTGTAGCTTCTCCCACTCTACAGCACTTCTTTGATAGACTTTACATATCTGAACATGACGTTGGAAAGTCAGTGGTCTTTGGTTAAAGGCCACGATGATCCAGTGTAGTTTTCACACATGGTATTGATACACTGAAGAAAGAAACTTAATTCAATCGGAATCACAAATCACAGCAGTTGTCTCTCTGGCTTTTTATGACTGGAAACACTAGTCATAAAGTGATTAAATTGCAGCACAAAAATCAACCACTGAGTACTGTCTGAACTGAATAAAAGAGAATTTAGGTCTAATCAGGAGCCAAATGCAGTGCTCTGATTGGCTGAGCTTGATCCTCTCCAGTTTCACTTTGTTGTTGTAAAAGACATTAGCCACAAATGCAACCAAAATGAATGATTCAGATTTAAAATCTAAATTGTTTTGCATTGTGAAAATCACCAACTCCATCTTTTACTTGAATCTTTATAATGATAAAGATTTACTTGAGTGAGTTAAAGATTTTCTTCTTATATTTTAAAGCTATAGGCAACACTTTTCAGTAAAATATAATACTTTACATTTTTTTTACAACTGTTAGCTAGCCACCACACAATAAACAACAACAACAACAACAACAACAACAACAACAACAACAGATCCATAAAGACTGCGCATGAGTTATGCAGAAAGATCTCCTCTCCATCTGCTTACATGGGGAAACTTCTTTGAATTAAACAACAAAACGGAACCACTGTCTCCTGAAGCTTGAGACAGCGTTTTTCTCGCCGTTTTTTCACTCACCTGAATGTAACTTTCAAGGGTGTGTTGTTGACTTAGCAGCATACCTTTTGTTTTCGCAAAGTGATAAACTCTTGTAGTTATCTGACAACGGAGCTTTTTTGACTTGTTTCCACTGTTTTTGTCAGTGAGCGGCGGTTCTTTCTACAGGCGGGGTGCACGTGCATCGCCCGTGTTGATAACCAAAAAATCCCTCTATAAAATACACAATAGTTAAGATTTGATAAATGAAAATACTTGTCCATGCCTTCAGTTTGTCAAAACTGTTGTGACAGTTGTGTGTGAATAGCCAGTTTAATTTGGAAGGGAATGTGGTTTTTTGATGACAGTTGGAGGATTCCACTTCAGAGCTGGCTTCTTCTTGGTTTTTCATCTTTCTTTGCAATCTGAGGCTTTACCTCTGTAAAATATGATGTTAAACTGCCACCGGGACTAGTGCACTAAAGGAAATGTATTAAGAAATATTGAAAATAAATTGAGCTTGATAAATCAGAACCAGCTAAAATCATTTATTCTAAGCAACAATTTCAGACAAGCATTCTAAAATAAAGAATAAAACTATGGTGGATATTTTAACATTAGTCAGAAGAGCAAAACTAACTAAGAGAAACATTTCTTGAAATTATCTTAATAATCAAATGCATTTTAAGATTTATATTAAAACATACTATATATATTTTTTTGGTCTAATTGTAGGATAAAAACAAACAAAATCCAACAGCTGTCAGTCTGTGGACTCAGTGTCTTTGAGGCTTAATGAGCCGATTCTTTCCTCACAAACATGAAGACCTTTACTGTGAACATGTCCATGCCTCCAGCTTTTGACTGTGTTGTATCACCTCAAGACTCCTCCTCACCTGGGAAGGGGGGGGGGGGCTGTTTCCATAGAGACAGGGTACATGGGGACAGCTGTCACGGCAACTGCTGCCGATGTCAGGTAACATGAAGACAGCTTGTTAAGATAAGACAGGTGAACTTTAGCCAGACTTTTGTGAAAGAAGAAGCAGAAGAGCCAACCAGGGTAATTACCATGAACCTCTTTTGCCAGAGATAGAAAAAAAAAACGTAGTACAAAGGTATTGTAAAGTGTAACTGTATTAGAGCAAAAATACAACTTATGTATGTAAACACTGATCGACTAAAAATACCATGGCGATGCATTAACCCTCCTGTTATGTTACGGGTCAAATTGACCCGTTTCAAAGTTTGAAGAGATAGAAAAAATACTTTTAAATATTTTTTCAGTATGAAATTTCTTCTGCTTGCCTTATTTTGTATAATAAACATCTATTGAAAAAATGGTTAATCTTACATGTTTGCAACCACCCCCTGCACATTTATATTGCATAGATACTGTTCGGGTCAATTTGACCCGGAAGTCAAACTGGAGATAAAATGGTGTCATAACGTCAGACTATTTCTTTCTTTGTAACTGTGAGATATTTCACCTCAATCACACACACAGTATCAGTCACAAACTCACGCATACATACACCTAATACAGCATCAGTCACACGCACACACATACACACATGCAGGTGTTATGTCTATTGATGAGAACCGTTCATATTCTCGCGGGAAAACTCCACCCACACGTGCAGGTGTTATGACTTTTTATGAGAAACATTTATATTCTCGCGAGAAAACTCCACCCACATTTAATGGACACTCAGCAGGGGAGGGAGCATTGAGCCTGCACTCCTCTGACGCTCCCCGGCCGAGGTTGATTCAACACCGCGGGGTGATAGACGCTGTTTCTCCGCGGTGTTAGGGAATCCACACCCGGCCCGGAGGACAGAGCTGCCCAGGCTCACAGCTCCTCCCCCGGCTCTCTGCGGCTGGAGAGCGGGACAGGATCTGTCACAAGCCCCAGAGCTCCAGTCACACGCTGCCACGCCCAGAGGAAACGTATGAAGCCAAATGGAAGTGAAACAGTTCACGTTTATTTTACACAAAAGTCCTCTTGCAAGAAAGTTCATTTAAATAAGTTGCCCAACTGTGTTGCTGGACTGAGATCAGAAAAAGATAAATTATAATCCCATAGTTAAAAGGTCAAAGGTGTCTGCATAATAAAAGAACCAATAACAGACCTAACAGCCTAATAAATAATAATAATAAAAAAACATTCTAATACTACTTACTACTTAAAAATGAATATAGCCTATTTATAAAATACAATACACAACAATATAGGCCTACAATATAATAAAATAACCTAGTAGTCTATACGTAATATAGTGAAACTTGATAAATGAATATTATAGGCAACTACATACTATTCTATTATGCTATATGTTGTTATATTATTAATAATGCTAATACAAATAATATGTTTTATTATTTATTCTATTGTACTATATATTTAACCACATTTTATTATATTATTATGATTATCATAATTTCATTATACCATCACATGTCTGTGAGCTTGTCTTAAAAAAAGATAAAATAAAATACACACAAGGGCTGTCCAATTTCTTAGGGCTATCCTACCCCTTAGCCCTTGTTTTTAAGGTGTAGGGCAGGGGTGCCCAAACTTTTTTCCTTGGTGGGCCAAATTTTGCATATTTTTTTCTTCGCGGGCCAAAATGTATTGCATCGAAGAATGCCAAGGGCCGAACATAATTTTGTTCGGCATTAAAAAAAAAACATTTTGAGAAGAGATGAAGATTAAAATATCTTTTATTAACACGTTTTAAGAGATTGCACATGAATTTTGTCATTTGACAGTCTTTTCAGCTCAAAATGGAATCAAACAGTTAGTCCTAACAAACCTGAACAACCCTTCGCGGGCCAAATTGAACCATCTGGCGGGCCGAATTTGGCCCCCAGGCCCCACTTTGGGCACCCCTGGTGTAGGGGAAGGGTAGGGGTAAGGCTAAGGGGTAGGTGTAGGGGTACAAAAGAGAATTGGGATTGGGGGCAAAAAAAAAAGTTTCAACATGTATTTTTTATGAACTATCCTAATTGAATCAATCATTACATGTCACAGGTAGGGAACAGCATTGCTCTAAATATTGATTGTAAGTTTGTAATTGACTTAGTATAAAAATATTAACAATGCTTGTAAGTATTTTTTTGGTTTGGATATCATTTGAATAATTAAAAAGGCACCGGGTCAAATTGACCCGGAACACCATTGATGTTCCTGAAAAATGAACATAACAGGAGGGTTAACTGTCTACTCTACACCACTCTTTTCTACATTGTCAGAATATGTTTCTTGCCAAGATCTCATATTTATACTGCTGGGCTGGGTCTTCCTGTGGCGGCCAATCTCTGAACTACTGATTCCTTAATCCAATCCCAATTTGATCTCAGAATAGAGTCCTTCCAACTGTAATCTTTAGTTGCATGAGCTGATTTGCTTAGTCAAGTTAAGATCGTTTTGGGATTAATAATGGGTTAATAATGTTTGAAAGGAAGAAAATAAATCTGTTTCCATGTTTCTGAAATTCCCGTTGAGGAACACTGCAGAACAAATCTCTATCCTATTGGGATCTTCTACTTTTAAGTGTTTATCTTTAGTTTGCAAAAGCTTTTATGAATCCAGAGTCAGAAGTGGCTCCAGAAAACCGTTTTAATTGGCTCATGGGCAGGTGGGAAAGGCCCCTCCCCAGAGATGTGTGTAAGTGTGTGTGTACGGACTGAATTCATTAAACGTGCAGGCTGTTCTGTCGGCCCTGTGTAAATGCTACATTTAATGAGCCCCTCTCATTAGTGCCTTTTTTCTACGCTTTTCCATCCACTGACAACTCACATGCCTCTCTTGCCTGTCAATAATGGTCTATACTTGACAACTTGACTATATCTTCTTTCTTCTTTATATTGTATATTCTGTCATTTTCTGTTTTCCAAACTTACAGTCCATCTGCTCTGTTTCTGCACTTTTGTCCCTCTGATTCATTTTGGCAAAAGTAATCCTAAGTCAGCCGAGGCACAGTCACTGCCAAGGCACTGAGTTATTATTGACTTCAGTAAAAACACAAATAAGAATATTTTGCAGCATAATTTTTTTATTCACCTCATGGGACTTCTCGGGCCACACGCCTCTCTTCTTGTCTAAAATAAATTTCAAATATTCTGCGCTCTAACTGTATTTGTTGACATGGCCTAACATTTTAATAAAAAGTGAACATTTGTGATAAGTGTAATGTAGACAGTAGCTTTTATATTTCAAGCTATAGTTGTAAACTGAAAGGTCTGCTTCAATTCTCCATGTCTTATTTCTTTCATTATTAATGTTTTCATTAATCTGTATTGGATCGTTCAAGGCTTTAGAGTAATCAGACAATAATTTTAGGAATCATAACAACTGAAATTAACATATTACAATTATGATAAATGATATTGCCAAGTGCTAACTAAATCTATTTTTGACATCTGTAAAGGCTTTGTTCATAATGAAAATAAATGTAAAGAACATGCAATAGGTTGTCACGATTCGATACGTTTTCGATTTTGTTAAGCCTCACAAGAACAAACTTATTTTTCTATGAATGTGCTAAAAAACAACAATATGGCTTTTCAATAAATAATAATATTATTGCTTTAATGTAGTCATTCAGTCATTTCTTGGTCAGTTTTTAGGAAGCAAAAAAGGAACAGGACAGACTAAGAATATGCTGTTTCGTCTGACTGGGAAAAGAGAGTGAAATGAAATCTTTCCTAAACGCACAAAACCGAAGAATGGAGGGACACATGAGGTCTGAACCCATTACCAGAATTGAATTGAAACAACACTATCAAACAATTCAAGTTTGATTTTGTTTCTTTTTCTCATTTTCTTCAGTAAATAGTAGTCAGTGCTATGAATTCTTAAACCTTGTTCGCTGCAGGCAATGCTATAGGTCTACTCCAGAAGTCTTTTAGTGACATGTTCTCACTGTTTAAATGCAGCTAAATAAACCAAAGTACAACATTTTTGGCTGATGATATAATAAGTTTGACCAGATAATGCAAAGAGCAGAAGCATGCAAAGTCAAAGGATTTTTTATATTTCGAATGCAAGTGAAAGTTAGGAAAGTGTGAAAAGCCGTTTAGCATTTAGTGAGATGAGTGAAGTATGAGTGCAGGAGTCAGCCCGAGTGTGGAGAGGAGGTGAAGGAGGTTACAGCTGCAGATTAAACCCTGTGTCACGGCTAGCTACTGAATCCTTCTACATTTCAGCAACATATTTAATGGTATTGTATCCGAATATGATAGAATGGTTTAAAAAACGTGTAGCAAATGCTTTAGTAGACACAATTTGTTGATTTTTATTGAAGAAATATGTAAAAATTATGACAAGCAGAGTGAGTGGGACAAAATAACCAGCATGTGTTTGAAAAGAAAACTCAGCTGTAGCTCTAATATTGTCTGATACAAGATAATACATGTGTTGAAAGGCTAACAAATGACTAGTTAATGACCCATTCATTTGCCAATTGTTCTCATTTTCATCAGACTGTAATGATTCTGTGTCAGTCGATTTATATGTATGCATATGTACATTACAGCTCTAATTCTCCTCCCACTCAGTAATTTCTTTCATTTCTGCTCTCTGCATGAGGCCACGGTGTTTGAGCATGTTTGTTTTTGTCTTCATTTATCTGACTACTATCTCCAGAAGCTCATGATGTAACCTGAGGGAGCAGTCAGTGATGGCGTTCTGTGTTTTAAAAGGTTGTGTTGTATCAGTAGTAAGCGAGTGATGGAGCTTGGATACGTCAAGCTAATCATTCTCTCTGTGAAGTTTGTTGTAAGCACAGAAAACTGCAGTGGAAGTAGTGTAAAAACAGATGTACATGTTTGTGATAGTAATTAATTGTATGTACTGTAGCTCATCATGAGAAGCTTCCCAAGTCATGTGTATGTTTTTTGCTCATCATACTATATTTCTAGTAAATAATATGTGACTCTGTACACAATGCATGAGGATGTAGTGTTGAGTGTGTTTTAGTGTGTAGAGAACAGCTGGTGTATGTGCATGTGTGCTTACGTGAGAGAGTCACACTGCAGTTACTGTCCTGCTAATGGACTGTGGATGTCTCCAGTGGAGCTGCAGCGCTGGGAGGCCAGACATACACCTCTGCCATTAGAACAGAAAAACACAGACACTGGCACACTGCTGTGCATGTGAGGCTATTATGCAGTTCAGAAATCTGCCAAAGCATGTAAAGTGAACCGGCTCATTGTCTGGGAGCAGCCAGTAACTCCTTGCAAAAGCACATGCCAAGAAAAACATTTAATTTGATCAACTTGAGTGAGAATATTGATCTAAAAAATGATGGGGTTATGGTGTGCACACTGTAGATGTATGCAGATACACTTACTTCTTACAGAAACAAAAGGTTACATTTGTGGTACTTTTATGCACAAACAACAGAAGGCTGAGAAGAAAAACTCTGGGTTCAGCTGATTACAGAAAAAAAAACTTGTTTGCAGTGTTTACAGTGACGACTCTGGCAACAGTGGTAAGTTGCAGCCATGTATAACAACTTAGTCAACATGGTCACTCCAAATTAAAATGAATTCATGGTCTTTTTATAGTCGATGTCGTGGTTAGCAAAAGTGTCTGTGAATTCAACATTTGTAAAAAGGGTAAAACTCCACATGTCCGAGTGACACAGGACCGTGATGCCATCTGCTCAAATATCATTTCTTGAATACTGCTAAACGCTGTTGCTTAGAGACATATTGACTCTGGTTGCTAGGAAACCGTTTTAATTGGCTGATGTGCGAAACTGAGGCAGGGTTGTGGGGGTTTCGGATATAGCGGGCCAGCGAGGGATCTAGCTTCACCAACACATCAAAGCGTTGTTACAGCACAGAAAACAAGACTCCTGCTTGCAGTGTCTTAGCTGAATCCAGACAGGCCTGCTGCTACTTAAACAACTTTTATTGGTTGCCATGACAAAGCCTTCAACCAATAAAAAGTAATAAAAGGACCCAAAAATAACTGATGGTAGAGCCTCTGACGGGTGCACCACAGTGAGCTGAAATGTGGGAGTTGGTCCTGTTTGGAAGTGTTTGAAAGGACGTGCACAAGCAGCAGAATGTTTCTGCTGGATATGACAAGCATCACACTGTGTGATAGTGACTGTCAGAGTGTCTTAACGCACCTCATTTCACAGAGGCAGCACCCGAGTCAATGTGGACTGACAAGAGGCCGCTACATCTTATAACCTTTAATTACAAACTCCTTCAGAAGCAGGCTGCTACAGTCTGACACGCACGGCTTTATATGGCAACTCCAGTTTCATATTTTTGTGTAGAACATGACACTTACTTGAGATTTACATGAAAAATCCCAAGTTATATTATATATCAAGATTGTAAGTAAGTAGGTGAAAACATGAATAGCATAAATAATTATATGAATAAAAACCTATCTTCCATTGCAAGTGCTTTGTTTGAGTGCAGGCCTGTATTATTTTAGATATTTTCAGTACTTTTTACATCTAGTGATCACACAGAGGAGCTCAACATTATAGGGATTATATGAGAATCAATACAAAGCCATTGCATGCTTGCCTCTGCAGAAAGCCTTTCGCAGCGCTCCCACTGAGGTTATGTCAGCTGACAGTTCTTGACAATACTATAATTGTATTTTTGTTTATGGTTGAATACACATCTATTCTTATTATGGTGTGCTCTACTATTACATGCATCGACACTATTGAAGGCAGAGACACCTCCTAATGGTTCAATTTAAACAGTTGTTCACATGAAAAAATAGCCCCATTCATTGCTCGGTGAACATGAGCACACAACATTGTCCGTGGATGAGTTTGTTCAATAGTAATCAATTTCACCTGAATAGGCTGTTTATGTAACTCACTGAATCTTTTATTTTCAACACAGTACCTTATCATCATCTTCACAAAAACAATCAATGTACCAACCCATTTCTTTCTATGCCTCCGCAAGATTGTTTGGTTAAGGTGACGCTGCAGGTAAAAGGAAAATGGCTTGAAATTAGACATGTACAAATGTTTAAATGTAGTTTATATTTGCTTACTTTAAATTTTGCTCACATCATATTCAAAAGTTGGTTAGTTTTTGAGGGAAGTACATTTTGTCAATAACCTGTGCAGTCCAAATGTAGGAGTTACTTTAAGGGCTTAAAGCGAACCCTGGATATAATCACATGTTTATCCTAAAACACTTATAATATCATCACTTATATAAAAACAGGATAATTACCTTGGAAGTATTTGTAGTTTTATGAAAATAGTGTTTTGAAGAAATGACATGGAGGCTGCCATTTTGCTGCGTTTATGACATAAAATAGTGTTGTCAGGTAACAGGCAGTAGCAGGTAACTAAGCAACATGAATTCCTGGGTTAAACCTTGTCAATTTGAGCCGGAGCAAAGCCAAATACAGCACGATTATGTGGAATCTAGTAAAACTGAAGATAATCAAGAGGAAGAGGTAAGAACTGGACACGGTCAGTGGTGTTTTTGTGGCAACTGTTCACAGATGAAACTGTGGGAGTAACCATGTAAACACTATTTTATGTCACCAACCAAAATGGTGGCTCCCAGTGGCTTGAAAACAACATAAACAATGACAATTTTATAAAAAATAGTAAGCAGTTATATATTGTTTGTAATTTATTTTAATAAGCATGACCAGTACTAGTGTTTTAGCCATATTTGTCTTCATATCCAGGGTTCCCTTTAATGATCCTGTTAAAGGAAAAGATGTATTGAGAAGTTACAATGTCCATGAATTATAACATGAAGTATGAAAACATTTGGATAATTGTGGGCTTTCCACATGAAAGCTTATGTTGAGAGACCAAACTGACAACGTTTGGTTTAATATTAAAATCAGTCTGTGAATGTGCATTGGACTGTACTCAATGTATCAATATCGAGATTTATCGTGACAAACTCGAAACAGGGAAGTATATCGGGATACTATCAGAATACTTAAACTCATAGAATTTACACTTATGAACCTAGACTGCTGCTTTAAGACTATTGAGCTGAACAATGACTTATTTGTACGACATTTGTAACATAAAGAGTCGTTTGAAAATACAATTCCACTGCATTTTGTTATTCTACATAATCAAATTTACATGTGATTTTAGAGACAGTTATGCTCAAAAACATGTTTTTACAGCTAAAATGCAATACTTGATTAAAATAGCTAATTGGCAGATTTTTTATTATTTGTTTTCTAAAATATATCTTGATACATGACACATTGAGGAGAGTATATCGGCTATACTATATCGGGATACATATCGTCTTGTGACCTCTGTATTGGAATATGTATTATATTGGAAGACTCTTGCAATACCCAGTCCTAATGTGCATTGTTTTACATTCATAGGCTGAATACAAACCCAGGTCACAAAATTATTGGCAGTGCTCACATATAATTAGGGGGGAAGAATGGAAGAACACACAAACATTTCTGTTTGTCATCGACAAATAAACGTAAAGGAATATATGTTTTCAGCTTTGAATAAAACATATTGACGACAATGTACCACTGTAAAGCACAGCCCACTCTTTAAACATGTATTGTTCTGGTAATTACAGTTTTGCACGCTCTATTGTCACCCTGTGCTTCTCTGTGACATGATCATTGTCACTGAAGTGCTTCCTTCTATGACTGATTGAAGGCACTAGAAGGGGCGGACTGCACCTGTCAAACTGATGTACCTGTCACTGTCAGGCCTGCCCCTGTCTCCTCTGAGACACTGTAGATGGAATAATTTGCCCCTAACGAGTCGAACCTCTGTAATCAGTGATTACCACCTACAGGCAGTGTAATCAAGCGCCTTCATCTCATCACAAAGGCTGCTGTGTGTGCGGATGATGCGTAGGTCGCTGGTAATGAGTAGTTTTTTTTTGTTAACATAGATGACTGAAGATGATATGAAACAACATACATAATGTTGGTATTCATTTGTTTAGCAGCAGACATTTACATTCGTTTCCATGGACATAATTACAGCATGTACAGCCTAAACATTAAGGTTAATTGTAAGTAACCTCAGCTCATGTATTCAATAGGCTGTGTGCACGGAATTTCAGTTGGCTTCGATTGTTCAAAATGCTAACTTCTGTACATACAACATTCCTGTTAGCGTTAGCATTTAGACACAATTATGTCTCTTTTAAACACAGAGGTTCTCTGATGAATATTCCTCTAATATGTAAAGTCTTAACATGTTTCTGTAACATTCACCACAACTGTCTGATCTAAAGAGTATTTATTAGTTTTAAATGATGTAGTGAAAACCTCATTGAAGAGTATTGAACAGGAAGTCGTTGTATGTACAGGATGTGTATTTAAACCAAACAAGACAACTGCACTCAGCCAATTTGTTTCATACATAGATGAAAACCATGCAATACATTGAAAATTGTCTGTGCAGAAGAAAAGGTCTTATTAGCATATTTGCCAGATCTAATACTGAACAATTACAAAATACACCAAAGTGAAACAAACATGAAATGCCCCAGTTCCATTAAATATACAGTATATCATTCGACTTGGAGTGTTGTGAATGTGGGCCAGTGATCTGTCTGATTTATAGATCACTGCTCTGCCTTCCAGGTTTTGTTCTGGGCCCTTGGGACACTCTGGCGAGTGAGTGATGGGGTGATGCTCTCATTTACAAAAGAAAGACACAAGTGATCGACAGGACAACCTGCCTGAAGTCTTTACCTCATTTATAATGTCCTCATCCAATTACTGTCTCGTACACCTTGACTCCTGGGAACAATAGAGCTCAAATGTGTTACACTCAAAATGTGGAAGGAAAAAAAGTGTCATGTAAGGTGACAGATTTTTGTGAGTGTCAAAACATTAGGCCGTAAACTTTCATGAATCCATATTTGTGCCAAAGGCATACTAAATCTTCTTCCCATTGATAGTATTTAATATGCCTCGGATCCTTCTGTGAAAGTTTTAAACAGTGTTTAATATTGCACTGAAGGGAATGATTTAACTCTGCATTTGTATTCTTCCAGTATTGAAATAAATATGTCTGTTTGTAAGTTAGATGGCATGTGCTGTAATTAAACTATTTTCATAATCCCAAATCCCTGGCATCAGTAGCGCAGCACTCAGTTTTACACAGTAAGACTCATAATAAATGAGATTCACAAACCCTTATTTTTATATTTCTGTTTATCCCGCCTTGATGATTAACTCACAGCATGAATGTTATTCATTCAAGTGAGTCATCAGAGTCTCTTGGAAGGAAACGCAAAATCTGTCTTACTGTCTCAAATACTGCTCATTGTCTTCAACACATTGGGGAGTGCTTCATTTGTGTGCTTGTTTTTGAGAGTGGCAGTGTACAAAAAAAACAAAAAAACATAGCCTGTTATAATAGAAGTCAATGCGGCCTGTGCGATTGTGCCCCCCATGGGAGCGCTTGCTGTTGATTAGGGTGCGGAGCAGAAAGGCTGAGTGCACAGGAGGAACCCTAATTGTCTGGGTGAAGCAATGCGGCGTGACCAGTGACAGTAGAGTCTGACATGAGTGACTGACTCCGCTCTCCCGAGTACATATGTAGTCAATTATCACAGTCCACTGAAGGAGCGCTGGTCATGCGTTCAGGTCGACTGGCTAAAGTTTTCTGTAATAAACTCCACTAAGAAATATGAAAGCCAGGACCAGGTCAATTCTCTGAATAATTAAATTGGTGGTGATAAGGTCACCTCTGTAAAAGCACTTGCTGTTTTTGCACCTTCAGCGTTGGGATTATGGGACTGCCTTTACTAACAGGGGCCTGCAAACTGAATGAGGAACACGTATGTACTTATCTGCGGCACAATGTTGTCCCAATGTGATTTGACAACTATTTAACCATCTCAATTTTGGATATTTGATAAGAAAAGGTTTTTATTCGTGCACAGCTTGCACACTAAAACAGATTAACTGACTGTTATTAAACCTTTGTGGTAATTTTATCTCCTTGTGTAATCATTACTGAATCCCAACAGATCCAATAATTATTTTACAATTTCCTACAAATCATCAGCGAGTGTCTTCAAATTGAACATTATTGGAGTATGTGACTAAATGTATTGTATTTAACAGATTATAGTTAATTTTCCTATTTTGTCGATGTATCCGTTTGAGACAAGTGGCAGAATTTGACACTGATGCTGTGACTGATGCTGACATTGTGCCTCGACATTGATTTTGCTTTTCTGTTGTGATGCTCTTTAATAAGATCAAGTGGATTGTGTTTCTGTCTCACTCCAAAGCAGCTGAATCTCATCTGTAACAGGATCTAGGACCTCAGCGCTTTGGTTCCTTGATGGGATCGACGCTAAGCTCAGGCTAAAAGGTTTTTGAGGGCTTTAGACGCTGTTCAAGACGCAGCCATGACAGATGATGGGAGTCCCCGGAGTTGAAGTCTATTTTTCCCGATATTTTGTGCTGCCTGTTTACCTTGAGAAGCCCTCGAGTCATCGAAAGTAGAAATGACAATGAAAAGAAGAACTTACTTAGAAGTTACTTTGTAATGTTTAAAAGCAGCAAGAGAAAACTAATGTAACCTCCTTAGTGTTTACTTCACCGCATATGCTTTTTAATAACAAATACAACTTCTAAAATACTGTATGTATGAGAGTTTCTATTCATGCTTTCTCTTTTCTGTGTGGACAGGTTTATGAGAAAGGGACCAATGTGGAGCAGTTCGTGACACGCTTCCTGCTAAAGGAATCGGCCAATCAGATCCAGTCTCTCCTGAGCTCTGTGGAGAGTGCTGTGGACGCCATTGACGAGCAACACAGCCAATCAGGGTGAGCCAAATATGTCTCTACTGTATGTACCCTCTTTATTCACATTCTGCCATATTTTCAACCTGCACACAGAAGGAGCATGCACTACACATTTAGTTTTGTCTTTTCTCTGTTGTAATAAGTTATTGAAATATTTTTTTTATTTAAAAAGGGATTGTGTGTCCAGTAGTGAGAAGAAGAAGAGTGAGAAGTTTTAAATTGGATTATTGGTTATGTTTTTATTTACAGTTTAAGACATGAGAATTTTTATTGGAAATTAGAACAAGAATATCATACATGCTTCACTGTAAGACTTGTGTTGTATATTTTTCTCACTAATTACATGACTTTCAAGTTGTGTGCTCAAAAAACAAAATGTATTTGTCTGATTTTAGAAAAGTAACTATTCCAATTGCCACCAAATGAAACCGTAACTATGACTAAATACAGTTATTCAGTATTTCAAATATATTTTTGGAGCATGCATTCAGTTACTGTAAGCACATATCCTAATTTTGTGGTTCATCTCATTACACTGTCAAAACCATTTATTATTACAAGTAAAAGTTGCAGGTTTTTCATTGACAGAGTTCAGGCACAGATGGAGACATAACCCTCTTGTACAGGCTGAGACATTCGGGGTGTTTTTTGGTAAGTCAGTGCTCATGACTGAGAGCCTGGCTCAGATCTGCTCATTCCTGAGGCGATGCCTAAAGGCTGCCCACTGCTGCTGCTGTGATGCTAAGTGAGTTAAATATGCCAGAAAAAGATGGAAATATTTTTAATATTAATGAAACACTAAGCATAGAGACAGTTTTACCAAGTTTATATATAAGTTTCCATGTTGTTGCCTGAATTATAAAGCTGTTCTATTAGATTGAATTTTTCCTCCACTGCTCGACGAGTTTTTAAACTGGGTTAAATAAAACCATTTTGAGGCAGCCCCATGCTATTTCACTGATGCACCCGACTTTTGCATCAGCTTTCTCACACAAAGAAAACAAATCCAGTCTTCATATTATTACACTTGTATAATTGTGACATAAATGAACTTGGAGCTTGACCTCTGTCTCCTCACAGTCATTTACCTGCCAAAGTGAGCCCGCGGGTGCCAGAAAAGCGCTACGAGAACGCTGTTCCAGACTACCCTCCCAACAACAGAGTGAGCGCTAAGGAGCCTGTCAGGACCATCAACACTGCGTCAGGTAAGCACCAACTACAAGGACCTTCAACTGTCTATCTGCAATATCTAGTACCATGGCTCCAAAAAGGCAGGTCTCAGTTAGAATGTGGCTTATCTCTCCATGAGGGGACTATCAGGCCAAATTATAAGTCACTCCACAATCTGTGGAGAGACACGTCGCCCGCTCTCTGTAATAAAGCATGTTTTCTTAGGATATTGGGAGAGCAGACATAGTGCACATTTAGCCTGTCATATAGTGAACACTTTAAAGGGCCTTTATCATGCTAATGTTTTCCATATTGTAAAGCGGTTAGCCTCATCCAAAACATACCTGGAGTTGTATTTTGTTTCGTTTTGACATGTTGAGCACAAACCCTGCATAACAAATCCACTTTGTGATGTCATTAGCTGATAATCCATGAAGTGTTCCACTGTGTTTTTAAACTCCACACATCTTAACTGGAATTTGTTGAATAATTTCAGCCTTGAAATTTTGCAGCTATAGCTAAAGGTTGGCCTTGTTTAAACTGCTTGATTGCTTGTGATATTGGAGACTCTTCAAAGCAAAAAGACAACAACTCAACCTTGCTTTAGTGCATTGTAGCATAAATCAGTTCAGTGAAAATCAGCTAAAAAATAGTAAAACACCACAAAATGATGCTGTGCAGATGGAGACAGCAGGATAACTCATTTGCGAGTGAAAGAAAACACAACTTTAGATATGTTTTTTCGGTAACAACATTCTAACACAGCCAAGAGCTCACAGGAGTCAGTTTTGCATAAGCTCTGATCAAGTCTGCACTAGAGCGATGTAAGCGTCCTTTGAGACTTGCATAGCAGAAAATAAGCAAACCAGTTTGGGAAAGGTGAAAAGAGAAAGTGGCAGAAAATGGCAGGGCAGGTGGAGGAAAGAGCTGAAGAGGCAGTTTTATGAACACGAATCTGTCAGCACTTCACATAATAAATCTTGTACATCATCATCATTTGAAAGGATCCGGGAGCATGTGATTCTAAACGTCGAACGCTAACACATCTCTGTATCCTCTGCAACAACTTGCTCTCTCAAGGCTTCAGGGATTGTCAAACCTTAAACCAAGGACAAAAGACAAGAACATTTTTAGTCGATCTCCTGTGAAGAGTTTTTGTGTCAGTGTCAGATCAAACCCTTCATTTAGGCGTCTGAGGGTCGGCGAGTCACCGTGACCCAGAGCAGTCCATCAGGCTCCTAATGGAGGGTTTCAGGATGAAGGACACTTATATTTGTGCTTCAAAAATGTTCATGGCGTGGTCCTCCACTGTTTAGGTTCTTTTCATAATCTGAACAGTTAAGAATGCAACAACTCTGACCTGCTTGGGCTGAGCAAAAATCTAATTTAGTTTTGTGAGATTGCCAAATTAGAATTCAGTGCTTTTGCGGCTTTGAGTGAGTGGACTCAACCAATCACTGTGACACCAATATATTAAACATATATATTGCCTATATTTTTATGTTTTTTTTACAGCCTATAATGATTCATATGCCTTTGACGTAGTTATCAAAAGTTCAGGATTAAGTTGTCACTATAACAAATATATAATTGCGTTATCTGCAGCAATATGCTTGCCGTGATTAAATTACCTCATTATTGCATTAGATTATACCTCATTAAAGACAAATTTAAAGATTGTCTCATTTCACATTCGCAAAATTATTCTTTTAGTAATCAAAGAACATTAGTGATCAGTGATGATTTTCAGAAAAATAAGATGTGAGACAGCTCACTTAAGCAGCTCATTTACCTCATTCCAACTGAGAATGAAAATAATTGTTGTGATTGTGCATAAACAGCATCAGTAGACTCAATACAATCCACGGTTTCAATGCCATGTCTTTGCCAAAGGCGTGAGCTGAGTTTTTGTCTTTGCAATGATCCATTGTGTGTTGAGGTGACGCTTCATTGATTGGTTGTATTTTCATAAACATGGTGTGACACATGACCTTCTGCACATTCACAGTAAAGTGGTCTGTTTGGAGGAGACGGGGCACGCTATGATTTACAGCCTCAATGTTCATATCACGTCAGTTTGTTTTGTATAAATCTTGTGTTTCATGGGGGGTTTCTGCCAGTAAAATGATTTGTGAATGTGATACCTCTGAGATGCAGAAGTCCTCCCAAAATCAATGACAAACACGGCATAATTGTGTCCACCTGCTAACTTCACTATGACATCACACTAAGCTTGTATTATGAGAAGATTGCATTGATTAATGTTTTTATATCACTGCGCGAAAAGTTCCAGTCACAAGAAAATGAAACTTGTACAGTATATATAAGTAATTATGCAAAAATACTTTCTTAATCCACTTTAGTTTGTGACACAGGGCAGACAGACTCTTGTTTTATGTGCAGTTTCTCTTGTTCACTTATTGATCCAACTGTCTCAGTGCAAAGAAACATGTGATACAGTGTGTCTTCTTCAGTTGGGTTTGTTTTCAGTTTAATGATGCTGACCTCTGACCCCAGTAGAAAACTCAAGGATAGAGCAGGACTAAATGACGAGTTGCAAAAGTGACGTAACACAGCAAGACTCTTAAATCCTGTATTGCACTTAAAGCCCGGTTGACAGATTATACATTTTTCTTAATTTGGCTTAGTTTAGTTTGATCGTCTTTGTGGTGAATATTAATGTAAAGCAGTTAAGTAGCACATTATGAAGAAATTGACAAATAAAAGTTGAAAATTACAGGAAGTAAATTAAGTTCTAAAACAGAATCCCACATGTGTCGTCAAAAAGCGCTTTTAACAGTTTAACAGAGTATAAACAATCATCTTACACAATTTAAGTGTTACAAAATGTTATTCATGACAGTTCTTGGTTCCTCTCTACATGTTTTATTTACTGGACAATCTAGGTAAAAACAAGCAAAAATGTTTGGTGAAATCTTAAACAGAATCATGTTCACTGTGTTTTACAGAATAAATGGTTTAACCTGTCATATGCACTTTTACCACGTTAAAGCAAAGGCCTACTCCCCTAACAACTTATAAATGACATTTACTGTATGTTGAACAGAACAGAAGAAAAGTGTAGCTTTTAAAAGTGTAGAAAAAAATCCAGATGACATGATATTCGCCATCTCAGTTTAACTTATCTAAGGCTGCATTTCATCTTGACTCTATGTAGGCCAAGGTGTTCAAATATGAAGCAGCCTTTGAAGTCAGAATCTACACGGCCATAACACACACGTCCTAAACTCGGGGTTCAGATTTTCTTACATTACAATATACTGTAGTATGTTTAATGCACTGTTATATACAGTATGCTTTATATACATACAGTACTTTCCCATCCAAACACACTGCGTTGGCTGGAGGATGACTTCACTGACTATTGTTTCACACATATACAGTGTTATAGGCCTAAATAAGCTTTGTTTCTGCAGAGGTAGTTTACGCATTAGAAAATAACAATCAAATGTATCCAACATTTTGGATAGTAGTTTAAATATATTGTAAAACTTATTCTCCACAAATCTCCATCATTCAGAACAGACAAGTTAATAGGAGTCAAAAACATGCCTCACGACTTAATGTGGACAGAGCCAAAAAGATTCAAAAAGTTTCTTAGCGGTGAAATACTGACAGTATTGAAAGACGAATCCCTTCCTGTCGACGCTGTAGCGATCTGACAGGTCGGCCTAACAAGATTTTCACTTTTTCTCCACCCAAGTCCACTCATCTGTCACCACCACGACGAGGGGATAAACCTGAGACAGAGAGAGGAGCTGCAGCCTACAATGACGGACTTAAGAATACCAGCTGCAATACACCTTTTACAATCAGTAGTATCATGCCATGAACAGATAAGGGAAAGCTAATTTTAATCAGGCTCAAGAGGATATTTCTACACAGCGCCTAAAGGTCAAGAAGCTATCTACAGCCTGTACTCAAGCATCATAATAACAATCGGTGCAGAGGAGAGAGTCTGCTGGAGAGGTCTGGGGAAGCACAAATGTCATGCATCTCAGATATCACTTTTAATTATCTCAATTCTGATAAGGAAAAACTCAGACAGATGCGGCACAGTGATAGTCAGCTGTGCAAGAAGGGCAGAAAGTATCAGATTTAGAGAGTAAAAAATGATCATACATATTCAACCAACTTTATATTCTTTTTTATTATTATGGCAATTCAATTAATTTTTGTATACGTAGTCCAAAATCACGACACTATGTATCTCAAAGGACGCCACAACAGACTGTTATTAGCAAACAAAATCGAAAATCAAACAATGAAACGTCATGGTCGTTAACAAGAGAAGCACTGGATTACCAGAAACAGTCATTATCCAGAAATACAGAAGCAGATTGTCCGACAAAAAAACAGGCAGATGGATAATTGTCCCAGAGCATTCCACGTCCTTAGACCCATCTTCTCAGTAAGGAAAAACTCAACTAAACAAAACTCACCAGGTTTTATGTCTGGCGTTAAGACAATAACAATATAACTAAACTACTAACTTTTCCCTGTAAGACCGGTGTCTATCTGCTGTAGCTATGTTTATGTTTAATTCAATGGTTTTTTTTTAATCAAGCAACTACTGTCAATGGCAGAGGGCTAGGATACTTGCCAGCGCACTCACCTCACAGCAAAACCAAAACACACGTTATCCAGCTGCAGAAGCTAATAATATTAAACCTTTACTCTCTACCACACTAGGGTTGAGTGTCTTGCCCCAAAAATATTTTTCTCTACAGCTTCACTCTGTTACTGTACCTCCTAGTGTTCCAGCTTTCCCTTCAATATGTGGACATTGACATTTGATTCACATTATTGAGCAAAAACAACTTAAACAATCATTTACTTCCAGGTTGAAGCTTGGACAACATTTTAGCATGCCTTTTTATCATGCACTTACTACCCTTTGGCGAGCTCCAGTTTTCATCTGCCACAATGCCAAAACCTATGTGTATTATCATTTTAGAAAATTGAATTGCACGGGGACTGTTGAAACATGGACATAGAGATCAAGTATAACTGAAAACTGCATGATCACTCACTTCAAGAGTGGGGAAGCAAGTATAAAGTGCTTATTAGCTTCTAAATGTTGTTGTTTATCACTCTTTGCCCTCTTTGTAATCTTGATACTGGCCATGACAGAAAGTGTCTGAGGAAAGTGTCAAGAGTTGATTTTTCATGACTCACTGGGCCCAAAAGAAACAATCCTTTCAGAGGGTACTCTATTTGTTATTACGCTTTGCTAAATGGACAGGCTATCTGAATCCAGCTGCATTGCATAATAGATTTTATGCAGATTAAATAAAATCAAGTATAGGCCCCTTAATGTGCAAGTAAATGTTCCTAATACCTTAAAAACCATGTCTGAATTCACTGGGATTATAACATTCTGTTTTAGTAATTCTAATATGCACATACAGAGACACTGGAAGTCATAGTGGGCATTTCCCATCAGTGTGCAGCAGCAGCAGTACTTTACAGATATTGAACCAAATGCAGTGGTCTGGGTAATGTCTGCAGCCGATAAAAATATCCTTCTCATTTTGCATTAAACCCCACTGCACGGCCCTTTCCACCAAGAGCAGTGACACATTAATCTTCTATTGCAGCAGAATCAATGCTGGAGAATATGCTAAAAACTGAACCTAATTGTTTTCAAATATATTGTTTTTTTTTTATTCTGTTTATTAGTCAGTTTTGCTTGGTATTGTGTTTAATGTTTTATTGATTGAACAGTTATCATTAAACTAGAAGATGGCTCTTTTCTTGATGGAAGCTTTCCCAGTGGTATTGATAGAAAAATACAGCTTCCTTTTAAGACAGAAATCAGGTAAAGTGAGAAAAGACGATCACTTAGTCTGATTATAATCCTAATAAATCTTGTCGGCGCGTGTTCGATCACAATTCCAACACTTTATCTACTAAGTATTGAAACATGTTAGTTTTTTTTTTTTGGTTTACTGACCTGCTCAGAATGCATCAGCTAAGTTGTCTCCATATAATTTCTGATAACTACATCGTCTCTGTTCACAATTCATAATGACATTGTCAGCGTTCTTGCTTAGCTGGTTATTGATTTGTCAAGGGGAAATTACAACTAGCTTTTAACTATAAATCAGTTAACACAAAACAAAATGGCTACTTAGTCTGATTATCAGCCTAGTAAATCCTATTAGTTCAGTCTTCAATCACACTTGAAGCAGACGTTGACCTCTGCGGCAGAAGAGCTCATCCCTGTGGCCCCATTAACACAGCTGCGTACTCCTGTCAGGAATTTAACAAGACAACCAAGCCTTAAAAATGTGAAGAAATCAAGTTTAATTTAAATATTATATAAGCAAGCAAACATGTCATTATGAAGTTTATGGTAACAAAAGTCTCTACTCATACTCAGAAACATGCAAGTTGAAAATTGTAAACTTAGAAAATGTACAAAGATTTTCTACATTCATCCACTTTATTCTGCTTTATCCAGGATCAGGTCGCGCAGGACGCCCAGACTTCCCTGTCCACATATACCTCCTCCAGCTTTTCCAGGAGGATGTCAAGGCGTTCACTGGCCAGTCTAGAGACATAGGAGAACTTACATTTTTACTGCTTAAACTGAATTGAATTGTTTAAACCACCATCAACTCCCAAAGAAACCCTTGGTTGACAATTAATCAACTAAAACTAGCTCTGAAGCTAAAACGTATTGTTTCGATCTGATTATTTATCTGGACAGCAATTTGTGCAGAAAATAAACAAGAAACACTGTATTTATATCAATGCTGTATAACGAGTCAAATAAAGTTGCTGTTCAAATAAAATCCTTAAAATGTAAGTAATTTATTTAGTCGACAAATATATATATATTTTTTTTCAACCAAGACTCCATCGATCGATTAATCGACTAAACGACTGCAACACTAATTCAATCGTTACCGTTTGAATTGTCACAAGTACTGTAATTGCGTATTCTCAAGAGTTGAGTACTGAACCCGAAAAACCATTACAATTTCAGTAACACTTGCTAAATTGTGGGTTGTATACAAGCTTTTTGCCGAAACACATTTGTGATTACCTAAATGTGGTTATCCCTGTCTTGATATTTTCCATTAAATGAAGATGTTCAACCCTAATTGTTTTAACAGTTTCTAAGACGTGAGGAATATTAGATTTAAATGTAAGTGTCATCGATCATGCTTAAACAGCTCTCCATTGCTGCAGTGAAAGCACATTGATAAATGAGTATTTAACATACTTTGTCAGTAACGCCTTTTTAGACTCTCCACCTCTCTTCACCCTGCTCTATGCGCCGCACAATGGCCCAAACAGCTCTGACAGCCCAGCCCCTTCATGTCAGGCACACTTTGTCTCCAGTCGGGACAAGTCGATTGATTAATGGCCCTAAATCCTGCGTTGCTTTCCACCCCAGGTTCTACCCCGCTCCGCTCCTGTATGTGTGAGTTAATCCTGACCCCAAATCACCATGGCTCGGTTCCCCCTCACTGCGCACAGAAAAAGCAGGACTCAAACTTTACCTTCATTTTCTCCTCCTTTCACTCGGTAAATGTGGGTAGAAATAGGTGAGCCTCTGTGCAGACAAACAGAAAGGAGACAAAGCCGTGTGTAGGAGATGAGTGGGATCAGAGACAAAGAAAGATGCTAAAAATATCCACTGGTACATTTAGGTGGAGGGCCTCGATCTATAGGTACTGATGTGCTGCTGATGTGTAGGGTTAGGTAAAAGACTGCACCGAGAATGTCCTTCAACCAGAAAAAAATATTGCAATCTTTTTGGAGTTAAATGAAGTTTTACTGTTTAGGTTCTTTTAAGAGCATTAGGAAGTAGATGAATGTTTTGTGCATAATTTTAATATTTAGCTGTGATTTTTGTTAATTGATTGTTTCAATGATCGTCAACTAATTTAGTATTTAATTGTTACTTTTTATACAACTCCAAAGCCTGTCAGAGCTTTTGGAATCAGACAAAGTAATACTTCAATGACTGAATCAAAAATCTCTGCAAAAATATTATCTATAGGCAAATACAATTTTATGAAGTAAAAACATCATGATTTAGCAATTTTTTTTATTTTTATTTTTTGCTTAGTAAAATTGTCTGCTTGTGAAAACGTTTTGTTCTACAAATAAAAGAACATCTTGTTCCACCTAAAAAATAACTCTTTTTAACTTGAAGTAAAAAAATAATTTGTATGTCACCTGAAAAAAAAGAAAAGATCATTTTCTATACTGCTCAATCCAAAAAAATATTTATGAATTCTAGACATTCTAACTTGTCTAAAAGAATTTTTTTTGTGCAGTATTGGTCAAACTTAACATGTTTCATGGAATACGTGTCTCTGCCACTCCATGTAAGCGTGTCACGACAACGCTTCTTCTATTTTTGGCGTTTATAAAAAAGCGCTCAGCAGACACGCTGTGAAAAGTGACACTTGAATTTCTTGACGACATGTGTTGTTGTTGAGCTCATGTGCGGACATTTTATTTGGGGTTAACGGCTAAGTTCAGATCTGAAGTTACAAAAATGGGTAAAGAGCCTGGAGTTGGTTAAGATTAGGATAATAATTTAATGTCTTCAGGTTTAGGGATGCACCGATCCAGCTTTTTCAGTTCTGATACCGATTTTGATACTTTGGCTTTAAAGGGACTGTACCTGATTTTTGCTTTCTTAAAAATGTAAACAAACATAATTATTAAATAATTTTAAACTTCTTACTTCAGTCTACATGAATTGCTCACTTAGCTAATGCATTCTGAGCTTCAGAATTGTTCATCATGATGAGTTAATGTTTTTTCACAGTGTTATCAGCGAGGTGAGTCACTATGCTAACAACAGTTAGCCACAATGTTAAAAACAAAAACAGAAAAAGATGGACACAAACAAGACATTATTAGAGGTAGACAGGACATTGTGGACTAATTTCCACCTGAATAGATACATTGACAAGATATCACTGCTAGGGGGAAATTGTTTTTAAGTTATTTTATTGTAAAAAAAAATGAGTATAGTCCCTTTAAGTATCTATTGATACCCGATATCACCCGATACTAGTGTAAGGACTGAAATACCTTATTTTTCTTATCAAAACACAAGACATTTGTTCATATAGTGTTATGCAACTTTTATTTATAGTGCAAGTCACAACCGAACACCTTTAATAGAGATGTTTTGGTTGAACATCAGCCAGTAAATTAGTCTCATTGTGTCCAATTAAAGGTACAACAATGGTATCCAGCAAAATTCCCTGGATCGGCACTGATATCCGATCCAAGTATTGGATTGGTGTATCCCTAGTTAGTGTCAGCCCTAACCATCCCTCTGTAAAAATAGACACATAATAGAAGCTGTGTTCATATGACAGGCTGTTTAAAATTGTATAAAGATGCATTTCCGTAGGACCAGGCTGTCAAATCTGATAGCCTTTCACAACATAAACAACTAAACATTCTACTGTGGTCTGTATGTTGGGTTAACTGTGATTCCAAAAAATAAAAAGTAAATAATAAAATAAATTGAATTCTGTAAAGTGGCAGAATGACAACAACGTTTTTGGTGTATGGTTGCTGTCTTTTTAAACAGTGAACATCAATATGCCACAACAGTGCGTAACAGAAGCTAACACGTTTGACGGCTGCTTCATTTACAGTTTGATTATTCATGTGCCCACATTTAAATCTGGTTTGGGGCAGAGTGAAGAACCAAATGACATGAACGTGAAATAACTCCTCTCAAGTTTAATTGAGCACAAAGTCAACAGCCCCTCCCTGCGGCTCTCGGCGACTTTTCGAGACACTAATTTTGCACACACTGCTGTAATTGACTGGGACACCTATTTTCTGAGCCCAACTAAATGACTGTCCGGCTTTTATCTCGCCCCGTCGCCATGGTTACGGGTTTGGTGGGTGAGTGAGCGTGTGTTTGGGGCAGAGGGAGGGAGCTTCTAATTGACTGGCTGTTAAAGCTTTAATGAAAGTGGGCTGAAGCGCTCCAATTAGGAGATAGGGGACTGAGAGGGGGCAGTGGTGCAAAAAAAAGGCATAAAAATGGGTCTAAAATGAGGATTTAGACATTATGTTGTTAGAGAAAACAAACAGGGGTTAAATGTCAACTTTAAAAAATGTCATGCACACTAGCGAGCATAATCTAATTTAATGGCAATCTCAAAGGAATCTGTTCCAGTGTAACCAAGCTTCTGCAAGCTTTGAGCTGACCATACACGTGTGGGTAAACACACTAATTGCCTGAGAATCACATGAATTATGCGTGCGTGAAGAAATAAAATCATAAACTAACGAGTAAACTAAAATCACAACAATAAAATCAGCTAAGTAAAGTTGATTCAAGATTACATCCAGCTGTTTATTTTCAAATTGTAAAGCATTAGCATTAGCACTAGCATTACCATTGACAGACAAACACATTAGCTGTGTCCAAATGTCCACACTCGTCCCCTAACCATTCAATCACTATATAGTCCTAGTCAGTGCACTCATTCATATGTCTTTCGGACACGAAGCACAGTACTCTCAGCTGACTGAGAGAAAAAAAACGGTTGGCAAAAGTCCGATGCAAATTAACTTCTGTAATAAATACTGGTCAAGTTCATCTTACACATATTTATGAACTACTAATCATAATACATTTTTTATTTAACGTGAATCCCACATAAAGTGGACTTGATCATTCAACTTTTACTGCCCAAACTTAGGTAAACGGCTAACATTAGTGTCTTTGTTTCCAAACACTGGCTGCCTATTTTTTTTAATTCTTGTGTGGTCTATTTTGACCGTTCTAATGACCATTAATGCTCACTACCTTTCCAGATGCATTGTGGGAAATTTTGAGTGCACTAGTTTTTAGACCTGTTGGACATTTGGACAACGCTACAAAAATAATACTGAGAACATTCAGACACTTGGAATGCACTTAAAATTTCTTACATTGCATTTGGAAAAGTAGTGAGCATCGATAGTCACTAAAACGGTCAATATAGACCACAATTCCTGTGAACTAAATGAAAGATGATTAAAGAGCGGCTTAAATGTACTGTTGACCCAGAAGAATAAACAAAACACACATAACAAAAAGCCGTTAGCCATAAAGATACTAACGTTAGCTCTGAATAAATAGTTTTTATGTGATTAAATTACAATGTCCACATCTATGAATGAATGCACAAGGATTAAATGAAATAATAAAATGTCTTTGAAACAGAAAAAAAAGCTTTACCTGTGTCATGAAAATCTAAAGATTGATTTGTTGTGTGCATAAAGGTGTGGTGGATACTTATACTGTTAATCACCCAGCACTAAAGTCATATTCTTAACAGATGAGTTGTTTTTTGCCACAGGAGCGGTGGAGGTGAGGAAAGAAGGGCTGGAGGCTCAAATAAATCGTCTCTCTGATCTGATTGGACGACTGGAAAACAAGGTGAGAGTCAAACTAAGCTTTCCCATCCTGCCCATGCCACACAGACATTTTTCACTTCATTTCATTACATTGTATTTATTCAGTTTTGTCCAAAGATGTATCAGGATGTCACACATTGCATGTTGTTGTGAGAACAAAATCATCTATTTTTGCTGTCGCAAACCCACACAATTGACTTATCTGACTTATTGATGGACAAAGTTGTGAAATCTCTTAATGTGTCCACATGGCAATTAATAAAAGCCTGTTAATCCAGTAACATCCCTCATAATACTTCACAGTTTGTCAAAGTTTACCCAAACAACTTCTCTAAAAAAACAGCTTGGATCTTACTCTTTCAGTCATTCTAATATGTGCAATTGTTCTCTGTTGAACATTTGCAATGTTGTTTAATTATCGCTAGATTTAATGCTATTAGCATTATCCAGTATTATATTTATTGGTAAGGATTGGAAAATGGCAGTGCAAGCACAGGTTGTTCAATCATTTTTTAATCTTCGAAAACCAAAGTAGTATTTTCAAAGAATGCTGAATGTTATGATGATTTTCATGAGCATTTTTGGAAATTTCGTTTTCATACTGAAAAGCAATTTTATACAGAAATATCAGTGTTTATCTTTTCCTTGCTTGAAAATTGTTGTTTTACATTTATTCATCTTGTTTTGTTTAATAGTTCAAGGAGTGTAGTGAAACCTGTGATGTACAGTACAAAGAGAAGTCTTTATAGCAGAGGAGTTTCAATTTTCATTTTGTATCACTTGGTTCCATTAGGGGTCACAGGTGACCGGAGCGGGGGAACACCCTAAACAGTGGCCAACTAGTTGCAGAGAGAACGTGATGTGTTGAAATGATCTCCTTAATGGGAAGTCAGAGCTCTAAGCACTCTGATACCGTGCACCCCGCTGGTTCATCTGTATAATCCATTATTCATGTTGGATGTGTGATACATTCCAAAGTATCATTAGGTATCACTCATGTCACATAACAGTACATAACACTACTGTTATATTCTAGAAATACTATCAGAGGCATCAAAGATTGATTCGAAATAGTAGCTGGAGTTGAGACGAGGCCAAAGATAGGATTTATGATCATTTTGAGAGTGTATTGCACAGAGTCAAGCCTGTTAAAAAAACAAAAACATACATTACAACTAGTACAAGCCTTGTCTTCTGCTTGCATTGCGCCTGTTTTGTTCATGTTTCCCTGCAGACTCAGGAGCAGAAGATGCTGCAGTGAGGGGGAAGGGCTGGACACTCACATATGGGAGAAATAATAGGATAAGGTGCTCCACTGGTCACTGGCTTGTGTTTAGAAACAATCTTTTCCTGTCACCTCAGGGCTTAATCCAATAGGACTTTTCCTCACTGTTTTTTTTTTTTTTTTTTGCTGAAGGGCTTTTAGAAAAACATGCAATTCCTTACCTATGAGCCTGAAGCTGATAAACTACATGGTCATGCTGAAAATAAATTAATATAATGTTTAAAAAATGAATAATTTTGTAAAACTTAAGGTCCAGTGCATTATGTATTGTGATTCAAATATATGATACGTAATATGTCCAGTCTAATTTATTTTTATTTAAGTACATATAACAGATTGGACTACATTTTTCATTAAAATATTGTTGAAATTATTACATTAAGATTTTAGTAAAGATTTTGTTTGTTTTCTGGCATTTTGAAAATGTTTATGACATTTAAACACCAATTGTTTTTTAACAAAACAAATATGATAAAAGCTGTTATCTAGCAACCATGTTATTATATTATAAAAATCTATATAAACAACAGAATAGTTACAATTGGACTAATAAAAATACTTGGCAACGTTATTATTGTTATTATTTCACTTAGTGGAAAGAAACCATCTGACATTTGAATTTGGGGTTTGTTCGTTTCACAGTAGGTGGGGACTTTTTGATTAACCAATCACTGCTTTTTGGTTGTTTTGTCGTCCAGGAAGTGGAGCATAAAGATGTGTGTCCGTGATTGTTACCATTTCTAACCTTGCAAATAAAAGATACAATAACATATTCTAAGTTAATATTTGACACAAGGTCAAAGGAGGAGAAGGTATACAGTTTGCTATTTCAACTCCGGTTGATTCTGGCCAACACACCAAACCGCTCCTGTGATCCCTGACCTAGTAGCTGGAGTCAAATGAAATTGAGCGGAGGCACTAGGTGGTGCCAGCCTGGCGAGAAAACTGTGGCAGTTAATTGTGTCTGCAATTTTAATGGAATAATGGAGATCCTAAAGTGGGGCACTACCGTTTATTGCCATCTTGGTTTGGCATTTAATGATACAATTATAGCAAATCGATATATTGTCCAAGACTACAGCAATTTGTCACCAAGGTATTGTCCAAAACCTAGGTGTTTACTTTTGCAGACTTGAAAGGTATTTAGGTCTTACACAAGAGCAGTTAAAGGAAGAAGGAATAAAATGGCGTGTTTCCACAAGCAGAAAAATTAAAAACCAAACAATTTTTGAGAAATCAAAGTTTGTTCATGAAAAGAAAGAAAGGAAGAAAAACACTATCTTCTGGCTAAAGACCAGATATAGATACTGTATACTGTATAGATATGACTGATTTGTAGACAGGAGAATCCTTTGTACTGTCTCTTAAATACTTTGTTTGGTCTGTACTTTTTATTTCCCTAAGCCACAAATCAATGAATGCTTTTCACAATCATTTGTTCCTTTTCTGCTTTCTGTGAAACCTTTCACACTTTTATTCACAGCACACAAAGCTTGCATTGATTCCTGGGTGTTTTTGCTTCTCATTTGCTGTTTTCTGTGCCTTGTCAGACCACATCTTTTTCTAGTGTTTACTCAGGTCATAAGCAAGTGTAGTTTTTGTGCACTGAGCTGCCAAATACACGTGTTAGATATGGTGCTCTTATTAACTGTTCATGACTCCAAGAATAAAACTTACATGGCTCCGCAAATGAAAATATTTGCCTAATGTGTGGAAGCTTGGGCTACATTGAAAAGCCAGGGTCCTGTTATTACAGCAGAAACTCATTACCAGCAAAACCTGTTTGGCTTTTTTATTTTTACCAGAGAAACAGTGGCCATTATGTGTCAGTAGAAAAGGTGTTTCTACATTTTGGGCTTTGATTATGTTGCTGTTTTTGGTTGTTCCAGCACTGGCAGCTTCTCAAATCTCCAGGAGAGTCTGGTCTAGTCACAGCCTCCAAAATATATTTTTTTAGACAAAAAAGAAAAGTCTGTTTGTTTGAGGCACTTCTGTGTAACATATGGGCAGGATACAAATAACGTTTTTTACGTTGAATAACTGATGAGAGAAATGCTCTACCGTTTAGAGATACATAAACAAAAAAGTAATTAAAACACCCAACGTGGTTACCTCTCCACATATCATTTATAACACGCAAGGTCTGTAACTTCATAAGTAGTGTGATTCTGTGGAACATGAAGTGCTACATAGTGCACTTTATAGAACAAATTAGATGTATTTTTGCATTGTTTTTGTCTTTTAAACCTGCATTTGAGAACCTTTACTATAACACCTTATATATTAACATTGTAATAAAGTATACATGCCATGTGTATCCCACATCAGGAATTGAGTTAACTCCATCTGCTGGCTGCAACGGAGATTAGATAGAGTACTCAAAATCAAACCTAGGTCTGTCCCTATTTTGAGCCCTGCTTCCCATGTCCCAGCTAATGTGTCCAAATCCACTTATTTGACCCAGGTATACACAAGACATGTCCCAGTTGTCCTGATTTTTGACCACTCTGACACTTTCCAACCGTGAAGGAAGGAATAAATTCTCTATATTCTCTTTCTCTTTCTCTAGAGAAAAGAGAATAGAGAAAACTGCTTGAAAATGAATGAAAAATTTGCACTGGCAGAAGTTTCAGAAAAAATATATATGTATAAGTGCATAAAAATAATACTTATTTACCTGCTTTTTACCAAATGTACCCCCCGCAAAAACTTGAATGTGTCACACTTTTTGTTTTGCAAAAAAGGTCATCCTAATCAAACCAGCTAAAGCTGCAGAAACACTGATGATTTATGGACTATGACGTCACATATCTGAGGCATTTAAAACAAGTGTTTTCTGAGACTCAGAGATGAGAATAGGCAAACTAGTTGTGTTTTAAGCAGAAAGTATGACATCATTATTCATATAACGTGTCAAATGTGTCTCAAATAATGTTTGACTGATAATTGCCGGGCAGAGTAAACTTGTTATTAATAGCAATAAGTCCATCAATTTTTAGAGCTTGAGGCTGTTCACATACTACAAATGTATGCTTAGGTTTCCTTGTTGAATCTAAAAATAAGTGTATTATTGCTTTCATAAATAGAGTTTGTTTCACTAGAATTGCATCACCTCCAGTTGATGCAATGTAAATCAATAAGAGCGCTGAGTAACATACACAGCCAGGAACATTTAGAGCTCAAACTTTCAAAGATGATGAACATGTTGCAGAAAAATGTTATACAACTATACAGCACACAAACAAGGAGATACTGGGAGAGCTATCAGTTTCACACTTTGTTTCCAGGATACAAAGATTAACGGTTTATTATTATTTTCCAGTTACCAAGTATTGTAACTAAATACTTAAAAATGTATAATACTTGTTACTTGAACATTTAAACAAATTGATATTCCAATAAACAACTTTGGCACCACTGAAACTAGTGTAGAACAGTTTCTATGGTGTCTTTTCACAAGACCTGATATGTCTATTGCGGTTTCCAAAAATACGCTACGCAATATATTGTTATTTGTAATACTTTAATAAAAAATTAACAAAAATCTATTTGGCTTAATTATTAGGAACTGTTATGCTTTGCCCAGAAGTTTTTAAAAAAGGAATTTAAAAAAAGTTTTATTTTAATTTACTGGCTTGGTTGTAATACACAGTTTGTTCCTTTTCTATCAATCACTTTGGTGCTGATTGATTATGAAAAGTGACAATTCTGATGTCAACACCAGCTATGACTGCTCACATATGTAAATGTAACAGAGCCTAAAGTACATGAAGGTTTATTCAAATTGTATTTTTTTATTACAAGATGTCATTAATTGTGATACAGGTTTTTTCTAAGATACACTACAACAGAACTGTCTGATGATATATTACAAAACAATGTATAGCAGTCTCCTGGCATAGTGAATGTGTTGTAATCAAAGCTAAAAGCCATTAGGGCATGTTTTCGTGTTTGGTCAGGCTGTGTATTTCTTGTGAACCAGAGTCAAACTGGTGAGGCAAAGTGTGATTGCAACAGTCTTGACATACATGAAAGATGTAAGTGCCCTGTGGATTTTGAAAAGTTGGTAAATGTTGAGTAATTTGTCTCCATTTGGACTGTACCAGACAAGTGTGAGCTGTAAGTCCAGCTGTGACCATCTGTGTGGCATTAGACTCAAACCGTACACCGCGGTGTCAGTCCTCCCTGCGTGTGCACTTGTGTGTGCTTTAGTGGAATGTGTGTGTCTGCTCCACCTGCCCACTGAGCCAGACCCCAGCCGTTTCTCCTTCCCGCTGCTTTGAGTTAAAGTCTCAGTTATCAGAGTCTATTCATACTTGGAGCAGCTGTAAACAGTGATCACATCTCATCTGTCACCATGGAGACAGCAACCTGCCGACAACACCTCATTTATTTATGCTTTTACATAACTCACGTAGCACAGACCACTGGAGCAAAAGAAGAGAAATGACAGATCAGCAACTTCACAGTGTGTGCTGTAAGCTTGTGCAAGTGACTTTGTTAGATGGACTCATTTCCTAAACATGGGCTGTTTTGTTCACCCCAGACAACCTCACTTTACCTCACTTTACAATCAACAAAGATTGTCAGCCAACTGCTCTGTTTCCCCATATACCACTTTGGAGTTGTTCTCAACCAAAATAACCACCACAAATTCTAGGCTACCTGCAAAGTGTAAACTAGTCTTTAGTCTTATGTTTGGTTTTAGGAATACATATGGTATAGGCCAGCAATCTGTCACTGTATTTGAAAGGTGTGAAATCTTGTTTAAAATGTCAATGTTAAGTTTTTCACTCAACTTCATCCCCGGGCTATAGAACCACTTTTTTGCATGACCGGCAATACTCTTCTCAAACTAATACATACAGTATGACTATGTGAGTGAAATATGAAGCATATACTTTAAGCATTTTTGGTGTATTGTTGACCAGAATAACAAATGCTTATTTCAATATGCCACTGTATGTTAGTTTAATCTACACCAGATGTTTTCTAATGAAACTCTGGTCCATTTCATGTGTGTTTTGTGATCTTTTTTAGCTAAAGTTTTAACTCTCCTATAGAAAATATTAGTTATAACTGGTGGAAAGTACCAGCTAATAGAATTTAGACAATTTGTGTCTACATACTGGAAGAGTTAATAAACTAAGCAGCCTTTTTTTTCCTATTGAACAGCTTAAATCCTATCAAGTCAATTTATCATTGAGAGATGAAAAGTCTATAGAGATCACAACTTAAACCCTGTCTATAAATGCTTTCTTAACAATATATTCAGCATCACCATGCGTGCCAGCTTTCTCCTGCTGGCAACAGCCATAGTTTGTCCAGTATTGTCTCTGCATGTCTCCTGCTCCTCTAGTCCCCCGCTGCTCCCCCTCCTCTCCTGTTTCTGTCTCTTTGTACATAGACTTGTGTAGTGTTGTACTGCTCCTGTTTGTCCCGCTCACTGACACCCAGCTGCTATTGTTGTTGCTGTGCTTTTTGCAGACGGTCTGGTTCGATCTGCACCAGAGGCTAACAGACACAGATGCCACGGCAAGCGCAGTGAGTACAGTGAAACTCCTCTTACACATAAAGGTGCTCGTCGTAACTTTTCTGCTGGTTTTCATGGAGATGTTGTTGCTTTGCCTTAAATACTAATTGAAGCTAAATTTAAAACGTAGTCAATCTCCAGTCGGAGTCATTTGCCGAAATTGAGTAAGTCTCGCTCAGTTGTTGCTTGACTTCATTTTCATACCTTAAACAGCCAGAAATGGATACAAATGTTATGTCTGTTGTAGCCCTGATGGCCAATCATATTAAATAAAGTCATGTTAAAATCATGTTAATTAAAGTCTGTTAAAGGACACCTATTGTGGGTGTTTTAATATTTAGTAAGAAACTAGAACATATACATATCAGTAATTTACCTTTTGTTCATTGTAAAACACAAAGTTCATCTAAAACATCTTAAAAATAGAAACAGCTCTACTGACTTCTTGTTCAAAGCTGCAGATCTGATAAGCCCCGCCTCTTCATTTTTAAATGTAACTGTAAAAAGCAACAGATTTTAAAGAACTAATTATTATTGTTGGAAAGTGGATATGGGACAGTTTTGAACCATATACAGGTCACTTTAAGTATTCATCTTTTGAAATATAACAAGTTAATACAGACAATTTAGAAAAGTGAATTTGGCATAATAGATCCCCTTTAAAGAAGTTTTATAATGTTTATTTATGAAACTTTCCACAGTCAGCATTAACTTAAACACTTAATGAAGTTCTTTCTTGTTTGCTAAAGTTCAATATTGTGTTTTCACAAACGTTCACAAACAATATTTAACCTAAAAATAATTAAAAAGTAAATGATAAATGTAGCATATTCTGTGTTGTTTGTCCTCGTAGGTGTTGCCGTAGTCAAAGACTAATGTTTATGCACTTGCACAGTAGCTTCTGGGCACACACACACACACACATACATTTTTGACTCAAATTCCGCACTGTTTGAAACTGACAAGGGAATGACAGGGTCTATGGAGACAATCAGGTGGTTTCAACAGGCCAAACTGCAGTTCAGATCTGTCAGATTACAGACATTTCATTGTATTTTTCTGCAATAAAAAAGTGATAAAATAAAAGAGATAATGCCTGAGTGTGGAATATTCTCGACAAATCAACAACATCTTTATGGAGATAAGAGAAGGTGACAGGCTCTTTACAAGTGCACTTAAACATACATACAGTACGTATATTCGGTCACATGACTTTTATCTGTTTTTGAGTGTGAGATTTGAATTTTACAATAATATACTCCCAATTTTTCCTCACTCTGAAACCCACAGATAGTTACCCACATCTGCATTCTAATTATAGCTTTCTAGGTGGCTCAGTCAGGCTGATCTGCATTGAAAATGTCCAGAGACGTGAAAGGATAACTGCTTTAGAACTGTGTGCGCCATTACTTATGCAAAAACAGATGACAGGCTGCATATGGAGCACTAAGTAAACATGATTAAGTGAAAAGTATTCTATAGCTCGTAGACGAGACTCGATAGAAAAGTCGTATAATCTCTTGGCCCTGCTGCTTTGAATGTTGTTTTTTTTTTTCCTGAAAATGATTCTGTGTTTGTTCTTTGTTACACTGAGTCAACCTGAATAATTTATAAAGACTTTGAATTCCCCACAAGTATTAATAGAGTCAAAACCTCACCAGCAGAGAGAAACCAGAGTGTTGCAGCAAGTATCTAACACTTTAAAGTCTAATGTCAACAGACGTTAGCAAGTGAGAAATGTCACTTTCAGGATTATATTATATTTTCATCCCTAGTTGTATCTGTTATAGCGGGTTACAAATCAGACACAGAGAATAGAAAGTCGTAAACAAATACAACATTTTTAAAGGATATGCTGCTGAGATCTGTAAAACTAAAAATATTAACCTAAATATTGGAGTGTTGCTCCAGAAACAGTGATTATCTTGTGTTTCATAAAGCTATGCGAGAAATGCTGATTATGAGAGATAGTTAATTTGTTTGTCGGATTTCTCATTCTACAAAGTTCTTGTTGTTCAGTGAGCTTAGAAGTGAACATACCAAGAGATTTGTTTCAAACTTGGATTCAGAGACATGTTGAGTAACAATGTTCTCATATTAATATTTCATTATCAACAAAATTCTCTGTGAATGCCGGCATTGGGTTTAAGATTACTTGAATGCTTTTCCACAAATACCTTTATCAAACAAAAAACAACTGCCGGCCTCGAGATAGCTACAGTGTGTTTCGTTTTACTTGTGTTTCATTTACGCAGAAGGCAAACACATTTTAATCCTCAAACTTGACTTGCGTTTATTAAAGTAGAGCTTCTGGCTGCATCTGTCCAGTCAGTGGACTTTGGGTTTTCTGCACTGATAACTAATGAAGGTAATAAGTAATCAGATTTGATGCTGATGTTGCAGTGTGGAGTTGTGTCTGTGAATCACAACAAGCTCTTAAAGAATCAATGCTTGTATGGCATTTGGATATTGAAAGTGTGAGGCATTTAACTAAAGGGCATTCATAACAGGATTCTACACTGATTCATTTTTATTGGCAAAGTTTAAGATTAAGACTAGCATTTTTAGAGTGAAGGCAATATCAGCAGGTATTAAGGGTCAATGTGCCAGTCTCCAGCCCAGATAATTGGGTTCTATTGGGAGGTTTTGTCCATGCTTTATTCATACTGTATAAAAAGAAGAAGAAGAAACATAATACCTTGGACTAGTATGTCTTCCATTTGCATCTACAAACTGATTCCCTCTTGTTCTTGTATTGACGCCGATTGTTCTTAACCTTCGCTTGTTGCTTGTGCTGTTGTGAACTGTGCCTGTGGCTGTTTTAGTGATTTTCTGTGTTCCAAACCAAACCAATCAGGAGTATTATTGTGGTAATAGGCCTACAGAGTCTGTGTCCATGACAACTGATAATGCAGTCAGTCTCTCCAGTCTTTCACGGCTGCTGCTGCTGCTCCTTAATGTGCACCGTAAGTGGCACAACTGCTGTGGGCAAAGTGCAGCAGGTGATTATTACAATAGCATCCTGCAGACACAAGATCAGACTCCTGTTCTACTACTGCGCGCATGTGAAGAAGGCATCATTACCAGACAGCACCTATAGATAGTGTATGATAGTATACAAGAAAAAGTTTAAGATTAGTACAGCTGAAGTTGTCAGTGTACAAAACTTGTAAGTCAAAGAACATTTCTGTGCTGAATTATGCATGAAGGCCACAAGCAGCTTTGAATATTTTTTAATTTTGAAGCTCAAAGGCATTTACGACTTTTCTGTACAACAACAAAGATCCATCTGTATTATAGCCAGTTCGGTACCTTTATCCTAGGACAATAGCGTAATTCAAAGACTTTCAGATCAATACATGAAAGTACCTGCTGTTTTCACTTTGCCCTTGCAGGAGCTATGAAGTATTTCTATTCAGATTTCTATCCTTGACTAAACCGAGAATTTACGTTGATGGTTTATAACGTCAGCATAATTTATTTTTTTAAGATAAACTCCTTACAAAGCAAACACTTCCTTCACCTTGTGTCTATTCCATGTAGCATATCCCTCCAATCACCCAAACATGAGAAGGTCGCTCCCTTATTCACCTTTACATAATTCCCTCTTACCGCCATCTCCATCCATACCTTGACCTCCCAGCTCTCCACACATTCGTCTATGATTACAACTCTCCGCCCATCGCAAACCAATCATCTCTTTACACAGCACAAAGACGCCTCGGCGACTTGAGCGGCTCACATGGGAGGGCCGTAATAAGATCACATACAGTGGGAGATAGCGAGCCGCTCTGAAAGTGCAGTTGGGGGTTGAATTACCGAGGCCATTTTGCTTCTGGGGAACGCTCTTGGGCAATGAGCAGCCGGCTCACAGTGATTCCAGTCAGCTGAAGTGGGCAAGTCAATCAAATACTGCAAGATGTCTTCTGATCCATGGAAGCACATAGGAAAACACAGACAATAAAAGCAGATGGAGTGAAGCTAATAACAGACGGATAATGGAGAATACAAGAAGGCTAAAGGCCACAAGCAGCTTTGAATATTTCTAATTTTGAAACTCAAAGGGATTTATGACTTTTCTGTACAACAACAAAGATCCGTCTGTATTATAGCAGATGGTGTTATTGACTATATATATAATGGGAAGATAATACGATCCTCTTGTGTGCTGTGTGCTTGTGCTGTGAGGCAGAGCTACAAAAATAATATTGAAAGGCTGTGGGTTAGGGCTTACTGTAAGTTAAGAACAAACTTTTACACCACGCTGTTTGTTTCTCCATGTCCAGTTGGAACATGGTGAAATATGCCCCAATAGTCCTGTACATTTTTATTCATAATATAGCAAAGTGAGAGTTTTCTTGTGCATCCTTACAGCATAAACACTGAAACACATTCTGTAAAATGTACTTTTCTAACGGTTTTATTTATAGTAGTGTTTTCTCATCGTTCACTTACTAAGAGTTGTAATTGGAGTGTTTCATGCATCTTTGAGTAAGCCTGCAGTTGATTCTCTTGCTAAAAAAATTTTTATGTTTTCACCTACCTTCTATCTCCGCCCACTTGTCTATGTTTGCTTGTAATCATTAAAATCTGTTTTTCACAAGCAAAGGGCAAGGCTTATCAGATCTGCAGTTTTTTATTAGACCTGTTTATAGACCCTTTTCATGCCATGTCACGGTGACGTCAGAGCTCTAGCTGGAGGCAAAAAAGACGAAAACTCATAGCAGACGCATTAAAAGTTCGAAGTTTTAGAGTGGTTAAATGGTCGTTTTGTTGTGAACTGTGACTAGGACTTTTGTGTCTAATGTTAGTCTGACCGTACCCAGACGTGCACGTGCAGTTTGATGCTCAAGCTGATCTGTATTATTTAGAAATCTAGCTAAAACTGTACTGTTGTCAATCATTCAATTTTTACACACAAGACCCTTATTTTCTACTTTAGCAAAGTCTTTGACCAGAGCTAACAGATTTTCAAAGCTACAAGCAACTAATTTTGTTGAACTAAGTTAATTGTAAAATAATTACTATCAAATGTTGTGTCTCTGAAGCAGTAATCACGGGAGGTGCACCCATTAGCATATTTAGCATTAGGGCTGGGTATTGCCAAGAGCCTTCCGATACGATACGTATCCCGATACAGAGGTCACGATACAATACGTATCCTGATACACGTATATGCAGATATAATTTCCTTAATATGTCACATATCAAGTGTCAAATGCAGAGGAGTTGTATTTTCTAACTACTCTTTATGCTAGACACAAGTGTCTTACAAATAAACCATTGTTCAGCTCAACAGATTCAGCTTTAAAGCTGCAGTCCAGGTTCAAAAGTGTAAATTATATGAATTTAAGTATGCCAATACGTATCCCGATACACCTCCCTGTAACGATACGCGTATTGCCAATGAGCTTGCCACGATATATCCCCCTATCGATACATTGAGTACAGCCCTATTTAGCATTAGCTTCAAGACGCGAATGAACTGTTAAAATACAGCATTTTAGCCAGTACTAGGTTTAGCAACAAAGCGGACCTGAAACAAATGTAAAAATCACCTCTTAAGCCTCGTGAAAGAGCAGATCCTGATCCAAGACGATCCACACAAACTCAGACAAAATGCTTCCATCCGTCAGAAGTAATTCACCAAAGTCTGTCAGGTCCCACAGAGTAAGTTACGATACATATCCTGACAGTTCCGAACAGAATTTGACATTTTTAAATGTTTAAATGGAGGCAACGTTGTCTTTTGCCTCCGACTAAGCTCCGCCCACCAGAATTTGACGCAATGTTTACTAACATGCAAGGGGTCTATAAGATTTGAATTTTAATTGTTGTGTTTTTCACAATGAACAAAATGTAAACGACTGATCTACATATGTCATAGTTAATTAGCAAATACACTGCAGAAACATATGTCTCCATTAAGGGGTCTGTTGCATAAGTGATTAAGGTCATCAGAATAATGAATCTTAGTAAGGTCTGGATCTGTGGTTATAATGTCTTTTGCAATGCTCGCGGCTCAGCATTACAGTCATATCAGTTTAAAATAAATAGGTTATGCTTTAAGGTTAAGGTATTCTTTATTAATCTCTTGTGAGGGCAATTTATTCTCTTGACCTGCACTTTTGGGGGAATCTGTCTGGAGCAGTGAGCACTACAGTGCAGCGCTCGAGAATCCATCTTCAGAGCATCTTGCCAGGCTTGGTCAAGACTACCATAGCTAGAAGAAATTCTTTAGAAACAGGAGAGAAATGTGCACTCTTCAAACAGAAAGGCATGTGACCGCCAAATAAATCAATCAATAGAAATATAACTTTACAAGAATACAAACACATCAAAATATTACTAATTGCTAGATTGTTATTTGACATTTTGGAATTATTTGAGCAGACAAATATACAGTATCACTATTTTCAGCGCCATAATTTCACAAGCTTGCTTTATTATCCAATATTTCTAAGTACGTTAAAGACACTGTAGGTTGTCTTCTAGATCCCATGTATAATGCATGTGGTAGTCAGATAAATTGAGAGCAGGATTGAATACAGAAAAGGAGTCTGCAAAAGGCCATTTATAATACTGCCCTTATGAAAGATAAATTGCCAGGTTATAAATATGGATAATACTGTATGAGCCGTATTATACTGTATACGTTCAGTGGGTGGCAGTCACTACTAACTCTGGTCACATTTTTGACTGATGCACAAACAGAACAAAAGTGCTGACTTAGATTATGGTGTCAAATATGTGAACACTTAATACGTCTATTACTCCTTTGTGTAATGCAAAGTAAACCATATTAGCCAATCATGTCAATATTCTGTGCCTTTTTTAAGAAGGTTGCAGCATGTATGCCAACAATTTTAAGAGATGAATAAAAATGCACATAATAAGATTACATAGGGTTTATGTCAGGTCACGACACTGCCTTAAGTACAGTCTTTCATTTCCTTTCATGTAATGTGCTGATTGCCATCTTCACTCCGTTTAACATACGTAGAGTCTTATGTATTTTTAAGCCACTGAAGGGTTCATTCTCACTTCTAAATTTTAAGTAATTCTTCACCTCCGTGCCTGTACTATAAGGCATGAAACTATGCAACAGAGAATGCTGATAATTGGTGACATTTTATAGCAGAAAAGTAAAGGTCACTTTCATTGTGAGATCCTAATTCTCTCCTTCTTTTCAACATTTTCATTAACATCATATTTTTACAGATTGTGAGATTGTGACTTGAACTGGACATTTTAACAGATTTTGTTGAGGCTGAACATGGATTATTTGAACTTTCGAACTATATAGTAATCTTATTGTTCAAACCATTTACTGCTAAAGTGTTCTTATTGAAGCTTTTCCTCTAATCTTAATTGTGGTCCTCTGGAGCATTGAGAATGTCATTACGGCTCACGGTGCATGTTGGTGTAAGGCAGGACTACGCTCCACTGAAGCGGCTGATTCAAAGTCCAAACTGGAGGCAAAAGCTTTACTGTGCACTACTGACCAGACACAAGGCTTCGACCTGCGCACTTTTAATTAAATAACAATGATCTGTGTAAATGGAAAGAGCCAAGTAACACCGACATTAGTGCACAACCGGAACGTGGGTTTCTTTGTTTCAAAATTGTTTTTTTTTTTTATGCATATCAACAGTTGAATAAATGTATCGGTGAAAGGTAGAAATTGTGTATGTTGTGTAGTAAGAAATCTTTCACAATATGGCCTTAAACTTACTCGTCTAATTTGTCACGTTTGTTATGAAGACTGCTGCTCTTTGGTTGATTAGCCTAAGGTGCAGCACATACTGTATGCCAGTTCCTGTGCCGACTTTAGCATTGAGAGCCCCATTCCAGCTCTGGCAGTTGACAGACAGACTTAATGTCCTTCTTGCTCTTATTTTGAAAACTCTTGTTAAATGAAGTCTATGGGTCCATGAACCTAAACAAGCAAAGAAAAACACCTGTAATTAAAAATAGATATCTTTGGTATCATATTGTGGATGTTTCCAAGCAAAACAATAACATCTCCATGGAGACAAGCAGGTGGTGAACTCACACATTACATAGATACTCAAGAGACTATTGGTTTGTACTTGACAAAATGTTCCATCTGTAATGTTGATGTGAATTATTGACAGTCAAAATGCTTCCAAGAGTGTAGCTCCTGCTGTCTGCAGACTAAAGAGCTTTATCTCACCTCTGACTATGCTCAATTACACCCACAGACTGTGTTGTTGTATATTTATACAACATTTTTAACTCTCACCTCAATGTACCTGAAGAGTTTATTGCTATTTATAATTAGTGAGTGAAAAAAGTATTTGGACACCCATCGATTGTGCAAGTTGATGAGAGAGGTGCTTCTCAACTATAAGAGACTAAAGAAAGAAATTACATAAAATGTCTTTTTAAGCAGTATACTGAGTTTTATATATTCTTGGAGAAAAAAAAATGCGGACACCTACTAACCATTAAAAATTCTGCCTCTCTCAGTTCTGTGATTTCTTCTTTAAGAAGCTCTTCTATCCTCCACTTAACCCTAACACCTGTTTGAACTTGTTATAAAATTCATCTAACCCTCAACCAGTCAGGCCACAACCAGTCCTCCATGACCAGACCCAAAGACAAAATTGTAGACCTGCTCAAGACTTGGATGAACTACTAATACGCAAACAGCCTCGGGGTAAGAGATAAACTGTGGGTGCAATATTTACAAAATGGAGGAAACACAAGATTACTGACAATGTATAATCTCACTTTATGGGACGTCAATGATCTTGAGGATGATGAGGAATTAGCCCTGAACTACACAGGGAACATGGTCAATGACCTGAAGAGTGCTGGGCTTACTGTTAGTAGCACACGATGTTGAAATTGATTCAAATCCTGCAGCACCCATGAGACCTAAACCAAACATTTTTGTAAAAACTCAACTCAACTCAACTCAAAGATTACAGTAGGACGTACTCTGATTGCCCAAATACATGATTTCACAATAATATAAAAATGCATAGCTTAAAAGACATATGTGATTTTATTTTTTTAATTCTGTATCTTTGAGGTAAAGTGTACCTCTGATGAAAATTACAGACCTGCTTTGTCTTCTTAGGTGGGGCACTTTGCACAATCGACAGCTGTCCAAATATTTTGTTCCCTCTGTAAAGTCTATATCTTGTGATATGAATAACATTTATTCACAACAGCTTTAGGAAGCCAAGTAAATGTCTTTGTGGGTTATTTTTACTCCGTTCAATGTTTTTTCTTGGTTGGCCATTCAGGAGAAATCGTCTCATAAATGTGGTTTATACAGATAAGAATCATTCATGTGCTTAATGAGATCGACTCTCTTCAAAGCACTGACTTATGATCAGAGCTGTCGGTCTCATATTCACAAATACTCTTGTGGCTCTTTGTGTCATACTGAATTTCTATAAATTCAATAACTATCCGCTATAACTCCACACATCTTCACTCAGATCGTTTTATTCATTATGGCTTTGGATTTGCCTATGTTTGAAGCTACATCTATAGTTTTAGCAAGAAGTGCTACGTAATGACATCACAAGGTGGAGCAGAGCATTTTTATCTTTGGAAATGGAAAAGATAACAAAACACAACTTTAGTGTAGTATCAGTACCATGACTAAAACTCAGAAGCTAAATATGCCTATAGGGCCTTAAGTACATTTCATGGTCTGCTGATCTCGAGCAACACAAAACAAACAAAGATAAACAGTGCATTGTTTGCATGAACATCAACCTGTTTTATATTTTACAGCAGACTTTAATTTGACTAATGAATGGAGTTCCCAGAAAAGTCAAAAAAAATTAGATCAAAGTAAATATTGGTTGTTTTTACTCCCAAAATCACCATTACTTGGTATTAATTCCTAATATTCAAATAAAAATGGCAGGATGTCCATGCTCCATTTAACGAAAACTAAATGGAGAGAGAAATGTGGAGATGAACGCCTCGTTTGGCTCTGAACACAGACCTCACACTGTCAGCTGTTTTGTGTAGCAGCCCAGCCACAAGCCTCTGTAATCGACTGTTGGAGTCAGCAGCGGCACACTATTTCACTCACATATAAGGCTCATTGAATCAGGCTGTCAATATAACCAAGAGAGCACAGACAACAGGATGGACAGCCTGTAAAAAAGTATTGCTTTACAGCACAGAGACTCACATAAATCTACAGAGACAGGAGCCAAATGGAGATACAGCGTCAATGTAGACAAGGACAAAGCTACGGAACAAGAGGCAGTCAAAATGTCATTTGACTTTTATACTCTAGTCAAACTCTGTAGAACACGCTTACCTTTATATAGTAGCGTTGTCTCACTATTACCATTTAGATTGCTACTGTAATCTTTCCTTTAAAATCTGAGTCTAAAACAGTTCCTATTTAGTGTGAATCAGTTTCTATCCCATACTTTGTCCTAAATTCATCAGCCGACAGCCCAGACAAACTAAATATATAAGTAATCTCCAAGAAAATGAATGAACAGTTTATTCAAAAAGTTCAATGTAAATGAGTAAATATAAGTGAATCCTGCACTCGTCTGCAGTAAGTGATCAACCCAATAAACAGAAAAGCATTTAATAAATAAATACTACAAAACTGATCTAAAACCTTTTAGAACAGGTCCTGGGCTTTTGGTTCAAAATGGCAGAACCAACAAGTCCAACCTCTTTATTTTAACTGTAATAAGCACACATTAGTTTTATTTTTAATCTGAATTATTTTACAAGAAAATACAGAGAAATGACCAAAGTTAAGTGCCTTTGAAAGAAGAAATGTGACTATTGTATACTGAGAGTGTTGGGCTGTGCATATTGAAAGCATGATTTAATACATGTATTTCTAGGTTGTATGATTTTATTGGACAAGACAATGTGGTGTAAAATGGGAATGAGAAAGGGAGGCACAAGCAGGAAATGTGGCGTGGAGCCAGAATTAAACTCAAAGACTGTCAAATGTGCTTTCCACATGATGCATTTTATGTTTTTGTTGAGTTTGCCCTCTCAGTTCCATTTCACTTTCATGTGGAAACGACACAAATGTCTGCACCTAAAGGTGTTTTGGTTTTTCTTTTTTTCACCCCCCACCTATAAATATCTACAATTTGACACTTAAAATGCTTTATTTCTATATGAAAACATAAAATGAAGAAAACATTTTTTTTTCTTATTTATGTAAGATTGATAACTATAAATGTGTTTTTTCCTGTTCGTGTATATACTCTGTTAATTGTGAAAAGACACAAAAGTACAGAATTTAAAAAACAATGGCGAAAGGGATTATTTATTTATATGTTATTAAGGTAAGGTAATGTTTATTAAGGACAATGTACAGTTATTATAACAGTAAACACTAAGGCACAGATGCTTGCACTAGATTCTAGTTTATAGCCAATTTCCATCTATATTCCTGGGGAGGGGAGAGAAGAGGCACATCGGACATGTTTTTAGTTATATACATGTTTGTTTGTTTATAAATGTGTGATAATAACCCGATCCTAAGCTTTGTAATTTGTCATAGATAAAATCTATGGTTTCTTTATTGGTTTCTGTCTATCACCAACAAAAAAAAAATATTTTCCTGTTATTATCTATCAAATAATTTCAAATAAGGATTTCTTCGAATGTTTATTGGAATGCACTGACCTCGTGATAGTGCCATGAGTCCCTTCATTAAATTTCCATCACTTCACTGTTGCCTGTTCAAACAAAAGTGAAGTAAATTCCTCTGAGCTCGTATCACTCGCTCCACATCCAGCCATCACTCAAGTAACATCCACAACAGCCATAAAAGAAATCATTTGGCACAAAGTACAATCAGGCTTGTCTCCAGCTATTTTTTTGTTCATTTAATACATATTTCATGACTGCGTACTGTATAATAACTGCAAACACAATAGTGAACTTGAATGAATGCCCAATATAAGATCCTTTGATGCTAAAAAGCCACGGGGAACGTGCAATATTAATGTTGTATGTCAGAAGAAAGATAAAAAGATTGAGTGAAGGTGACAAGCACTAAATCAGACTCCGACCTTGGTAATATTTCATTCGATGATGCATTATCCAAACATGGCTGCCATCACACACTTTCTTCTCTTCTCTAAGTGCATTTACAACATACACAACAATTTAAATTAACAATGAGTGTTTTACAAAGTGGCTTTTCCTTCTTTCTAACATGATTCATTCTGGCGCATTGTAGATGTACCTATAAATAGCCGTGCTGTGGTTATTTCATCAGGCAAAATATGAATGAGCTTGCCCGCAGTCCCCCGGTGCATAACTACATTAGAAAAGTGTAGCATGCAGCAAGCGCTCAGCCTAATTTTTCTCTTCGCTCCACAAGCCTAGTCTCAGAAATGTGTCTTCAATATGACATGATCACCGCAGCGTAGCCACAATGCTCATGGTAATTGGACTATCCAATTATTGGGCTTTTTAAATCAGCCCTAGTGATTTTGGTTAGTTCTCTGAGTCAGGTGTTATTCATAATTTATAAAGCTGGGAAAGGTCTGTGAATCTGACTTTGTTTTTGTTTTTTTATCGCAGTATTGATATTATTTTTGTCAAACTATCACATTATGTGATATTATCATGAAATGTTGAGATAACTATGGCATAATAATAGGATTTTATATTAACTTTAGTGTTTTAAGTAATAACTTGATACAAAATGATTAAAAACAGGTAATTCTGTGACAGTTTCTGATTTAAAGATGATACAAAATCACATTAAATTACTTGATAATATCACATTATTTGATTTTACCTATTTTTTTCTAATATAGTGAGTATATATAACTTTGTATCACGTTATTACAAAGTTATCACAAACTTTCAAAATAACATCACCTAAATTTGTAACAGTTAAAACATGATACAAATAAAAAACACTAAAGCAGCACTGAGCTTCAGATAAAATATAAGTGTTATCAGTTAAGTATCAGACAGAAATACTACTGGAAACAATAAATGTATAATGAAATAAAATCAATCAGTCTTGCATGTTATGCTAATGCTAAGTTTTTATCAGTTTGTTGCAGGTTTTCAAAACAAGTTTCTCAAAGTTATCACTATTTCCTCTAAACAATCCAATCCAGTGTGTGGTTGGTGTTTGTTTTGGGGCTCACACGGGGAAGCTTGTGCAGAAAAACTGACTTCATTCACTTGTCCCATGTGCACGCTGTCTTTGGAGGGCTTGTGTTTGGTGATGGTCTGAAAAACCCTCTGGCAAATCAATACGCTGCTTTGCGATGTATGATCTCAAGAGGATTTTACAGGAAAACAAATTTACCACAAATACAAGAGAGCTGCTCTGAGCACTGAACTGTCATATTTGTTAAAATGGCAGGTTTGACTTGACACTATTTCAAACTTTTTTTTAGCTTTTCTATTGAATTAAGTAATTTTACTGTCAGAGTTTTTGTCTAAAACCTCTGGAGTAACCCGACTGTGGGTAAACACCTCTTAGGTCCCCCTCAGCGCTGTTCTGTATTCTGCACAGCTGTTACAGTAACAGCCTGGACACTGTAAGTCATGGTGTTGTTGGCCAGCCATTACTGCAGTCCAGGGAGAGCTATGCAAATGATCTGTTCTTCAATGCAACACCTGTCTCTGCTGGATTTGGAATAAATGAGGCTCCCTCTCGCCCAGAACAACAAACCCAATACTAACAGGAGAAACGTGAGGAGGAAATGGCCAGGGAATGCAGCTTAGCATCTGAATATGTGACACTTCAAATCAGCAGACTCATGCAAATATAAAGGCATTATGAATAGAGAATTTGAGAAAAGTTCAGGTTAATTCAGATTCAGAAAACTTTATTGATCCCAGAGGGCAATTCATTTGCAGCTTTCCTCAAAGCAGTTCACATATATACACACAAAAATTGTGACTTTTTTTTTCATCATATAATAATAACGTCCGTATTGTGAAATCTTTTATAAGTTATTGCTAATTTGGTACAAACTTTATGTAAGCAGTAATTTCCCCTAAAACTGTTTATCCGTGTCTTCTTCACTGATTTGATACTTAATAATTCTATTCGGACAATCTTATAAACACTCAGTTACATAATCCACATTTATTCATTTGCACTGAGGCTCAAACAGAGATGTTTTTTGCAACATTAACATCTGAAACTAAACGGTCCATGACATAAATTGAAGCGTACAAAAGTGCGTGTTGAAAATGAAGTCTGGAGAAGCAGAAGTAGGCCAGCGCGGTGCATACGGAGGGGCTGACCAAGGAGAGTCAGATGAAAACCTGGATGTGAGGAACTGGTATTTCCCTGTTCCCATGGCAACGCCAACCCAGTTCTCCACCCCCCTCGCACCGCACCGCTCCATACATTTGCTCAGCGTTACTCCTGTGTTCACATCCAGCGGGACGGAGCTAGAAGCACTCGTCCCACATGCAGCAGCAGCAGCAGCTAGTGGCCTATGCAGATCTGCGCTGCATATTTGATGGTGTTGTCAGTGTGAAGCCTCTGTGGGGGGCTCTGAGGGGCTGCATACAGATGTGGGACAGCACAGAAAAGAGGAAAATGAGAGTGTTGCATAAGTTTTCAAGGTTTCTGCTCAGGTTTGTATTTCAAAGTGCTTTGAAGATTACATTTGTTGTTACTAATGGGGAATTGGTTGGTTGAAATGGATTAGATTTTTAGAATCGTTAAGTATTAGTCAAAAAAAAATTCAGAACCACACAAATGGATACAAGGATACAAGTCTCGCCCAAGCCTCAGTGATAATAGATGGATGCCGCTTTGCATCAATGACTGCACTCAGTGGGACATTTGTTGCGAGTTAGCTAGCTTGGATTCAGCTAACCTCCAGAACATGCGCAGTTGTTCTTTTTCTTTTTCGTTGGTAGCACGGGCTCGTGTAACACGTGACCCACTCTGACCAATCAGAGCGGGAGCTTGCTAGAGCGAGCAGAGCTGTAGCCGGAGCTAAAGATTAAAAAGCTATTTTTAATTAAACTGAAGACTTTTGAGCCGGGAAAAAGTTAATGATATGAAACTCGGTAAGATTTGTCACAAAGTCCAACCTTTTAGAAGTGTGTAAGTGATCTGTGAGGCAAGCAGCAGCAGTTTGTGATTACATTGTGCTCTTTGGCAAAAATGCTTTCTGGACTGAGGGGATTTTCCTGCTGCAGTACCAAGACGGTGTTAAGCTAGCAATACCCTATCCACATATTTTAATAGATCCATGGTCTAGCCACACAAAGTTAACATATTAATACAGTACCTTTATTTCTAGAAATGAAACATCTATATACAGTATATCTTTTGTGGAGAACATTCTAAAAATTATAAATGATGAAAAGTGTTTTTGACGTCCAAAACTAATCTCATTGTAATTTTTGAATGAGTCTTTAGTTCTAATATTATTTGTTTGTTTGTGCTATGGATTCGCGGCTGACTGGAGCCTAACTTTGGACCTTGGGCAGGGGAACACCCTAAATGAGCTGGTGTACACAGAGAGAGCCCACAGCAGCACGAGGAGAACATGCAAACTCCACCTGGACAGATCATGAGATATTTTTTGTTCAAACCCAGAAATGAACCCACATTGTATTTAACAACCAAAAAACTTATTTAGGGCTAATATTGAGAGAAATATTCTGTATTAATAACTTCCTACTACTGGAGGGTTCTAATCAAGAATACCATCTCAAACTTAAGAAAAGAAGAAGACAATTCCCAAATGACAACTGCATTTAGGAGTTGGTCTAAATAGAATTAATCAAGACTTTTATATTTGTCTTTACACTCGGCTTGCTGCTGACAGACGGGACACAATGAAAAGCTGTTTTAATTATCAAAATCAACATAGCTGGAGACCGATAATGGATTGCCCAATGCCATTAAGCCATTAGTGTGATTAATTAAAAGCCCCTGAATTTTTCCACTCTTTCAATATGTTAATGAACTGGGAATGAACAGAAATGCACATCATCGTCAAGTATGTTTTTGTGAGTTAAGTTTTAGACAAGCTTGAATAGGAATCAGAGCAGCATTCACACTGTTTTGTGGAGTTGAATTTTATTGACATTTCAGTAAAACTCAAGTCAATAATAATAATATGCTGAATGTTTTTACAGTGAACCGCTTAATCGTCTAATCAAAGTGTGATTCCTTGTAAAGGCAGGCGCTGTCACAGGATTTACAAGCTTTATACGAGCAACAATATGCCATAACGTGTGTTCCCGCTGACGCCAGACTTCATTTACTACATGAACAGATGCTGCAGGCCAACATTTATCATATCAGCCTAACGCAGACTGAACCCTGTGAATGAGAAGGAGACATACAGTCAAGATATGAGACGGTCCTGTTATGCATATTTTAGTTTGGATGGATAGAAGTGTGAACAAAGGCATCCAAATGATCTGTCTGTTTACATCTGATTCCCAAAACATCTTTAGAAACTTTAAAATTGGCGGGGACAATTAGATATTTACTACTAAACAAAGTTAAGAACATTATAATTAATTAGTTTATGATGATAAGAAAACAAAATTGGCTTAAAGGTGGGGTAGCTAACTTTTTTAGTTGCAAATTAGTAAACTTTGTGCTTTCCACTAAAAAGTATATAGTAAATGCAGCACTTTGTGAAAAAAATGAAACCTCTGAGTACTGTCTAAACGGAATAACAAAGAGTTTTAGTTCTCTCTTGGGGCAGTCACTCCAGTTTCACTTTGTTGTTTGTAAAAAGAAGTTTATAAGCCATAAATGCAACAACAATGAATACATGTGGATATTAACTATGTGTTGAAGGATTTAGGAAAGGAAGTTGTCAGATTTAAAACCTAAATCGTGTTTGCAGTGTGGAAAATCAGCTACCCCACCTTTAAGCTCCTCTAATTAACTAGAACACTAACCTGGCTCACCCCAGATGGATCTGTGTTGAACTACGATTTGAGTTCTTCCATAGTATCCATCTGGGACTTGACTCGCTGAAAGAGTTCGAGAAAAGGTGGGCGTTTAGTGAAATACTTCGCGCTGATTGGGTGAGCGCTGATTATTTGAGCTAGCCAATCACAGCAATGAATCATAATGGTGTATCCGCCCGCGTGAGATAGAACAAGTACGTGTCACACATACCGCTCTTCTTTCAAAAAGAAATTATCTGCTAAAACCGCATCAAAAGCAGCAGAAACACGTACATCCATGATAGCAGCCATCTTTGTTTAGCTCGAATGAGACTCGGCGGCGGCGCCGGGGAGCTAACAGTCCCCTCAATCATCCCTCATCCCATTCAACCCTTTCCTCAATCATCCCTCATCCCATTCAACCCTCAATCATCATCCCTCATCCCATTCATCCCTTCCTTAATCATCCCTCATACCATCCAACCCTACCCTCAATCATCCTTCATTCCATTCGAACTCTTTCTCAGTCATTCCTCATGTCATACACTCCCTCATCGAGGACCTACCTGTCAGTCTGCATCTCATAGCGGGCGTCCTCTCAAATCGAACCTCCACTATCCACAGACCTTATCTCTCAGCAGCTACTCTCTGTTTCTCGTCAGAACAATCTCAAGTCACAGAGCTCGAGTCTCCATCTCATTCTCTCTTCAGTTCATTCCACTGCATTCACACTAAGGCAGCACTCAATCTTTACTACGCCTTCACATGTAAGAGTGCTTCAACAACTGAACAAATCATTCACCCCGCTCTCGAATTGATCAGGGTTCGAGTCTATTCTAATCTCACTGTCATTACAGCCCCCCATTCTTTGGGGGCTCGAGTTGCTCAGCGCTGAGTCTGACACGACTCAAATCTTTACATTCTCTCTTTCCACTCGTCACAACAATACCTCTTCTTTCTCAAGCTACTCACTCCATAGGCTCTGTATTCATAACTGCCTCTTGCAACTGTTTCCATTCCAGGAATTCGATGGTTTCCACATCCCACCTAAACCTTATGATCATTCATTCTGCTTCATTTCAGCCTCCACCTTCAACCAGTCCAGCTCGCTCTTTAGTCTGTCAGGCTTCGCCTACAATCTCGCTCTGCTCCATTTACGACTCATGTTCTTAGCTCTACGTATTCATTTCACATTGTTCATCTTCCTACTCTAATAGAAGGAACTCCCTGCCTCCAAGGTATCACCCTGAAGTTAAGATGCCATCCTGTCCTACGCTTCGGTTTCGTCACATCTTGTCTCTGCCTCGGTTCTGCATCTCTATGCTCTGCATTCTCTCCGTAGCCAGAAGAGCAGAATCCATTACTGCCCATTTCCACCCCTGTGCCAGACCTAGGTCATGTAAAAGAGTCCACAGAACAAGCCGTCTCCTGCACCGTCCCTGCTGATGGTTCACGCAACCGCTGCATGGATCTTTGCGCTCTCAGATTTCTTGACATCAGAGGTTCCTTCCTTTCAACACATTAACCTTTTGTTCTACAGATATTTGTCTCAAGGTTATTCTGCCGTCCAGTATGTACTCATTAACTTCTTCACCTGCCTTAGCCCACCTGGACATCTTCAAAGCTTCAGCCCAAACTCTCCAGTATCTTTGGGTGCCAGGCCATGGATTGCCTAATTGTGCATTTCTATCGTGTCTCTTCAGGAAGTCTACCGTTAGCCGTGCTTCTCCAGTCGGGCTAATGTGTTCTGACTTACTGCCAGGCTCCCTTCAGATTCTCATACTCTCATACACTCCTCTAGCCTTGTCTCTGCTCACACATTTTGTCAAGCTCATTACGTCATCGGGATCGTGCTCGTGTCACTTTCATCTTCATCTTCATCTTCTTTTGGGGGTCCTGAATCGGCTGATCGGATTGCTGAGACAGAGCCCCCACCCACAGTCTCCTCGATCCAGCCATCGATCAATCATCAATCAACAATCATCAATAAATATATTAATTGCATTCTTTGATGTGGTGTGGTCCTTGCTAGTGAATGGGAGTTAATGAAATTAACGAAGTTTCAGGAGCAGGACCACAGCCCCTTTGCATCAGGAAACCACACCTCGTTCGCCTTCTCGGACACACCTCCAATTACCCAGAAGCCTCTTCTTAAACCGCCCTTTCCTAACAACACGTCTTGTCTCAGATCTCTCGACCCCACCTCCCACCCCACATTTCATCTGTCCTGCTGCGGAAGACATCTCCATCTACAGGTGGGGGGGTCCTGAATCGGCTGATCGGATTGCTGAGACAGAGCCCCCACCCACAGTCTCCTCGATCCAGCCATCGATCAATCATCAACACAATCATCAATAAATATATTAATTGCATTCTTGATGTGGTGTGGTCCTTGCTAGTGAATCGCAAGATAACCATGTGCTGGCTGTTACTAGAACACACACTTTTGTCAAATCTAAGTTTACTGGTCATAAAATGTAAAAGATTAACAATGTTTTTGTCTCCCTTGTGTGATGTCAATAGTTTAGAACTTCTACTTCTTATTTTCAAACTTTTCTTCACAAACTTGTTCTTGACTCATGCAACTATCATTTACAACAAACTAAATTACGTTGGACTGGGCGATATGAACAAAAATGTATGTCTCGATAAAATATTTCATATCGCGATACTTTGATATATAGTATCTCAGTATCTTTGAAAATACATTTTTATTTAACTTTTTTTTTCTAAGCCTTTAACTGCTGATTAGAAAGTCAATTTACACTGAATACCTTCATTCATTTTAGTGATGTCTTTTGCTGAGTAAAACTAAATAAAACAAAATTGTATGCATAAAACAATTGGACTTTTACAACAAAAACAAAATTAATTGCATTGCTCTTTCTCTGTTATTTTTCTCTGTAATTGTAACTGTTTTTCATGAGTTTAATGAGCTCATCTGATCATTGTATCAATATGTACGATATGGCCAAATTCATATCTTCTCCTGTACATATATCGATAAATCACCCAGCCCTAAAACTATGTTAAAATAAGAAATCTGTAAAACTTCATACACACTTTAAACTCGCCTTTTACGTGGAATCACATACATTCTGTTAAATAATGTATTCCAGTTGCTCTAGGTTAAAACACAAATCAAGTCAAAAGATTGAGTGATTATCTGCATCTCTCTGCCTTATGACCCCAGAACCACCAGAAGTCCCAGTCTGGGCTTAGTTCATCTTTCTGATGGGGAGCAGTATTAGGCAGAGTCCCTCCTGTGCCGGGCCGGTCCGGGGGGAACAGATGTAATTGCAGTGATTCGGTCAGAGAGGCAGCGTGGCTAATGGAGTGGCAATGATTAGATTAACAGAGGCTGCTGGCCAATGTGGTGTTTCTAATTGAGTTGGTGCGCTCTTCTGTGTGTCTGCGTCCTCAGGTAGACTCTTTACTAAACATACATCACCTGTGTTTATTACTTGATATTACTCAAACATACTGACGCACAACTGGGCTTCATTCATGTGGCTAACCCGCTGACAGCAGTTTGAGTTAACAGCAGCAAATAAACAGGGATGTGAGGAGATAAAAGTCATTACATGCCAATAAAACATGCTTTGACAGATATAAAAGCAGATGAAAGACATGTAATTCACCAGTATCAATATGAGATTAGCTGGAAAAGAAATTTTAAAATAATTTGATCATTTAGATAATAACTGAGTGCATTTTGTATCGACACACTGATCATGATTTTGCAACAGAGCTCAATGAAGTACTTTCAGTAAATAAATCAAACACAAACTTTTCTGGTGAGGTGTTTTTCTGATCGTCTCCATGGAGATGTATTTGGAATGTTTATCTGTGCAGTTGTTGCACAATGCTTTGAGCAAAGTAAAAATAAATATACAAACAACTTTACTTACTTAGGTTGTTACTTTTAAATTGTACTAAGAATTTAGAATGTACAGATTTTGAGGACTTTTAAAACACAAAATTATGATCTTGACTAAGAATTCAGCAAAATGTCGGCGGAAAGGTAAACTCAAACTGTGTAGAATAGATGCATTCAAAAATGGTACACAAATAGATTCCTCAGCCATTTCAGAAACTTTAAAATCATAAGAAAAAGAATTCTGGTTGTGTAGAAGTATAAATATCTCTGGTCAAGTTTAGTCATAGTACAGTTACCTAAAATGTTTTACTTAAAGGTGCTATTCTCAATTTTGCTTCCTGAAAAATGTAAACAAACAAAAAGCCTCTGAATTGTTTGGAGCGAGGCGTGTAGATATGATTACTGCATCTAGCCATAATGCTATCAACTACAGACAACTTTGAATAGTTTGGTGAACAAATAAGACATTATTAGACATTATTATTATTATTAGACAGAGCAGTGTGAACAAATTTTCATGTGAATAGATTTTTTAATTTTCTATTTGAATTATTTCAGTTTTGATAAAAAGGTCCTAAAAATGTACCGTGGTCGAAAAGAGATGACAGTTTGCAGTTTAGTCGTAAGCAGTCCCACCGTAGTGTGCAGAAAGCACACTACGGTGGGCTTGGCCTGATTTTAAACCCCATGTTCCCCTCTACAAATTTAGCGAGGAGTGGCCGAAGTAAGTCTGCGTCACTGCGACCATTGTCGAGGCTCATCATTGTAGGTTCACATGCTGCACGAGTGTGAGGAGACAGCCTCTGGTGCATCTGCCTTAAAATAATAAAGAAGAAACATTGCCTCATCATCTGTAAATAAGTGCGCACCTTTGCGCACGTAGTCAAAGTGCGGGATATTTTATGAGCATTGCGCACGTCATCTCCAACACACTTACTCCATGATATGCGAAGCAACTTACTAGACAATAAAACATGACCAACACTGCATCTGTGTAACAGCTCCTGTTCTTTTTTTTTTTTTCCCAAACATGATTATAATAACAATGATTACTGGCTGTATTTGTTGATTTTTAGAAAAAATAGGCAAATATCGCATTAATTACTCAGAAAGCAGCCATATAGTGTTTGGTTGGTTCTTAATATTATGTTATATTTAGCTCTGTATTGAACTTGAATGAAACCTACATCAATTTAGGCTAATATTGTTGTGGAGTGTGCTTTTTCATCACTTTTGTTATGTAGCCCCTGCCAAAATGGTCACCAACTGCCACTGGGTGTAGTAGTTTTGCTTTTGCTTCTGGAGTGGTATCGTTTGAAATTCACAAGGTTTTCTTCGGACTCATCTGTATTGCAGGAGTTACTTTGTCAGTGGACAGTGCACTGGAGTGTAGCGGTCAAAGCAGAGGGTGAGGTCAGGTCAAACTACAGCACACTTCTATTTTTTTATGCTTATGTCACCAGAATCTGTTGTGTAACATATAGTGAAAATCGAACCCGGCTTCTTAGTGAAATATAAACTGGTTATGTAGAAGAAAATGTCTTAAAATAACAGAATTTATGGAAAAATTTAAAACTATTTAAAAGTTTCTTGAGCAAAAGTTAGAGTTGTTAATCAGTTGATGGTACTGTCACCAACATTTTGATATGTTGAATTTTTATTTGCAAGTTTGTTATTTCTATTTTGTCAAGTGAGAACAGTTTAAGTGAAGTATTTACCAGTTCTGACAGCCTAAATGTAGGAGTGCCTCTGTAAATGCAAGCTTTTGTGTCTCATGCGTGTGCGTTAAGTGCGGTGAATATCTAGGTCATTCTGGATACATTTTAATTGCACTGTAGTGTGCTGCTAAAGATGGGAGATAATCTGATGTGATCAAACCAGCGCCGTGGTAGCCCTTCGGTCCTGCTTCCAAATGAGATTTCACATGATTATAGCAAATGTCCTGGAGCTTTTCTGCACTGTGTTTGGCTTTTGTCAGTTACACAGACACATTCGAGTCGATCCGGCAAAGATTTGAACTGTGCAGCAGGAGTCAGATATTTATATTTAGAGATGTTATTGCTCTGCTGAAAATGTTCAACAGCATGGTACTAAGTTGGTGAAGTTGGTGTTTTTCAGTCTATTAACTTCTGTAATAAATGTATTATGTTGTCATACAGCGGAACATTACAGACAAGTCAGTTCAATCAATTTTGATCAGAAAAGTTTGATGGTGAACCTTTAAAGTGGAGGACATAAACACCTTAGGTCTCATTTAAACACTGTTTGTGTTTGCATTTCAACAGTTAATAAACTTAAATTAAATTAGACCGAGTCCTACATAGCAGTGCACCTGCCAAGACTTATGGAGAAGCCACAGCTGAACTGACCTGTTTCTCTGTGTTCCTCCTCAGTCCTTGCTGCTGATTCGTCAGGAGATGGTGGTCCACCAGAAGAAACTGGGCGACTTCTGTGAAGCCCTGAAGCAGTACCTGAAGAACGTGTCTGCACAGAGAGACTGTTTTCAGTAAGTCAGACACACTCACTGTAACGAGGAATCATTTTAGGGCTCACATAATTGTATTGCCTTGTTTTATCTTGCTCACCTATTTGAAGATGGTTGTGAGTTTCTTCACTAATTAAAATGTGAAGTCTAATTGATCTTTTACTTTTATTAAAATACACGGGAAGAAGAGCAAGTTGTTTTCTTGCAACATTTTTGTACGTTTTGATTCATGCCGTCTTTCTTGCTGCGTATTATTCACAAAAGACAAGAACTGACAGTATGATGAATTATATTAAAGTCGAGCAATCAAGCTATTATGTAACATAGTAGTGCAACCAGATTATATATGTATATGTACTGTATAGGGATGTAACAATATTGATAATATCGTGATATTGCGATACCAAAATTGTCTCAGTATATCGTCGTCATCACCTGGTATTAAACAGCATGACAAGTTAATGTGAGAACATTAACAAACGGTTAATGCAAAAAAAATAAATACAATTTTAATAAACAACAAACAAACACAAAAAAAAAAAAAAAAAAAATAGATCTTAAAGCCGACATGGTGAGAGAGCAATTTAGTCTGAATTCATGAATTGGTACCAAGAAAAAGAATCACTGAATGATGAAAATATAGCTTTATTGTTTTTTGTGAGCATTATCTCAATATCGTGGGCCCTCTGTAATATCAGGAAATGGTGATAAATATTGTTTGTGAGCTTCAAATCGAGAAGATTTTGTTGTAAGATTTGCATATCATTACATCCCTAGTACTTTATGTATATATATTTGATGAGGAGAAGAGAAGAAAAAGGAAAATGGTGTTTGAGAGTGACATTACATATTAACTTATAAGAGGGTTTTTTTTTTCATGTTTTCAATGTCAGCTGTGTTGTATTTTGTGAAACTCATGGTGGCTAAGCTCTGTCAACACTTCAATTGGCTACAAACTCCAGCACAATTTTGTTTTATAAAAAAACTTCAATACAGGGGTGTAGTTATGGTTTTGTGCACATTCCTCTTCACACTAAAGTGTAAATCAAGTCTCATTCAGTCAAGTCCAGATAAATTAACTGACTCTTAAAAAGGCAAATATAGGTACTGTATGTATTGGATGATGAAATTCCTTCTTGCATTCTAAATCGCAAAAAGTGTTTTTTACAACTTTCTAAGGCTGGAGCAGAGCTTACCTTCACGTAAAGCTGATTTACCTTGATTTGGTATGACTTCTGTTCAGACTTCCTCCAGTGCTCCATACCTTATCTTCCAATGGTAAAAATACAGTCACTCCAACTTAGTTGCTTTTGTGCACATCAATAAACATTCTATTCATTTCAAGCCACTCTAAAAGTCTCTAAAAGAATTATTTATTCCAATACTGACTCCATGTGGCTGGAGTGAGTACTATGGCTCTGAATTATTTACATTTTCGCTTCACACTAGGCTAAAAATGTTCTTATTATTCAAACAAGTGCTACTAATGTCTTCATTTCAAATAAGTGACTAACCTGTTACATTTTTCATTACAAGAATAACCACATTTTAATTCAGTTCATGTTTGCTATTAAACATCTTTTGTTTTATTCACGGCAAAGTATTTCATCATTATTTAACCATCACCTGCAACACAGTTGTAACTCCCCGGGCCTTAGATCAGTCAGATTATAATACAGGCCTACATGTATTGCTGATAAAGTCATACCTGGAGGACAGTGTGTGTATATGCATATTGTTCGCCTTCTGAACCTCCTGTGCTGCCCACTCAGAGCCGCAGGGAATCACGCTAATATCCACTGAGGCCCTGCAATCCCACCTCAATATGTGTGTGCACAGTCCACTCCTATATTGTGCAAATGCCCTTGGCTACACCAGCAGCTCCTATCCACATCCACCCACATTATACTGTCTGCACTTTAATATAGGCTCAACCCTGAGGTCAAAAATAATTCAAGGGAAAGACGTGTGAACTGGGTTTATACGTCATAGATGCAAAAAGGTCATCTTTGCTTTCGCTTGTCGTAAATAAATGTTTGGTGAACCTTTCTTTGGGGAAGAATTTCCGCCACAATTTATCACTGCAAGGCGTTGAACATGTATACTTTTATTGCTCAAAAGTACATCTATGGGTCTGTGTCTTTACTGCCTGACGTGTCACTTAGTAGTGTCATCATCAGTTTGGTGATGATACAAAAATAGTAGAAATTACAACACTTTCTGTCCGCACAACAAGTAATTAAAAGTGAGTTTCTTAAAATAGTGATTATATTAATCTTATTTCTGCTGGTCTGCTGGGGAGACTGGTTCCACCCTCGCTTTTAGGAGGCACATAGCAAATGTATTGTGCCAACAAGAAGGTGTAAAAGATAATTTTGATTTTGATGCTTACATTTGTGCTTTGTGATTCCATATCATAAATGTATTCTCTTAAAACTAGAAAGAGAGAGATGTTAAGACCTCACCTATAGGCTCCATATAAAGAAATTGAACTCTGTCAACAGGCCAAAGTTAGGACTTTGCCACTCATTCAAGGAGCAGTTCCTCAGACAGAGTGAAGCTCTAATACTGACTGACCACTTCTGTCAGAGGAGTTTTCAGTTCAGAATTAAATTTTCTTTTGCGTACTCTCTATATTATCCAGGCTTTTGCTCCATGTCAAAAAAGTATGAAAAGCAACTAAAAGAGAAGTAGAACGTTTTTTATTATTCACCTAAGAAGCAGCATTTTTTTTTTTTTTTCTTAAACTGAACTCATGCTGTAGTGGTTCTCTCTACCTGTATGTGGCCAGGCTTTACAGCAGGGCATTTAAAATCTATTATAGACTTTCTGGCTGGGTCCACTACGGCTCAGAGTCTTGCCCAGATATAATGCCCTGACATTTAAAAACTGTATGAAATAGCATGTCCTACAGGTTTTACTTTCCAACACAAAAATATCTGTCCCCCCACACATTGGCAGCTTTAATAAACACCCACCTGAACAGACTGTGCCCGAATCCCATCATTAGGAACAACTTTGGACAGAGCCATTCTACAAGCTTTACTTAGAACAAGCTGCTCTCATGCCCTAAATATCGTAGCATCAGTGTCTCTATATAAATGTTTTCTATGCTGCAAACACAAACCTACTGTGAAACTAACAATCAGATTTAATTAAACCTCGAACTGTAATTGCCTCTCACATTAGACTTTGCATCGTCCTATTCTTAAACAGCTTCACTCTTTTGTTGGTAAATTGAATTATTTTGAAAATGACATAAACATTGATCAGTGCGAGTCACTGGCTTTCACTGCAGCCTTTTACAGTAATTTCTGCAGACACTAATTACAGCCTTTGTACACAGACATAAATTCAGTCCTCTTTGACACTCTGCCCAGTAATTAATGTAATATAAATATACAAATTATGCCCACAGCTCCAAAGAACGTTTAATATTCGCCTGGTTCTCTGGTGATTGCGCACAACGTCATCATGCATCGGTCTTTAATATTTTTATAGACATTATCTGTATGTAAACGTCAAGCGGTAAACAGAAATATAGCTTGTTGAGCCAATCAGGCAGATAAATGAATGATGTTTTCCAGCTCACTGACTATCCCTTAGTGTGCAATAAGGCTGTCGTAAAACAAGAAGAGATGGGGCTTGAATGTATTTCTTGGAAAAGCTGGGGCCTATTCCAATTTGAACTGATGTAGATATAGTAAACTAGAAAAAATGTTTAGATTTTTTGTAAATCAATCATAATTGTAAGCAGAATCAGCTATTGTTTTCTGCCATCTTTCAGGTCTGACAGATTATCTTCTGTGCACACATTATAAATTGTCATTGAGTTCTGTAGGTGATGACAGACCTGTGGGTTTCCCTGAAGAACCCAGCACTCTCAAATTCAATTCTTTAATCAGTTTAGCCCATATTGATGAATAACTACCACCACGTCAGTCTTTTAGCATGTTTATGGTTGTTCATTGGCCAATCATCTAATAAGGAATCGGTTTTAGTCAAGATAAATTCTTCCTTGTGGTTTCTTGTACATTGCAGTGGCATTTTCTCTAGTTATTGCCTCAAGCTCATTTACGTTTTGGTCTATTTTTAGTGTATGTGGCCACATTTTATAGAAACCTTTAAGTTCTGAGTACAAAGTGTTAAAAATTACTTTAAAACTTTTCAATTAACCTTTTATAAATGCCACTGTATCACGAATTGTATCTTATGCCACTGATAATTAACACTGCTGTAGAGAAGAAAGAATAATATAAGTACTGTACTATATCCTAACGGCCCTCTATGCCCACTTCCACTTTATAGTAACCAATCACACTGTAATTTGTTTTATTAAAGTTGTTTTATTGAATAAAGCATATTTTAATCATGAAAACTTGAATAAAGTCTTAATTGATCATGAACAACAGTTTAATTGATGAATGAAAATGTTTACTAAGGCTTAGAAACTACTTATTTCAGGAACTAAGCTTAGCCCCTTAATTAAACCCTAAACTAGCCTTTAGTTAGTTTGGGGATATAGTTTGAAGTAATTAAGTAGTGACAAAGTCTTAATAAACTTTTTCATCTATTAATTAATCATTTGTTCAAGGTTTAATAAGATTTTATTATGGCTAATTCAGGTGTAGGTATTTTAAAGTACTACCAAAGTTTCCCCTAGCACAGATATGTAATTTATCTTTGTGTCCCGTCTACTTCTAATAATGTGCTGTTCGATCAATAAAAAACATCCAGGAAATTAACATGTTGTTATTAGCATTGTGCTAACTCTCGTTAGCCTACAGACACCGCAGAACCTCTAAACGTTGTGAAAATTGCTTAAACCACATTGAGCTGAACAAATCAGGGCTCAGATTTCATTAGGTTAGTGAGCAAAAGATGTGAACTGACATAAAAGATTGACATTAAAAAAGTTTAAAATGTTCATTTTAAGAACGCAAAGTAAATATAAACTAAACAAATATACACTGATAAAAGTTTTGAATAACCAAAAAGAAATTGGCAAAAAACAAACAAACCTCATAACAAATTTCCTCTCATGATCAAAACATTTCACTTGTTATAAATTAAAAGTCTGAATTAGTTAAATGTAAAAGCAAAGCAAGTCACTATACAACTCTTTGGGATAAGAGATGATTGGCTGTGCAGATCCAAAAATGTCAAACTGATGTGGAGGGTTTGAAAGAGAGGGATGAATAGAACAATGGTTGAAACTTTCTCATTTCACTGTCTGAAAATTAGGTTCACCTGCTGTAGAGGGGCACTGTGGGGGCTCCGCAATCACCAGATGATATTGTTTTACCAATAGGATCTTATACAAAATGGCTTTGAACTTCAATATCTCCATGGAAACCAGCATGTGGCACTACCAGACCCATTTGCAATATTTTAAAGCAATAAAAACATCCATAGTGAAATAAATTAGATATACTGTATGTTTATTGCCTTTAATACATTAACTTGAGCACATTTTTTCTTTTTTATCTTTGAATTTGTTGTTGTTTGGGTATAATAAATACAACACTATAAACAGACCTATGGAAAACTACCTCAAGCCCCCATAGGTGGGTGTGGCACATACACAAACAATCTGAAAACCATTATAACACTGCTACTGTTTAGTAATGCACTATTACACATGTCCAGGTAGAAGCCCATGTGTCCTATAAGAACTGAAGCCAGACACATATACCTTGTTAGCACTGTGCCCTCTCATAATCAGATGTTCAGCAGCAGAAGCATTGGGGCATTTATCCATCCATCTCCTGCCTGTTTGTTTGTGTAGCTGATAGACACTTGGCTGATTTGTTGGTACTTTGCTGCTTCTCCTCTCGATCAGTAAAAATAGTATTGCTACAATGGCTGCTGTAAATAATGCATGAGTGTGTGCGCGCTCATTAGCTGTCTCTCTTCACTACAGACACACCTCTCTCGCTCGACTTAGCTGTTCATTTAATCTCACGCAGATTGTAGATTGTAATATGTAAAGATTATTTTAGCGCGCGTGTGTCCCTGCTCATTATCTTTGAGGCTCCGAGAGGGATTCCAAGCAGCAATACTTGATTACATCCTCCAGCAGAGCTCACACAACTTATTTGTTCTGGAGTCTCAGAGATGGCTTTTGGCAGATGGAGCAAACTGACTCATCAGTGCCCCCAACAGGTCATATGGCATACTGCACGCTCAACATGCATTGGCTTTGATGTAACTGCACAGTTTTAGGCCCTACTTAAGTAGTAGTATGTAGTAGTTAGTTAGTTAGTAGTTGTTAGTTAGTTAGTTAGTTAGTTGGTTTGTTGGTTAGATAGTTATTCAGTTAGATAGTTTGTTAGTTAGTGAGAAGATAAATATAGAGCTAGTTAGTTAGTCAGTCAGTAAGTTAGTTACCTAGTTATTTACTTAGTTAATTAGTTGGTTGGTTGGTTGGTTGGTTGGTTGGTTGGTTGGTTGGTTGGTTGGTTGGATGGATGGATGGATGGATGGATGGATGGATGGATGGATGGATGGATGGATGGATGGATGGATGGATGGATGATAGATAGATAGATAGATAGATAGATAGATAGATAGATAGATAGATAGATAGATAGATAGATAGATAGATAGATAGATAGATAGATAGATAGATAGATAGATAGATAGATAGATAGATAAGATAATAGATAAATAGATTAGATAAGATAGATAAGATAGATAGATAGATAGATAGAATAAATAGGTTTAATACACTCATACACATACAGGAACACTGAAATGCAATTCCCTTTCTTTCATTTTTATAGAGCCCTAAGTTACAACCACATGCTGCCTCATATGTTGATCCATGTCATAGACAGATTAACCAACATTCATAATAAGATGGCCTGTTTTATTCACATTTTTTAAGGTATGAGCCACCTGCTGCTTGTTTCAGATGTTCCTGTTTTCCCCAGAATGTCTCACAGTATTGGCATTCATCATTTATCTCCTCAGAGAAAAGAACATGTCAGATGGAAAAACGTGTAATACTGACTCATTTATTTATAAGTCTGTACTATGATGCATTAGACAAAGCCATGATCTCCATTAAAACCTTCTGCACAGACAGACTTTTTAGAAATATTTGGTGCAGCACATTTCAGAGCAGAGAAGCAGAGTCAAATGTGCACATTATCTGCTGAGGATCTGAGCAGATGGAGATATCCGTGATAGTGGCCAGTCACAGTCCATCTTCTCACAATCTGCTGGTGCATCGGACAGTTAAATCAACATTTCATTTCTCTCTGAATGTAATGCTCTGTGGCTATCTCTGAGTGCATTTAAAACAGGCTTGTTTAATGCTCCTCTCAGTCTTTTAAAAGACTCTGTAGCAGCTGCATAATATAATCATCTACTTACAGACTATATGCAGAACGTATAGCACATATTTGGATTAATATAAGATGCCTCTGATCAGAACTAGTTGCTACAAAGTCCATGTCCTTTATTCCTTTTGCAAGTAAATTCTTGAATGGTATTAAGTTAATATAGCAAATCTTGTTTTTTTTTTTTTTTATTATTGTCAGCTTGTTTTATTCTGAATTCTTGTGAACTGCTGTGGCTTATATTGCACCTGTGTACCTGCTCTGTGTGCGTATTTTAGCCCGGAGGCTGCCATGAATTGCCCTTCAAGGGATCAATAAAGTTTTGTGATTCAAATTAAGCCTATAATAATATCACCACAGTTCATGGTTTATTCCATGTGTTGTTTTTATCTTGTTGAAGGAAGGACAATTTCAGAGTTGAACTTTATTTGGTGGATGCCTGTTGTTAATATAAATTAAAGTTTTATTCCAGTTAAGTTGCAGATTAAAAAAAAGCTAAAATATATTTGAGAATCACAGAATGTAAAAACAGTATTGGATTCAAGTGATGTGTTTTTTGTGATACTACAAAAAGAAAATACGTCCTGACATTTTAATAAAAATAAAACTGTACTTGTTTGTAAATGAATACTGCATAGATAAAGGTGATAATTAGTTGATCCTGAGGTGATAATTAGTTTTTCTAGCATCAGCATATGCAAAGGAGATGTGTGTGACCTTTAATCATTTGCACCTCTGCCTTGTCAATTAAAAAAATGTAATTTAATTTTTGAGTGTTGTGCATTGAATATCAACGTCACTTTCCACTCTACTGCACATGTCACCGGCAAAAAGTGACACTGTCTGTCCAGTGGATGGGGAAACGTTTTTAAAAACGGGACATGAGCTAGCCCTACGGGGACAATAAAGTGTACCTTAACCTTAACCTTAGCTGTTTCGATCAGATATGAACCGGTATGACGGATGTCTGGCTCCTGAAGAGACAGTGTCTTTCTGTTTTTTTCTGTGACAAATTCGTATCACAAATGTTGATTTAGCATCATCATTTTTGTTTTTACATGATAAACTCTTGTAGCTGACAACAGCGCTGGTGGGTGTTGCTGCTACAGCTTTCGTCAATCAGTCGCAGCTCTTTCTGCTAACTGGTTGTGCGCGCAACCCTTGTGTTAATAAACAAGTAATCTATAGATTAATAATGTTTAATACAGATGGAGAGCAACCAAAATGAATATTGTTTATTGGATTGTTTGTTTTTGATTAAAAAGGTCAACACATCTAGTCATTAAAGCTTAGGTACCTGATTTTTAGTTTTGAATTTTGTCCTTTCCCCCAAAAAAACAAACAAACAAAACAAAAAAATCTAAATTTCACAATCCCATATTGTACCAAATTGCAAAATTAGACCACTGTGCACTGTCTGAATCCAAATCAAAAGCAGTTTCATTATCTTCAGGAGCCCAATGCCTCTGATTGGCTGCATTGAGTGTTCACCTCCAGTCTAATTTTATGGTCTGTATAAATAAGACTTAATTGCAGAATTTAAAAAATTGTATGTATGTGGTCATTACCATGTGCTGAATAATTTGTGAGAAATAGATAAAAGATATTTATGGTTTTACAGTGTGAAAATCAGGTATATCTTTATTAAAAACAATCTTGTAGAAAATGTGTGAGTATATGAATCTAATCCTTTAAATATGAAAATGTGGCTTTTGACCATGACATCATCACATTCTACAACATAAATGCAACCTATTAAACTTCAGCAACATGACTGATTTATTCAAGATGATAAAAGTAGAGCTCAAGCATTGGTTTGTGGCTTTTTATTTGCAAAAATAGAATAATCCAAGACCGTATTTACAGTCTTTGCAGATTTACTTGGTGAAAAATGTTTTCTTGCTCTTGCTCAGAGTTACGTTGTCTCTAATAATCTCATGTGTATTGCCTTCTGTATGTGTGATGTCCAGTACAAAGCTCTAATCCACTCTTTTCCATTCTGTGTGTCTCCTCAGTGTGACTGCGGTGCGCCTGCCTGACGGTTTATCCTTTGTCGTCTACGAGTTCTGGGACGGAGAGGACGAGTGGAAGAGGTGATGCACTACTGTCATTCACCCTGTACAACACTAATATACAGTCATTTACTATTTATAGAAGACTCTGCCTATTGATGGAAGAAGCATTCAATAACAGCTGCGACACCACATTTTACAGGGAACACAGAATTATGCAAAATCGACTTGTATGAGCTTCTAACCTCGTGTGTTTTGACTGATTGATTGATGCATCCTTGAGTAATATTGTCTTGTAACTGAGGCCTGAATGATGAGAAAACAACAACCACCACCTATATATGTACCATAGTGATTGTTTGACAAATGAAGAATCTTAATCACACATGTCAGGTCGTAAAACATTGCTACAAAACATAAAATGATGATCTTCTTAGCTCTGAAGGAAACATATGTCCAGGTATTTAGTATTGAACTATAGCATAGATATATCACCATTTGACATGTTGTTCTTTGTAAGCCTCAGTATCAATATAAAACAGCTTTATTAATTAAACAATAGACCCATAGATCTGATCCACAGTAGAAAAGTCTTCAAAGATTGTAATGCGAACATAGCTTTTAGAAGATCAAGGCATTTTTTGTCTTACATCCAAATGTCATTAACTTAATTTTCAAAAGCATTCATTGCAATATTACTGTTATCAATACAAAATTACTAAATCAGTCAGTGAAAAAATCATCAAGGACATTTTCTCAAGCACAACAAAAGTGGATTTTAATCAATAAGACATACATCTGAGCTCTTTCTCTCGTTTTTATAAAAAGCGTTGTAAAATGGTTCACAGTCTGTCGAGATGGCAGACAAAATACGATTGTTCTGTAAAACAAACAAGGAGAAGATTTTGGTTTTGTAAATAAATGCTGAGGAGAGGCGATGGCTGCCAAACATTTCATTTCTATAAAACTTTTAAGTGCACGGACCCTCCTTCTTCACAGTCAGCACTTCTGTGGAGCTGAGCAGGCTCTTTCTCTCTGTCCACCATTGTTCTTATTGATTGCTGATCGCCAAATCAAGCGTGCTCACATTTGTTCCATTACTGTCATAAGTCTGCGTGCATTTCATTAGCGTTGTTGGGGCGAGTCACTCCGGGGCAGGATGGGCTTGTGCATTGTGTCAGCTGGTCATGATTTAGTGATGGTTCGCCGTGGCTGTGGAGGCTGATCAGTCTGTGCGCTCCACTGCACTCTCTCTTCACTCTCACATTAATATTTCAGCTCTTACTGTAAAAAGCCACGCTCGGAGCACAGTTTTTGTGACTGGCACTCAGGAGAAGGGTCAGGACAAGAAAAAAAAAACTAAGGAGATGTTAAAAATAGATTTAAAAACATAGTGCTGTTTTAACATTTTCTTTAAAATATTTTATATGCTATGGAAAAAAATAACCTAGCATTCAAGTTATTTGTTTTAAGGACTTTTTTCTCATGCAAAATTACGTCTAGAAGGGAAAACTCTAATCGTGTAATATGATTTTACGCAACATTTTAGTATAAGGTTCCTTTGCAAACTATGTATAAGCTGTTAAAAAGCATTAATAATTAAATACCCACGTATAAGACTATATTACCGTTAAGGCAGCGGGGTTCATCATATATAAAGGAGAATCTGAACTGTATTATTTTAAGCGATTGCTGGTACAGAGTTGAGGCTTTCTCCAAGCTACTGAAACTTATCAGAACAGAACCTGGAAAGACTGGCTGTTTTAGCACTTGAAGGGTTAAGATTTGTAGTGACTTAACCCTTTAAACTACTTCGGAAAAATCATGTGTTTGTATGTACAATACTCTCAAAGCTGCGACTACCAATAACCATATGGTTACGTTCCTAATTAATAGTGTAATTTCCACAAAGTCATACACATTCAATTAGGATAGAAAACATATACATTTTTTTTCAATAAACAAAAAATTTGGTTAAAAGTTAACACAAATTCTACAGGCCTCACCAAACAAATTAAAAACATAATAAACATGGGTCTTACAGAGCTCCAGAGTAAGACAGGACTTGTTTAGCCGTCTGTGGAGGAGATGACAGCACTTATCTTTCAGATGTAATTCTACTTGTGCATGTCTGTGTTTGCAGGCACCTCCAGTCTCCTCCCAACAAAGCCTTTCAGCATGTGAAGGTAGACACACTGTGCCAGCCCGAGGCCGTGTCCTCTGTCGCAGTGCCAGGTCAGTCCCAGGAACCTGTTAATATTTTTAAACTTTTTTTTTTTATATTTAATGTTCATGCAAGAGGTTTATTATTAAATATTATGATTTTACTGATCATTTTGCTTGTTTTCTACTATTTTCATAACGTTGCTTCCTAGTTGGACACAACCAACAAATATGTCTTAAGTAGAAATAATTCCCAAACTGTAACGCAAGGGTCATCATACATTAATTTTATTCTTTTTTGTTGACACAGTTGTTTCTATGAAAAGTTTAATGTTTACACTCTATAACAAAATTGTAGTTTGAAGTTATGACAAAGTCCATTACAATTTTTGGGGCACAAGTCACATGTGCCAGCTGTAAATTCTGCATTTTTGATTGAAGGTTACTTTTTGATGGCATACATAAATGGAATGGTTCCTTTTACAACTCTTCTTCTTGTACTTTTAAACTTTTATTTGTCTTTTTTTTTTTTTTTTTACAAACTGTAACTTGATAGAAATCTAAGCTAATATTTCCCACAAGAACTATGGACCTAACACCAAACTGATGTATAATTAGAAAAGCATGGGAACCTGTCATATGTGCTTTAAACCTAATCCAGTTAAATGTTGCTATAGACTTTTTTTTTTTTTCTTACAGCCGCCTGGTGCAGTGTGAACAGAGACTAAAGCATGAAGAAGTGAACACCACGCCAAGACTATGAACGTCCAAAACCCCACAAACCTCATGTTCCGCCCCTCACCCCTCCCTCCTCTTTTACCTTAGTCTTTTTGTAAGTACATGTTTACACAGTGCAAAAGGATGGTGTCAAACGCAGTCAAAAAAACAACAAAACAAATAAGAGTACTTTCACAGTGTACGCGTAGTTTGCCGGCTCAAGATTTTGGATTATCTCCTATAATTGTCACCATCTACAACTTTGAGCCACAGGTAGTCTGTCATGTAGCAAGGTCCCCCAGCGTAGTTGTTATGTAGCAGTTTCTCTCATCATTTTTGTGATAAATACAAGAGTTTACAGGCATAGAACGCATGCTCTCGAGTTTATTAAAATTGATGTAGCTTTTTTTAGTTTGCCATTATTTTCACATCAGCTATTTTGAAACGATCCCGGCCCATTGCAAAAGGAATAGCTGCCATATTAGCTTGCAATCTCAGGAAGAAATGTTTGACAGTTTGCTAACTTAGCATCACTAGCTACACACATGCTAAATGACAATTGGAAATAACAGAGTCTTACTTTTCTATTCCCATTGAAAGGGTTTGTCAATTAATATATTATTAATTGAAAAATCTTTTGGCCACATTTTATTGTAGCGAATTAAAAGAAGCTGTGTCTTACATGAGTTAAACATGAATCTTCTTTGCGTTAATCATGTTTAACATCCCTCCTGCACCAGTGTCGCTCTGCTGTAGTGCATCGAAAACAAATTATAGAGCAGGGGTCTCAAACTTTGACCCAGGAATGATTGAGATGATTTCTTGCGGCCCCAGAGATGATCTTTGATTAGCACTGATAACCCAATAATTTACACACAACAATTTGAACCAAACATGTTTTTTAGCATATCCTTACGTCCGTAGTGTGTATAAAACATCTAAAATACAACAGAATACAGCAAATTGCAGACAATTTGTCTAAAATGTTCCTGGAGAGGACTGCTGGACCCTAGTTACCCATTTGTATTTACTTTTTTAAAATCACATTTGCAACTTGTCTGCATTTGAATGTGAATAATGTCTTAATCTAGTTTATACCATAATAAGGCCTATAATTTAAAATGTGGCCTTCAACCAAGTCTGATATGGATCATTTTGCCCAAAGCTTTTGCTAAGTTTGAGACCCCTGTTATCGAGTGAGTGATGCTTGACTCAACAACTAAAATATTACCAACATTTGCCAATCAAAAATAGTTTAATTCTCAAATCTTAGTTTTTTTTATTTCTTTGGATGACAAAATGTCCATGATTTCAAATGAGTGAGTAGATACTTTATGTAGCGCTGTGTTTTCGGTATGAATATGGGCTTTTCTGTTGAGAATGTGAGCCATGTTGTAGAGTTTAGATGAACACAATTTGTGCTGCTAAAGGAAGGTTACCAGTTCATTCTCCATGCAGCTACAGACTATTTTGAGTTTGTATTTTCCTTGTCTTGATTGGCGATGATTACATTAGCTGTGAGAGTCTAGTAGAGAGTGTACATAGAAAATGTCGTTCTATAATTATTATATTTGTATTCTTGATATATTTTAGTGCTATGGTGCCGTTTTCTTCAGCAGTGGCAAAATGCACTGCAGTTTCTTGACAAGATCATCCAAACTGAATGACATATACGTATAAAGCCTTAAACATGAACATACATAGAGGTGGTGTTAAAGGAATTTCAGTAGACTTTTATAGGTAAAACTGACTCCAGCGAGCTGCTAATAAGCTGTTGGGATCAGAGTGCATAAGCCTTGTGTTGCATGGACTAAATATTCTAAATCAGCCAGGAGTTCACTTATAATTTCACTAAGAATATAAAAAAGAACTATACAGTGAGGTTTGACTCGTACACAACATGTTTACAAGATTTAAATGGATGGATTTTGAGTGTTTTAGGAGACATCATTACAGAGGCTGAATGAGAAGACATTATAAAACTGTAATTCAGTAAGTAAGCTCTATCTATTTCTAAGATTTTCAACGACAACATACAAGTTTAGTCTTTATTTGGAGGAACAATGTACGGAGACAATAGGAAGAGATGTTCTGCACCAGATTATAGTTTAATAGCCAGTTTCCATCTGTCGTGCTTTTCCGATTTAGCAGAACTGATAGGTGATAATGTATTCCAGCTGTTTGCCCTCACCTCTGCAAAGACTAGTGCGCTAACCACACGCTGAGCTCCACTTAAAAAGCCATTGAAGTGGTTGTTAAGTAAATAAAGGTTATCGAGGTCGATAGTTGTGATTTGGCTTGGCAGTCGGTGTTCTGATGAGGTCTGATATGTTCACGTTACTTCAAAGTGAGGTCAAATTTAGGCCAAGATGCTCGTAATTCACAGTCTAAAATCCCTCCAACCACTGTACGTTCGCCCCTCGAATAAAACAATCACTCACCAAGCACAATGTACATATAATGGACTAAAGATACAATAGAAGATACTATGAAGACAAAATCACTGAGGTCTGTTTAGAATTGTACTGTTAATGACGATGAGCCACGCATATAAGGCTACTATAAATGTTTGTATCAGTAGGCCGACATGCCATTTTGATGTCCGTCTGTCAGTAGTGTTTGCAGCCAATGGGGATCCAGCTACACTGATGCAAAAAAAACTGTGAAAAACTGCACTCAAAAGTAACAAATGTGCAATTAAATATTATAGAAATATATAGATTTAAGAAACAGTTTAGGTTCGGAGATTCAGTCAAATTTAAAACATAAATAAGCCACTAGAATTTTAAGAGGTCTAAGCAGCAAACCTGTATGGTTATTGAATTATTGCATTTGAAAGGAAGGACTCCCTAGTTAAAGAGTTGCAGCTTGATTAGTAAGTGTCAAGTTGATAATGTCACGTTTATGAGAGCAGTGGTCCACCCGAGTGCAGCCTTCTGTCCTCTGTACATTGATCTGGTTCTGTAGAATTATTGGATAAACTGTCAGAAATGCCAAACTGTCTGCTGTTAATACTACATTCCTGTTTTTCTTCGATTCCTCGACTCTGAAGTGCAGCCTGTGCTTCGTCACACAATGAAAGAGCTCTGCCGATCAAATGAAGTGAATGAAAAATCCTGACTGAACGCTCTGGCCATAGAAAAAGATGGAGTTCTGTGCTAAGACACCAGGCCCATTTTAGGCAGCATGCTACTGGTATTGTAATAGGTTTACCTCAAGGTGAATTGTCACTTAAGCCAATCAGGAACTAGCCACTTCATTAACATCATGGCGGTAACGCTTCCTTTCTATGGCTGTTTTTTTATTCCTCCGCGAGTGCATGTCAAACTGAATGTCCAGTAACTTCTTTGCTGTAGTATTAGGCAATGCTACTCTTCTATGGGTTTTGTGCTTTTCTTACCTATTCTTCTTTCTTTTCTAGTATTCCTATGAACAGAGAGAAAAATCTATTATATAAAAAAATATATATATAACTAGAACAATGACAAACAAGAATGAACTTTCACTTTTATGGCGATGTTTAATGAAATAATTATTCTTAATGTATGTTTCAGTAAAACTGCTTTCTCTTAAGTGTAGAGACTTATTGGAGGGATGCAAGTATTATATTTGGTCTTAAAAAATATGTTGAAATTATAGATGATGTAGAGTGATGCAAGTCAATAAAATGACAAAAACAGAAAAACTTGTCGTGTTTGTTTGATAAATAAATAAATGTTTAGGAAAATTTTATAGACAAGCCTGCATCATTATCTGAACCAGTCTTGTATGTTTTAAGTATAAATACTAGTTTATTACAAATAAAGAGAAAAGTGTGATATAATAACACAGTGATGACAAACAACTCACAAAGAGCCATAATAACTGTGACACCCCCACTGTACAAACTATTATTACAAACCATTACAATAATGTCAAAGAACAAGCTCACCCGTGTGTAACACTGTGGAGAAGGCAAAAGAATAAATAGTAAAAAATTAAATAGTTATAAAAAATTCAGTTAAGGCCCTTGATTCGCCTTAGCTGTTGTAAAATTATTTTAAAAAATGTAAAAGTCGTGATCAGATCTTGTGGAGGAGCTGCATGACGGCGATGGTGGTGCTTTGGCCGAAGATGAAAGCTCCACAGACCAGAGTGAGAGCGCCCCAGGCGGTCAGCACCACTCTGAGGAGCACAGGGGCACAGCTCAGTCACATCGGACATACAAGTACTTACAGGCAATTGGAAAATGATCAGAAATCTACAGGAAGATTTTACCTGATGCTTTCAATATATTGTTATGTTTGTTACTAAATACCAAGCATATGTAGTTTGCATTTTCTACAATCTGCCTTTACACACGACTCTACAAGAATGTGAAGGCCCATTTACCTTTTATTTAAATATAAAATGAATGAACATCTGATGTCTTAAATGTGGTTTCTGAGTTAGGGAAATGTCTGTGCATTCGTGAGGATTTTATTACTAAAAAGATCAATCGTTCAGAAAGTGCAGACTCTGGTGAGCATTGATTTCACATTACAGTGACTTTCCCTCAAATCTGCCTAAGAAGTTGGAGAGAGACCAAGGCTCAGTGAGTGCTTATTTCTTCACAGTCAAAGATTTGTGGCAGTAAACAAACAGACGCTGCCTGCTTATTAACTGTTGCTGAAAAACTGATTTTTTTTCTGGAGGTTATTGTCTCAGGTGAATTTCTATGGCTTTTCGTCCAGATGTATATTTACATTGCATTAACATCTAAATGAGTTTCTCGTGTGTGCTTACCTGGTCTTAAAGGAAACTGGCTCAGACTGCATCGCAAACATCAGACACAGACCTGTTCAAACAAAACAAACTGGGCAAACTGTATCTGAAACACTGTCCACATGGAGGCGACGTCACAAACCTGGGAAGATGAAGATGAAGAAGGCGCTGATGCCTCCAATAACACTGATGACTTTGCTGATGTCAGGGACGCACATGGCGATGAGGAGGGTAACCGCGATCCACAGAATGCTCAGGAGGTACCGACTGCACCTCTCAAATGTCTCACTCACAGTCCCAGTTTGTCTCTGACGCCACCTCATCAGTGGCTCCTGCATCACTGACCTGAGATCAGCACCGAAGAGGGATTCCCAATCAATACTCATGTTGTACTACGTAGATACTAAACAACTTCTTCAGGGGTTGCTACAACATTCTAACCTCAAAAGCCTGATTCAAAAGGAATTTTTAGAGATATTTTAAGTTATTCCTTTTTAAACAGGTGGGTTCATGTCAGAAGGGTAATTTTATTTATTTATTTATTTATTTACCTCACATATTGGTGTTACAAATAATACAAGTAATACATTGAAGTACATCATACAACTTGAATAAATTCTTTAACCAAGACACAATTCAGATCATATTTTAGGATTTATTTCACGCCAAAAAAAACTCTAATCCAACATATTTTGAACTTGTCAAGCAACACTACATCAAAACATACTTATTTTTCAAATGTATGTTTACAAGTCTATAAAAATGTGTTTCAGGCAAGAAATTTGAAAATGTTCTCAAAAAAACAAAAAACTGTCAGAGGCACAGTAATAATTCAGTATGTGTGAATGGCGGTACCTGCTGAGCAGCAGAATGATGGGATACACAGTGATAATGGAAACTCCAAACAGCAGTCGGGCCACCACCATCAGCACATCATGTCCAGCATAAGACATGAGAACGTCTGCCTTCACATCCTTTCCAAAGGTCAGGTACCCATAAACCCCTGCAAAGACAAAGGTGCTTTCACACACATACACTAGGATTTGTCACTACTGGCTCAAGACAGATTGTGGACTTATGTGGACTTTTTTGGGGGAATACTAGATTTAAACAGTCTTAATTTTAGCTGCTCTCCACCTGATTGAAATACTGTGAACAGAACCTTTTACATATAATATTGTATTGTATTTCTAATTCAAAGACAAATCAGGTCTTAAAGGACACATATTATGCAAATCAACTTGGAGTTTTTTCAGCTTAATCTAAAATTTCTTCTTCATTAGTAACACTGCTTAAGTTTTGTCTGTGAAAACGTTTTGGTTCCCCTTAAAACACTGTTCTGAATGTCGCTGATCTGTGATGTCATAGATAGATCTCCGAGATCTTCTGCTCTGTTTTTAACTCCATAAATCATCCAGAGTCGATTTGAGCATTTCTGCAGCATTAGCATATCAGGAAAGATCGATTTGTTTGTGTTCCCAGTGTAATTTCTTTTTAAATAGAGCTCAAACTTAATTTTTTTATGACTGTCACTGTGATTTACAGCACTGTTTTATTGGTTCTGATGCATGAAATTCCAACGTGAAGGTGCTCGGGAGTATGTTTTATAGACAGGAACAACACAAAAATGCATAATATTTGTCCTTTAAACAATTCTTACCAGTGAGTGAGTAGATGATGAGGCAGAAGATCATGGACAGCACAGAGATGAGGACCCAGTGGGACAGTTTCTGATTCTCCATGCTGCTGTATATTGTAATAGACGCCTCGTGACACTGAAAAAAAGGACATTCAATTTAAAAAGCTGAACTAATCAGGCCCTTCACTTGCAACATGAACAATATGTAGCAACAACACGAGTTCGTTTCTGGCAGTAGCTATCAGAAAAGGGCCAGTTGTTGGTCGTTGGACAGTGCTATTGTCCATGACTCCGAGCGGATTGTGAGGGTCTCTGGGGCTTGTTCCGCCTGATGTGTGAGCTATCAAGAGGAGAGATGAGATAGAAAATTAAACTAGGACTATGGCTGTGGGCTGAACAATGTGTCGCCCTGCAGCACAGAGGAGGTCAGGTGGCAGGCTCTTGTCCCTACTTGATCCCAGCTGCAGTGGGCTGGTTTAAATCTAGCTTCCCCCTCCAAACCCTGCGGCACGAACGATCTCATCAGCTAGCTTTTCAACCTCTGCAATCGCTCGGCCCGGGGGATCGTGTCTCCAAGTGTGTTTGTGTGAAAAGGACTGGCATCAATCTTTTTACACTTTCCCCCCTCCTTTTTTATTATTACATCCCAGCGGCCTCCTTCGAGCGTTACCGTGACAACTCCTGAGGTTACACATGGTCCGTCCTCTTTAGATTGACAGGATCATCACTTACTCCTACTGTACGCCGGGCTGTTAAATATGAAAAGTTCACACAGGCAGGCTCCCATAGAGCTCGGAGCCAGATGACCTTTCACTGCGCTAAAACACACTCCACAGACACACAGAGCAGCTGCCAAAACACCACAGAGGGAAAACACTCACAATCACTTCTATTGAGAGATGGCTGAATACTGGGTCAATACAATATCAGCCCTGCAGCAAAATACCACCACAATCTCACTTTTCAGCTTTTTGACACTGATATTTTGACAAGATCAATTTGAACTACGAGTGATTTTACGATAAATACAGAATTCTTTGAACACTTCCATCCACAGACATGTGAGCAGTCATCTTCAGGTAAGAGACATGAATGAACAACTAGAGCGTCCATACAACAAATGAATACTGTAATTTCTGCCCTATTGAGCGCACCTGAATAAGCCGCACCCACTAGATTTAAGTAAGAAAATGATAAATTATGTATATAGGCCGCACTTGTTAATAGTAAGTCTATGAGAATCTATAATTTTGCTGCATTGCCTTATAAGCCGCATAGTTCAAAGCTTGTGGAAAAAGTAGCGGCTTATAGCCCAGAAAATACGGTACATTCAGTTAATGCACATGTGGCAAACTCAAGGCCGGGAGCCAGATGAGGCCCTCCAGCTCATTTCATGCGCTCTTCAAGGTTTTACAAGGTTTACTTTAATTTTATATTAGTGCCAGGAGTAATCAAGGGGTCTTAACCTAATAAAATGATTTGTCTGAAACTTAAAAAGAGTAAGTCATTTTTTACACTAATGCAGCTGTATATTCAGTATTTGTCATTTCAATAAATATACAATAACTAAATACAACTATTATTTGTGGTATGTCAAAGATTAGGAAGGTTCTTCAAGAACAACCACGATGCCAAAATGAGATTGACATCTGATGCAACAAGGTTTAAAAAATACTTTAATCTTAACCCCCCCCACAAATACTGTATAAAATCTCTCCAAAATAAAACTACAAAACACTTAAAAACACTATTCATTAAAACACCATTAATATGATCTCAAATTTACTATTTTTCCTCTATTAATAGAGGTTATGCACTGACATAATTTTATCTGAAAACTGCTCCTCAACATTTAGAGAGAGACGCAAAGCTACAGGCAAAATAATGTATTTTTTTGTTGTTATGGCAATGTCTTGTTGACTACAAGCTTGTTTGATGATTTAGGACATTTTAACTGCAACAAACTGACTCAGAAACCTATTTTTTCAGAAGAAAAAGGTAATACTGTGTGTGATCTCAATGATAAATATTAGGAAAAGCTAAAGTCTTGTTGTTTATCTGTTTTGCTATCACCATTTACCTGTCTTTCTCTTTTTACATGTCAGATACAAACTAAATACTCAGCAGCGTTGTGGTGGGTTGAATATGTTCTCAGACTGTAGTTTCCTTTGCTTGTTTTAGCTGGATTTTGAGCTCTTATTGGAAAAAATGTCCTTTCTCTCCATTGAGTCTCTGCATTTCTTGCCACTCAGTCCTCACATTTAGAATGTTGTGAATGTCACCTGCATAACCTCTATGCATATTAGTATTAAAGATGAACAATTTTGCTTGTTTGATTTACCTATAAACAGTTCTAAGAAAAGGTTTTAATTGAATAGAATTTGCATTTAAAGTCTAAACAGATTTCGAAGATTGCAAAACTATGTTTATTTAGCTACAAATTATAATTATAATATTGTGTTAGATTCCTGTTGTGTCCTGCTTAATGCTTAACTCACCTGGAAACCAAAGCAGATTGTTGGGATGGCAGCAAACATGGACGCCCATGAACCGGTTCTGGAAAATCATAATCAAATGTTTGTAATTGTAGTTAATTATTAAATGACGTTAAAGTCAAAGTTATTTAAGTGTATATAGAATGGGGGTCGCAAAACATAATAACTTTAGTTCGAGTATTTTAACTTACAAATTAAGTTACTTTTATTTTGTCTGGCAGCCATAATGTGAACACACACAAAAGGTTATCAAGTTACATGACTTTATTTTATTTTTTAATAATACTTAATTTGTTACAACTGCTAAACAATCACTGCGTTTGGGTCAGAACTGAATATTGGCAACACAAGATTCACACAAGGTACAGTAATTTTGAACTTTATTTTTCTTTTTTCCTTTGACATTCTATTTCCAGAAACTTTATTTAATATAATATCTAAAGCAGCAGAGAGAGAGACATTCAGCAAATCCAAAACAAGCAATGATTTAAACGTCATGGGTTAGCATGTGCCTTTCTTTTCTAATGTTTTTTCACACAAACTGCTACTTGTGTGCAGCTATGATTAATATTTAGCATTAGTTTATACCAGAAACTATGTCGTTATAATAACATCAGACACACAGGACGTTGTCAAAACCAAAACCTACCCAGTGCTGAGCATAGCTGTGGGGCGACTCAGGACAGACGGCATGGTGTAGTACTTGATGATGATGGCTATGGTCAGGTAGGTAGCGGCAAAAGTGCCTAAAACACTGAAAGAGGACAAAGACAAATGGTCCCTTTAAGCAGGAATCAGTGAGGTTAATTGTAATGGATGTGTGCGTTACTGAAGGGGAACAGCAGGGGTCAGCGCCTCCACTGGGGTCACAACACTGATATTTATCCATAATATTGTGTACGTTACCGTGACTACAATCCAGTCTGCGTTGTCTATGTTCTGTTTTATGAATGATGTAAAACTATTTGTCCTATTTTTGTATTTTTCAGTCTTGATGCTTTCTCAAATGAGTATCTACTTTTGATAATTGTTGATGTGTCAACTTTTTAAACAGAGCCAGGTTCTTATTTCTGTAATTTCATCTGTGCTTTACCAATGTATGTACATGACCAGCAATAAAAAAAAAATCTACTTTGAAGAAAATACTATCATTCTAAAAGGGTTTTATAATGTATTATTTTTATATACCATGATACTTTTTTTTAATCTATTCTAATATTTTGTGATCAACTTTTAAAAGACCAAAGATAAGCTAAACTGTATTTCTGCCACTGGCACTGTTTTAGCCCTCCTTTAATTAAAGGTTCACTGTGTAACTTCTTGACCAAAAAAACGCATAAAAAAGTTTTTGATGCGCTAAAATAGAATAAAATTGTGTGTTTTTAATTTGAGCAAGCTTACATGACTACAACATGGAGAACCTCTCCTCGTTTGTTTCAATAGAAAAAAAATCCTTATATTTTTCTCCCATTATGGCTTAACACAATCACTATCAACGATGTTCCAAAGAATGGTTTTAGCTGTCTATTTCTATTAAATGACATAATTGACTTTTCACCTAGCTTGCAGTTTAGACAGTTTATTCACCTTACTTCTGACAATTTTTGTGAATAAATTTTCATATAATAAGATATGAGTATCTGTGCATTTGCACCAAACACTGGCATAGATTAACCAAATAATGTAGCATCATGAGTGGAGCCTGACCTGATGTACTTCTGCACTCTGATCTCTTTGGGGATGGACATGGGCAGGATGAGGAACAGGCAGAGCAGCACCAGAGCTAAGTGTCGGTCTGTGTACCAGCGATAGGGCATCTCTGAGCCGGGCAGCCCAGTCACCACCTCGTACAGGGAGCCACACACTGTCAGCACCAAAGAAAACGACATCAGCTGCACAATAAACACACTAGAACAACACAAATGACATGTATTATCTGATACATGAGGTGCCTTTTCTACAGCCAAAGACTTTAATGTAGTGGTGAAAAGTATCCTATAAATAATTGATTTTAAATGCTTCTGTTGACCAAAGAGAAGATTTTTCTTTTCAAACTGTCATTGACAGACAAACACATCTTCTTATAAACACACTTTGGTCTTTAGGTAAAATATTCTCCTCATTTGTAAAGTATTTAACATGTTTTCAGAAAAAACACCAACAACTCACTGTTCACCGTCCGATCATAAAGTTGTTTTTTTTTATTATTTTAGACAGACAGTGAAACCTCATAGAAATGAACTAAAATGGAAACATGGGGGTTTCACTGCCTCAGTCTAAAGAAAAAAAAAAAAACAACAACATCAGATTGGGCAGTGAACAGTGAGTTTTGGGTTTTTCTCTGAAAACATGTTAAATACTTTACAAATGAGGAGAATATTTCACCAAAGGACCAAAGTGTGTTTATAAAAAGATGTGTTTGTCTGTCAATGCTGACGCTAAGTCTGACAAATGAAAATAAACAGCTTCTATGAACAAAGTCAAAAGTTTTTAACTCTTATAGTTTTGCTTGTTTTTTGTTTTCTTAAAGCACTTTTTAAAAAGGTATTTACTTACTTTTCCTAGAGTAGATTTGTGTGTGTAAGTGTGTCATATTTTTTCTTTATTTGTAATTTAACTTAAAAACAATTGAAACAAACTGAGCAAAAAAATAAAATAAAATAAAATAAAAATGTATTTATATGATAAAAAAAAAAAATGTGCGAAATACTAAACCAATAAAGTATGTATAAAACATAGAAAGGATTAGTTTATAAGACCATAATACAAATGTGACCCCATGGACTGATATGTACCATTAGGACTGATCATTATTGTTAAACTATATATATAAACAAATAATGACAAAAAAAAAAAAAATCCTGTAATATCATCTCAGCATTTTGGACAGACTTTTGTGCACTATGACATCAAATTATTCGGATGATTCTGCTCTGGTGTAAAACTATGATACAGTCCATGTGACCACAATACCACAAGTACTAAAACACCAAATTAGGTTTTACAGAAAAACATAAAAATGTATTTGAAAAAACAACAACAAAAATATTGGTGTATCTCCATGACTGCATTCAGCCAAAATAAATAACTTAAACAGAAATGTGTTAAAATATTTCTTTAAACTTTTTTGTTTACGTGGGCTGCAGAATTACAGAATTTAACGTCCCACATTTTCATCTGGTGATTTCTTTCTAGTGACTAGACCCATTCACTTTTTGAATTATAACAAATATATATAAAAAAGCAGCATTAAAACAATATTCATTTTAACTGCCCTCATCTGTAATAAACAATATTGTCCAACAAATGTGAAATCATAAAATTGCTTATGAAATTAAATGCTCTTTTTACACAATCCACTGTATTTAGAATTAGAAAGAAAATTTGGGATATGTTGAAATCTAAAATTTGACACATTGCCCTTTCCTATTTGACTTGTGTATCTAACTCAGAGTGTTAGTGGCTCACATTTGTCGAGTTGGTCGCTGACGATGACGAGGAAGGCCACAGCGATCATGAAGAGGTTAAAGACAAAGCAGAGCTCACAGAGTTTTCCGATGGCGGCTCCACACACTTCTTTGACCACGGCCTGGTACGTGCAGCGCCCACTGACTGACGAAGAGTATCCCAGGATGATCAGGCCGCTCACCAGGAACACCAGGGAGATCTGACACAGGTACACACACAGGTACACACAGCACAGCCAAATACTAAGTGACAAGCAGCTTCTAGGAAAAGACGACATGGTTGTATTGATTATGCTGATTTGACTGATTTAGTGAATCTTGGTGAAAACACTTGAAAGTTAAACATTATACCTTCTGCTGTCCGTGTGTTAATAGTTCTGTCAGCCAGGAGACTTTGTTTTTTTTTTAATGCAGTTGGCATGAAACGATGAGGATGCAAACTTCGTATGCTCTAGTTTTAGAATGAATTAACAGAATAAAAAATGTTAATTGTATTTATGGCTGCATGATCTCACTGAAAAGGCCAGTATCATTTCTGGACTGATCATAAACTGCTGTTAAACCATTGCCCCTCCTTTCACCTTCTCCTCGTACTTTTAAGCAGCCTGATTTTTGTTTGAACTATTTCTGATTGTTTTTAGATAACATTTATTACTTATCCATCTTTAGGCTGCTTCACTGCTGTCACTTTAAGACTCTCATCACTGCACGAGATGATAGCATGACTGTGCTACAATTTAGTATATACGCACAGAAAAAAAAAATAAAAAAAAAAAAAAAAAAAAAAAAAAAAAAGACAGATATCACACTAGTTTATGTACTAAAAACATTGTAAGATCTAAAGGACTTTAAACAAGATAGTTCTCCTATATTTGTACAAAAAAAAGTGGTATATCTCCATTTTACATAATATGTGGTGATGTATGGCCACAAAACAACTGGGCCTAAACAAAAAATTCCAGTAAAAAAAAAAAACAACCCAAAGCCCAAAACAATGTCATGAAAGACTGTGTCTGTGCACATCCCTTTGTGTGACTTGCGTGCGGCTTACAATCTGATTTTTGCCAAACTAGACTTCTTGACAGATAGATTTGCATCTGCCTTTGACTCAGGTGGTCATCGCCAGTGATACATAAAGAATAAAAATTGACTTTCTGCCACAGTAAACATTTTTGCTGTATCAAGTTGTTGACCTATTCTTTACCAAATCATATTCTTGAAATGTGTTTAATTTAAATAAACTCTTCCATTCATCATATTACTCAGGCTAGAATCTTCTAGCAGTATCATAGGGTTCTAACACAACAGTTTAACTTAATGGCTGTGGGCAGGATCAGATTAAAAGGCCTTTGTGAAGGCCTCAAACACAACTTAGGCCTGAACAGCTCATTAGCCATGCCCAGGGTCAATGTGATTACAGGAGAGGTCAGGTCTAGGAACAACCTTTGACTTCAACAATGAACACTGAGTGAAAATGTGGATTAGTGTTACAGCTTTCTTTGCGTCAGAATGACAGCTTATCATTAGCTAATTCTTAAAAACACAATAAAGTTAAATTAACTTTAGACTGCACTAACAGAAAACAAACTACAAGAATAAAAAATCAGTTAAACTGTTTCAGTCAAAAAGGAGGATTTTTTTTTTTTCCTTCTTCATAAAACACGTTTTATGCGTGGCAATTCCACGCTCGCGCTCTTATTTAGAAAGTTTAGTTATGTTTGTTTGCTTTTCATCTAAAAAGTGATGTTGTTTGTACTACACTCTGTGCTGACTAAGAATTAGAAATGTGCCCACCAGTTCCACTGTGACTGCGCTGTGGATTCCTCCAGCCTTGTCGAAAGCCCAGGGGAAGTTGAGCAGTCCCGCTCCCAGGGCAGACTTCAGCATGATGAACACGGCCCCCAAAGAGCCGAGCCGGGGCCCCGAGCCCAGCGGAGGCTTGTTGGAGGCAGATGCCAGCAGACTAATGCTCTCCCGGCCAACTCTTCCATGGCGCTGGGGCTACGCACACAGCCGCGGGCGCGTCACCTGTGCGCTCATGCAGCTCAGCAACGGTGAGAAGAAGTTTAGCTCATAAGGTTTACGTCTGTCCCTTTAGCAATGAAACAGAGAGCACAGCTCATCTCGTGGGTCACAGAGCCGAGTGCATCAAGAGCAGGTGGAGTCAGACCCGGGAAGGGGAGGTTGGACCGAGGCGCAGGGTGTGGCCCGCCCAAGAGGAGGATGCTTTCACCTATGATGTCTACTAAACGTGGACAGAGTAGTGGACATAAAGAGCTCACTTGGGCCACTCTGGGAAGGACACTCACCGCACCAGCCCCACAGATACCTTTTTGTTATTAGGTCAGTATATTCTAGACACTGCATCACTAAGCAACTTAGGTCTATTAGGAAAAAATAAATAAAATAATAAATCATCATCATAGTTTTGCAACACAAAAAAAAAAAATATATATATATATATATATATATATATATATATATATTTTTTTTTTATATATATACATTATTTGCTATTGACAAGCACAAGCAGCAAACTGAACTTCTGGCCCATATGTAGTCACTTAGTGGGGTCGGATGGAATGGTACACATTTTGGTTCAATTAAAGATGGGTCTTAATAAGAAGGCTAAATGCATGACCCACCATCACAGCAGTGCAGATGGAAACATGTGAGCAGGTACTGGCTGGTATAGGCTGCAGGAGGCTGAGCCCCCACACTGTCTCTTTCAAGTGCCTGTTCAGGATGTGAGCAGGCGACATGATTGGGCCGACAGGAAGTCCTGGCATCTGGGAACAGAGAAAGGAACGAGGGCATGTGACCTCTCTCACCACCAGCTTTTCCAAATCTTGTTAGCACAGCTAGCTGGCTCCAGGGTCATTTCCCAGTTTCCCAAGGTTCAGAGGGAGATTAGTTCTCCAGTGGGGCCGTCATCTCTGAAGACGCTGACAGATTCACAGGCTGATCGGGCCTATTAGGCTCGGATAAGGAGCCAAAGTCCAGGCCGCGGAGCGCACCGACGTACATCCACTCCTATCACATCAGCCTGCATCAATGAATCCTACCAATACTCAGACAGAACCTCCTACTTATAACCCATTTCACCTATAGAAAAATCAGATGCTAACCCCACAATGTAGAGGTGTTGGAAAACACATCACTATGTAAAACATAAATTACAAAGAGTCATATGACTATGCTTTTTAATGGATAATATACTGAATAAATCTGTCAATGCAGCTGATAAGCATTAACAATGTCATCAGTTTTCTGGTCAAAGTTTGTTTTATAAAATATAAAAACAAAGAGCAATGTACAGATACATGGTCCGGTTTACCAAAGAGACAATCTGCACGGTGAGCAAATATTGGCAGGATATTTTAGTGTGATTTTGGTCGTAGTGTAAACCAGCAGCTTAAAAGTTTAGTACAGTGCAAGCATTGTATCTGTGTTTGGGGACACAAACAAATTAAATAAATATAAAAAACACATTTCATTCAAACATTTGGTCTGAAAACCTTTTGGGCAATGACCAGAACAATTGATGTTGGCGCTCCAGTAATAGAGTTCAAAGTTCGGTTTGGCGGTGGTCTTACATTGAATGTAACACGTTCTAATACTGTTCGTCAGTTCACAGATACTAACACCAGAAGACAGCCTTCAGGAGACCATAAAAATACTAAATCCAAGAGAGCCCCGATGATCAAGAGGAAGGGCGGGCCCTCCACAGTGTAGCAGCAGTTTAACAGTTCCAGTCAGACTGTGGGGTTCTTCCCAGTGCTCGTCTGCTGTAGGTACGTGGGTCGCTTGATGCGCTGCTTTCTGCGTTTAGGCTTACTCTTGGCTTTAGTCAGCTGGACCACAAAGAATGACAAAACCACCATAGCTCCAAGAAAGGCAAAAACTGGAATTGTCTGGCTGACCTCCTGATTATAGCGTCCAGGCATTATTCCTAAAACAAAGGGCACATCATTTATTCATTGTAAATTAAATCCACATCTTCAAAAACAATGTGTTCAGTCTTACCTCCAGGGATGTCCCATGCGCCGCTCTCCCCAGGAGACAGTGGTCTGACCTGAGGTCTGTAGGCCCTCACATTCGGCAAAGCCACTTTGTCCAAATCCACTGACAACAGCTTCTGGTGCTTCCATAGGTTACTACGCAAAGACAGCAGCATTTTAATTCTACAGACTCCAAGTAAAGAATGCAAAAGCAGCGGTATTTATGGAAAAAAAAAATTATATAAATAATAATAAATCAGTTTTGTCGATCTCAAACTGCAGTTTTCTATTTAGTAATTGATACTAAGTAAACCAATCCATTCAAATGAAGTAAAACTGTTGTACACAAACCTAGGTGCAGTTTCATTAAGGGCTGAGGCTTGGCCCAGGACAGGTGTGGACAGGCTGGTAGAGGGCGGGGCTTAGGGTCACCCAGGTGTGCCTCCAAAACCTTGGAGTAGCGGTAAAGATGATTTCCTAAAAGCAAGAAACAACAAATTCTTAAGTAAAACGTATCTTGTACAAACCTATATATTTTCGTTGTAACTGTACCTTCCAGCCTCTGTGGTAGTGGCTTCTCTAAGCCTGTAGGTGGAGCCACTCTGCTGTGGGAGTGGCTCAGGCTAGGAAGGGTCATGCTGTAAGAGGTATACTGCAGGAGAGCATCCAGCAACCAAAAACAGTCTGAAAAACACAAATAAACAAACTTTTTTTTTGTTTGTTTTGTACACAGAGAACACTCAGTCAACAACTCAGAAACAGCACCTTTCTGCCGATGGCTGTCGTCAATACAGTTTGAATCTCCATAGAGTGCAATGCGGCCTCCTCCGTCAGAAGGGGTTTGGTACAGTCCTAAAATGGGCACTGCCTCTACTACTGCAGTTTCCTGCTGTAACACCTCCAACCCTACACATATTAGGATTACATATGAGCCAAGTTAGCTTTAGAGTATCAAGTGGGTTTCCAAAAAAAAAAAAAATGCTGTCAGCACCTTGGTCCTTTAAATTCTTAGCAATCACAATCCCATCTTCTGGAAAGCGAGCAATGCTGCAGCCTGAAGCGTAGTACACTGGAAACAGAGGAGATGCTTTAGAGGAAAGAAGTTCTGAAAAGCAGTACATTTAACACTTACTGTCATGGTCAGCTAAAGTAAAGTCTCCCTCATACAGTCCATCACTAAAAGCCATTCCCCACACTGAGATCAGCTCGTTTAGAGCTGGTACGTTGGCGCCCCCTGTGTCTGGCATCCACCATTGCCTGCAAAAACCAGAATAAAGAAAACACATTCATGGAACATACAATTTGTGTCATGTTACTTAAAAGTGAGCATGAAACTGCTGTTTCTTTATGTGAAATCCTGTAAAGGTCCAAAATATTGTGGACAAAAGTAATGCCATTTACTTAAATGGTAATTTTCAGTTTGTCTAATGTTAAACCAACAGAGATTTTAAAATACTAAAGTGTTCAAGCATCTTCTCGTATGTGATATATCTACAGTGGTGATCTAGCAATTTATCAAGACTTATAGTTGTTTTTACTAATGTATCTATGGATCTTGGGAACAGTTGCTGCTTGTGATTTAATTTTGGTGTTCTTTCCTTAGCTCTATTGACTTATTTAGATCCATTAAATCTTGAGCACTGTGATTACATACAGTAGTGGGGATATGAATAAAGGAGTACTCATACAAGAAGTTGTTTCCTCTTCACAAAAAACAAATATATTAGTACACAACTGAAAAAAATACAATTTATTTAGTTTAGATTTGCAGCATGGAAGTGAAACTGAGATACTGGTGCTCTTAACAGAGAGGTGCAGTTTATTATGTTATTAAAGTAGGATGATAAAGTTTATGATGAAAGCACTATCAAGGTAATAGCAATCTAATTATTGAACCATCTCATGAATCACAGAGGAGTGTCTATGCATCATCGGGTTTAAAGATCTGACTACAGCGTACTCCTAAAAAACATGTTGAGTTACAAAATGCTTTAGGAACACATTCTACAAATAAACTCAAGATCAAAAAGCACAAAAAGGCCCATGTACTTAGTATATGAGTCATGTGAAACTGTATCTTTCACTGTGCACAGGTGTTGCCAACTGAAGGCAGATAATTACCTTGTGTTTTCGTCATAAAACTTGACCCTTCTCATGACAGACGTGTTGTACCAATCACTAAAGATAATAAGCGACAGGCCATTATCAATGTCTCTCCTCAGTTTTGTAATCTCCTCAGGAAAATACTCTTCCTCGCTGTCCACCATTAACAATGTGCCTGCAAAGACATTTATTTATGTTCTCTAAGCTAACAAGCACCAAGAATTCAGGAAAAATATAACAAATACAAATAATAGTACTGCAATAAATTCTTACCATACTGACTGGCATCGAAGCATGTGATTGGAGCTCCCAGTACTTCAACAAAGTACCCCATACTTCTAAGATGCTGGTACATGTCCCTAAAGTTAGTGTGGATATGATCCCCATTCCTGTGAGCAAATAAAGTACAGGCAATACAAGCATTGAAAGACAGGATAAAATGCAAAACAGTAGATGCAACCCACCAATCTAATGGATCGTTCTTCATCCTGAGGTTGTCTCTGGGAAAGTAGCCTGGTGGGTAGCGCAGATTGTGGTACTGGTCCCATAATACTCTCTTGCTGCGAGGAGGTGTAGGTACAATTTTCACTTTGATTGGCAGTTTGACAGTGGAGGTCAGCTCTCCATCCACTTCAGACTGGAAATCATTAAGGAATAAGACAGAAGTTATTGTTGTGTCTTGGTTTCAAACGATCACATCACAATAATATTGCGATGTAATGACTCACATCATTCTCTGCGGGAGAGGCCACAGTGACCATCACATGACCTTGGGCTATTCCTTCCCACGATGCAGCTTTCTTGGCGACAGAAATGGAGACCGCCAAATAGCCCACCCACGGCCATAGCACTGGAGAGTACGAGAGCGCTACATCTATGTGGTCACCATTCTGGGGTAGATAAGGCTGCCAGATCGGCTAAAGAGGAAACAAACATAAATCATCAACCAAACTTTGGATCAACCTATTGTAAATGTAGTGTCACAAGGCTTACCTTGTCCACAATCCGGCCTGTGACTCCCATACCATTGAGAATGGTCACATTTACAATAGTGGGCATTCCTCCATAGTAGATGGGCTGAGAGCAGTAAGGCCACATGTATGGACACTCTGTTAGGTCAATGTAACTAGGAGACAAGCTGGGAGAAAGCATGAGGACAAACAGTAATATACTCACTGTTCTGATAAACAATAAGCTTAAACATTTCATATATAGTCTCTATATATCCAGCCAATATGCTTTTACCTGGCCTGAGGTCTGTAGCTATTGAGGATCTGGTAAGCTCGAATCAAGTCTAGTTTCCCGTGGCCCTGCTCAAACATGTTGACCCCTGGGAGCCTGCGGGCTGAAGCGATCAGAGCTTGCTTCATGGAGGCAGGGTTCACCAGCTGCCGGTTCACCACAGTGCTATAATACAAGACATATTTTAGCCCTTGTCTAGTCAGGATTTAGATCTGGGTTTAATCGATCTTTTGATTTGGTGATTATGTGTGAATTGCTTCCTGTAGTGATCAGATAACATTTAGGAGGTTGTAACATAGGGCCTAAGCCTGCTGTATTGTCATTTTAGTTTAAAAGGCCAATATAAAAAGATTTGTGCATCGGCACAAAGAACAGTACATGGCACTTTGTGAAGCCCTACAAAGACACAGATAGAGATCTAGCTGGGAATGAGTTTTGAGACTATATTCTTGTTGGCAATGGCAGTATGATGCTTCCTTTTGCAATATGAGCCTTTTGCAAACTTGCACATGGATTCAATTACATGTTCATAACTAGAAGGCTTCCACAATACAAACGGGCATATTGCCAAACAGAATTATGTCACAATGTGCCCCAGCAGGTCACATCTCTTTAGTGGCTGATGTAGGATTGAAGCAACAGAATTACAAAAGAGTGAGATGGAAAAAACACATGCAAGCACCCCAAGTGTGAGTTCTGATGACCTCTCATCTGCAACAGTGCTTCCACTAAGCTTTAGTCATTTATAGGATTTGTTGAAATGATGACTTAAGTATCAGTGACAGCTTTCCTACTGTAGGGAAAACAACAGCAGGAAATGAGACCGAGAACACACCTGGCCAATAGAGTGACTGCCCCTGCCACCACTGGAGAGGCCACACTGGTGCCAGACAATGAGCGGCAGCCCTCCTTCATCCCAGATCCACGCACACCTGACCCATAAGTCACAATGTCCGGCTTCACACGGCCATAGCCTCCAGGCAGCTCCTACACAAGGGAAAATCAATATTAAAGCAGGTTCAAAAAAGAATAGTGTTGACTTATTGTCAGACTTGACTAAATGATTCTTACGATTACCTCAAAGTCCCTCACCCCATTAAGCCTGCACAGCACCACTCTTACTGAAACTGTTGGTCACAGTCTCTTTAGCTTTCAAAGACTTGTCGGACATGCTAAATGATTTTCCATTTATTCTTTCAATACTGATACTGCTTCAAATGAAAAAGAGCAGTGGCCCAGAAAGATTGGATCAAGGTTAGGCATTTGCTTGTTCACTGCTTGAGCAGCACACTACATGAAGTCATTTCCCAGCAGAAGTAATTTGACATTTTCTTTATTAGCTCTGTGACAATGTAGCCAGTAGGGGAGTAGCACCTTCTGCATCTGCTTTGTAAATATACTTCATAGTTGTGAAGCAACTGAGGACAACATATTTGTTTTTCAAGAGAAAATAATTAGAGCTAAAAAATTCACCTTGAACACATTTCATCTGCATTTCAAAGATTAAAACTGATGCATAGCATTGATTCTTTTAGGGGAAGTACATTCAGCAGACTCATTATAAAGTAAGATTTTCAAGTGTTAAGACAACAGTCAATACTACACAAGATGATTCAGCTAAAGATGGGCGAAGCTGCATTCATGAATTATTCTGATACAATTAGTGGAGTGTGTCAGTCAGAGCAGTCGACCTAAACTGATTTAGAGCAATTGTAGGGAGGAGAGAGATGGACACAATCGGATCCTAAGTCAGATGTCAGAGTAAAAAGGTTTATGAAGTCTGAATCATAAGTTAGAAGTCATGGTTTGAAATATGTCAAACGAGCTTACCCAGGTTGTCATGCCTCTGGAGGAAAACCTTGCAATATTGTCCTCAAAATCAATCCCACCAACCCCGATGACATCCATCTGATCTGCAGGGTTGTTAAGGGTCCTATGAAATACACAAGTTTTGTTATTAAAACTTGGAATGTTCCTCTTCGTTCCAAGACATACTTGGAGCTTTTTTATGGCACTAGTTTTAACTCTCACCCGTATAATGGTCCATCATTGCCAATAGCAGATACCATGATCACTCTATTAGCAGTTAGCTCCCACACCTGTCAAAGCAAAACATGTACTGCATTAATTTCACTATAGTATGTATAGTATAAAATAGAGTGCAATAGAGTCATCAGTTCTAACTATACTGTCTTGCAGATATAGATTAAAAGATAGCTGCATGTCAGAGATCACTAATTCGTATGCAACTTAATGAGCAAGTGAATTTTTAGTAGTTAAACAATATGAGGCAAATAATTATGTGTTCCATTTTGGTCACCTTATCGACAAATGGATGGTCCATAAAGTCAGGGCCGCCAATACTGAGATTTAGAACATCAATCTTTTTTAGAATGGCGTAGTTGAAAGCATCCAGGAACCAAGAGGTGTAGGAAACCTATGAAGGAAATTAATCAATCACATATTTTAACTGACAATTACTGCGCTTACACAGATGACTTTAGGCATCTTTCTGGTACCTGATTATTTGTGAAAACTTTGAAAATGTGCAGTTCTGCATCTGGGGCAAAACCTTGGCATTCCCTCATACTTGCAATTACACCGGCAACAAATGTTCCATGACCAAGGCCTAAATAAGATGACACACAACATTACAACAAACTAAGATGCACAAAAGATTAACATGTTGGCTAGGATGTTCATCTTGCTCACCATCATCCAGTGTTTTTTCATTTGTCCAGTTGGTTCTCTCCTTTACGTTTTTAAAATGAGGATGTTTTTCACTGAGGCCTGTGTCAAAGACAGCCACTTTTACACCAGACCCTGCTCACACAAAACAGAGTTTAGGAGCCCATCTTTAAACTTGCAGAATAGCCATTTTGATGAGAAGGCTAACCTGTGTGCCCCATCTGCCACAGCACATCAGCCTGAAGGATCTGTGCCACATGGCGAGGAATGGCCCGCAGCAGACGGCGGCTCGAGTGGCGGCCAGTGGCATGCCAGAAGCCCGAGCCCAGAGACAGACTGGTTCTTCTGAAAGGACGAGATGACTGCCATGACTGCCACTTCTCTGTCTCGGTGTTGTTACAGGGAGCTGCTACTTCAGATGCTGTGGAGATATAAAGACAATATAATAACGTGTATGAGATGACAATACTGCACATCACATGTTAAATAATATTAGGAATGTTGGTGTTGTTTTTAAAGAAGAAATGTGTTTGAGGGCACATTATGTAAAATTTCTCTTCAAAATAAACTTGTCTGAATACTGTTAGATATCCCCCCCCCAAAAAAAAACTATAAACTAAGACATAACTAATCTTGCCTCCTATAATATTCAAATGTTTAAAATTGTTAATAAACAAAAAGAAACATTTATCAATGTGCAAAGAAAATGGCTCCTGATTTAGTGTGGCAGAGCAGCCTAATGCTACAGTTGAAACAATGACTTTCTAAACTGCTGTTTTTAGTAACACTAAACGGGGCTTTAATTATCTTGTCATCATTAACCAGGTGATATGCTACCAACAGCACACAGTATTAAGTAGATTGGAATGCAATTTAAAGAATTACTCCTGAGGGCAAGTAACTGCAGAATAAGTGCATGCTGTTCATGCATTTTTCAACCAGTAACATTCGCAGTAAAGCTTGAGCCTTGAAATAGGAATAGGTGAGGTAGGAATAGGTATAGTGATTTGTGTAAAACAGAACCGAAAAATTTATATTTTTATCTACACGAAATGACCCACAAAGAAAAACTCATAATAAACTTTATGTCATATGGCCCAGTCCTTACATAAAACTACATTCTCTGCCTCTCAGTAAATGTTGCAGTTGCAGTCCAACTGAACTCTTTCATCTAATGCCAGCTCTAGGTTGTTCTCAGTCAAACTGACAGAACCTGGCTCAACAGAAGAGTAACACAGAGCTGCCTGTCCTCCTCTTTCGCACATACAACATTCACCACGTGGCCCGTAAATTTAAAAAAAGGAAATATCTTTGTCCTAAAATAAAATAATCCCTTTTTCATTTATTTATTGATGGAAATAGGGCTGCAACTATTGATCATAATGGTAATAGATTAGATGGGTGATTATTCTTTTGATTAACAAGATTTTCACAAATTTAAACTTTAAAATTAAACTAGTTGTTTTTTACCTGATAAAAGATTTGCCAATGGGACAAAAAATGTATTGTTTTTCTAAAAATAGAGGACAAGCATTTGAAAAATGTCATTTGAAAACAGCAAAATTGCTACTGTACTAGAAATAAGGCTATCCAAGAGATTACAGTATACTGTATGTTTTTTCTGAAATGTTTTTGATAATTTTTACATGGAGACAATATTGTTGAATCTCCACCGAAAGTTAAAGCTTTTTTCAATTCCCCTGCAGTGCCTTGTCTTTATTGTTTTGTGATAGTGTCATAGTGACAAGAGGGCGCAACTCACAGGGGACATATTTGAGAGAACGAAACACTTTGCGCTGTGGAGTCACCCTCTTGATGTAGGGATGGTCCTCCAGGGTGAGCAAACTACTGGGCGAAGCCTGGCGGATGTGAACCAGCTCAAAGTCACTGGGGAAGTCCGACGCTGGGTTTTCTCTGGGAACAATGTGCCACTCCAGTCCTCCTCCAGCATTCCGCAGAGCAGTGCTGATGTACAAACTGCGAGCTTTGGTTGAGAAATACCCATTGAATGCCACAATGTACTCTGCAAGGAACACAAAGCCAATTGCAAATTAGTTGATTTTAGTTACTTTTGACTGAAAAAAAACTATTTTTCAAACTCCACAAAGTGTAAACACACAACTAGTCATTGTAGCTATTGTTTGTCCTTATGTTAAAAATACTGTATACTGTCAAACTGAGTGTGCCATACCATGCTCCACAACTTTCGAAGAGAACTCGAGTTTGAGAGTTAGCTGAGTGCAGTTGGACTCCTGTGTGAGGACAGGTGATGGGCCAGACTCTGGTTTGGCTCTGGCCTCTTGCTCCGTTCCCACTACACCCATCATCCCAAAGAGCGTACACATCCACACAAGAAGCAGCATTTTCCTCCTCCCTTTGAATCACTTCAGGTGACAAATGAGAAGTCAGTGTTGGATTAATTACTAAAGTAGTGACAAAGCATTTCAGGTCCACAGTTCTGAAAACAAGTCCATTGTGCAAACGGCTGATGCAGCTAGATTCATTTCTTTCTGCGTTTTCTCTCCATGGTGGTGGTCCACAGTGTTGATCAGTGGAACTGCCAGAGTGACGAAATGGCGGCCATATTGAAGGGTTCAAAAAGTAATGAGAAGACAAGCGAGAGTTGTTTGGCACCGGTGAAAAGGTCCTTTCTTCTTCTTCTTCTACAACACAGAACTCTGGACAAAAAGCAAAGTGAATAGATTAGACTAACAATGATCATACTTGGGTTTCAGAGTGAATTAAACATTTTGACAGATAAACAGAAATATCTAAATGGAGAACACTGAAAAGTTGTCTAGTTAGAGATGCAAAAATACATTCATTAATTTGCCACCATTTGTTCTTAAGAGGTGGCAGGTGACTGGAACCTATTCCAGTAACTTTGGGTCTTAGTTGGGGAGAAACCTTAGACAGTTGCCAACTCGTTGCAGGGTTAACACACAGAGACACTTCCCTCGTTCATTCACAAGGGTGTTGCAGCTTTGCCAGATGACCTAAACATGCATGTTTTTGGAGGAGGGAAAAAGCCATAGCACCTATTTAAATTACCCTGTAAAAGAGACAAAAACATAATCTCACAAATAATACTATGAAATAACTGATATTTCAGATTTTTTTTGTATGTGTTTGTGTTTAATTTCAACATTCCCCGAGATATATATATTTTTAAAAATTTTTTTAAAAAAACAAATCATCACCTACCCCAATTCATGTATATATTTGGAATGACAAAAAGTCTTTCAAGTCTTATTACTACTAAAAACAAATATCTATCATAATAAATATATAAAATATCTATAATAAAAATAAAAATGCAGGGAGGTTTTAGCCATTCATATTTCTATTTCCACTTGAAACAGAGCCAGAGGTGGCAGCAGAAGAAGTAAAAGTAATGTTAACAAACTAACCCTAAGTAACTTTAAGTAACAATAGTATCTTGATAACAAACTTTACATGGACCTGTGATGTATGACATAGTCTCACACCTCTTTACCTACATTACATGAAAAGAGAAACTCGCCTGAGGGTTCAGCATTGCACTCTTGGCCCTAGGCTCAAACAAACTGTAATAAAATACACATTTGTCCACAAAGCAGCCACAGAAACAGGATGAACCCTTGAGGGAAGGTCCAGCCCAGCTTATGTAACCAAAAACACCAGGTTTAACTGTTGCTATACACCAGAGAGACAAATGACAGGTTCTTCCCACTGCAGTGTTTGATGACTCGACTTGAACAAAGATGGAAGTTTATTTACAAAATGTTAAAAAGTTTAGAAAGAATTCATCATATCAATAACCCACCCATGTCCCACATAAAGCCATCTGCTCAGTGTAGTGGGCAGACGATGTGTTTATCTGCTACTTTGATGAAGGACCAAAAATAACAGCCAAGTTTTCAGCAAGATAATACAAATAATGATTGAGAGCACCCATCTAGAGATAGAAGCATGTTCTAAAAAAAACTATTGTATACTGAAAACAGCAGGATCTTCTCTTCCACACAAAATTAACATGTTTATAATGATAATCAATACATATTTTTGTCTGAGCTTGTTGGCTGTGATTGTAGGATTTATGTAAAGATGGTCCAGGAAACCCCCAGGCGTGTGTGGTCAAGTCCGATGGGTGGGACTTTAAGTGGGGGATGCAGTTCCGGCTTGGGGCAGGATACATGGCTGACAAAAAAGCAGGGAGAGTTGCTACTGGCTTAAAGCTGTAAAAATATTCTGACTGTTTAAAGGCAGGGCACTAAAACATGGGCTTCAGCCACTTGTGTAAACATTGCACCAAACCACCAACACAACTAAGAGCTAGATGAGAAGTTAACCCGAGATACCACCACACAGACCCCAAAAGATTCACAATCAAAGCCACCAATTAAATCCAATACACAAACAAATACGGGGTGGGTTAGGGTTGGTAAAAGTTGGTCAGACTGAGAGGTCTTTATTTGTTTTTTAATAAGATTATATTTGAATGCTTGAAATAATACATGATGTGCATCTTGGGTTAAATCTAGTAAACAGCTACACATCCACCAAAACAACTTGAAGGACGTGTTGTTATAGGTTTTCTGTCCTGGGATATTGCTGGAGTTGCTTAATATTATATGCTTTATTAGAAGCTTAAATTGGAGGCTTAGATAAAAAATACTCAGCGAAGAAGTACAATTTCCTGAGTGATTCTTAGAGCTTTGAAATCTAATGTAAGACATGATAAAGAAATAGTACAATGTTGTAAAAACATACAGCCTTTGTACACAACCAGAAGAACAACCTTAACAGACACAAAAAGAACAGTTTCTGCGCAACATTTTTGCAAAGTCTAGAAATAGACAAACAAAACATAAAATAAACCCCTAAATTGAAGGCTAAGGTTGCAGTTTTATACCATCTCAATGTAACAGCACATAAATGCTACAACCGTGTGCTAACAACGTCAGTGAGCACACATCGAGCATGTATTATGAAGCAAATAACCAGTTCATATTATGAATGCTTAACAGAACAACAGTGACATAGTGATACGTGTTTTAATCTAAACACGAGAGGTTTTATAAGTACGAAAACAAGTACGCTAAGTAACAACAGACATTTCACATGGACAGCAGCGCTAGCTAACACGCTTTTTGTTAAAAATGTAAGGTATTTAGTCAAAGTACTTACAGGACAAAACCAACACAATCGCTACAAATGGCTGGGGTGTACTGACATGTGTTATCCACTTTGTGATCAGCTAACTCCAGCTGAGGGCCTAGTTTATGACTGATCTCGAACAAAAGCACAGTTTAGCTCAAAGCGAAGCAGCCGCAGACCTCTGACGTCGTGGACCAGAAGTTGCCAAATAAGATACTTAAACCTCCTCTTTTTAATATCTATTACTTTCTATGAAGCGCTCTCCTTTTGTAAAATATGCGTTTTTACTTTGTGCCGTGGCAAGGAAATATACATCTAAATATATATGTGGTATATTATACATATTGTCTTCTTTAAATAAAGATTTCTCTTAGTCTTAGTTTTCTCAAACCTGGCAACTGTGTTCCTAATCTGTTACACTTCTTCGCCACGAGATGCCGCCATAAGCGTTACAAATGCATTTACCATCTCAGTGGGCATTTAGTGTACAGCAAAACAAATGAATGCATTTGATCATTAACATGTGTGTATGTTTGAGTTTTTTGTAATGTGAGTTGAATGACAGTATTCAATCATGACTACTATAACAGGCCATGAGAGTTGGATAATGGTTGTCTGACATGACCTAAATTACAAATGAATACGCAACCAATGTTTTTTGTTTGTTGTTGTTTTTTAAATAACGTCTGTATTCAATGTCAGATATGTTATTTAGACAAACATTTATGAGACAAATAATGAGAAACAAACACACACACACAATTTCAGGTAATTGATATCTCATTGATTCATGTGTATAAAAATGGGACAAAAACAAACAAACAACAACAAAAAAACAAGATTTTTAACGTACTATACCAAAATTGTGCTTCAGAGTCTATTTGTACTATGAGTGAGTTGTTTGTAATATTCAATTCCAGGCGTATGATTAAATCATGTTTTAGTTAAGTGTGTCCTTTATTGCAATGTCTTAAAAAATACAATTTATTATACAGTTTTTTATTATTATTATTTTAAGCAAAACCCTTTTTTTTAAATACAAAAAACTTAATTTGGCATTTAAAGAGATTACACAATAAAGATTGAGATAAATTTGGCAATTTCAACGCCAAAAAAAATAAGACACCTCTGTCTAGAAGCAATACATTTCTATTAATACAGGTACAAAGTGTTGAGAGGTCCGCTGACATGGCTCGGTTTGTTTCAAAAACATTACTTTACAGACACATCAAGTCTGGGAAAGTACACATGAAATAAACTAGGAAAGGTCAAAACACAAAAACAAATACACTATGATATCAAATACAAGAAGTGCTTTATCAGATGAAAACATCAGTATGTTCTCTTTCAGTCGTGGTGCAGCCCTAGATCTACAGTAGAGGACAAGTCAAAGTTGCTATAATGTTTGTTCCTGTTAGAAGTCGCAGGTGGCCAGCCTAACTGCCCATTGTCCAATGTGTTGCCCTATAGTCGCTGTCCGCTTAAGAATAGACATTTAAAGTCTTAATATATACTGATGAAGTTTTTTGCCCTTTCAAGAACACATCAAAATTTAAAGTGCCTGACAGGTTGAGCTACTCATTTTATTCAAATTAAGTTAAGAATGTTATGTTTTATTCAAAATTTAGGAAAACATTGATAATATATGTTTTTCAAGGATTGGCGGTGTGCAGGACCCCTTCTTGATAGAAAACATTTTAGTGAAATCCTAAATATAATGTACATAACTTCCTTTACAGGGTGTTCTGACTTTGAGCCAAATCAACATATATAATGTCTGGGTGGAATGTTCTTTCTGTGTTAAAGTGGGTTCTCCAGGTTCGCCGGTTTTCTCCCAACTCCAAGAACATGTAGTTATTGGTCAATTGAAACTTTAAAATTCCCCAGGTGAGTGAATAAGAGAGTGACTGAGTGTTTGTCTCACTCAGAGCATTTACATGACCTGGGAAATCAGATCACTGTTCAAAAATCGACTCTTTCCCCTCAAAGAGATCAGACCCGTTTGCTCTGGTTTACATGCATGATGCTACGCATGAGGCTCAGTGTGCCACTTGTACAGAGCATGTTTTTGTTTTAAACATCTTCATTTTATTTCTGTGATGTGGATTTGGGAAGGGTCATGAGCATGTACAGTTACGTTAGTTCAGCTGGAGACTGATTGTCTGTTTACATAAGGTCTGAACATGAACCATTGAGTTTCCGAAAACTGATTCACGATGCCTCTATTGGTGTGCTCAGGATTACATGCACTTTGAACAATCATCTTAAATTGGATTAGGCAATTTATCCTGTCTTCCCGGCATGCATATAACTGCCCTGTATGTGTCAAACCTGCGATGAGTTGTTCCCCGCCTAAGGCCCAAAGTCACTGGGCTAGGCTCCAGTCACCCTTGACCCCAAACAGAACAAACTTAAGTTTCACAATTTTTTTATGATTAAAAATATACTGATCATTAATAATGATAAGTTGCCACCTCACTTCAATATTAGAACACATTTTGTTAAACTTATCTTCACAGGGTAGGACTGGCCAATGAACTGAAAAATCCAGAGATTGAATCGTGTTGAATCGTCAATTATTTGGATGAGTGAAACTTTGAGACAGAATATTGATATATAATTTTAAAAATCTAATGAATGGAGCATATTTACATTTTTTGGTTATGTTCACAAAAGCCATTTTTATGTTGTTTTTGAAAAGTTTAAATAAAATCACATCACTGTAGAACTCTGTTCTGCTTCCTGCTTTTTCAACGTATTTTCAAACTTTTCTTTAAAAAACGTGTTCTTGATTCAGGTAAAACTATCATTAATATTTACAACTGGTTATTTTATACAAATTAAATTAAAATGACACAATTGTAAAAATCTGTCATATGCACTTTAGGAGCTTCTTTTATTGTGATATGCCTCACATTTTGATTTCTTTGGTTCCCTTGGACAGTTGAAGCATGTTGAATCCATGACCTGTTGTGACAATCCTCAACCCATCAATGTGAATGATCACAAGACTTACTAATGTAACTTCCAATGTAATAAAAGTGTGCTACTCTTACAGTACACACAGCCATATTACAAAATTCAACTACTGCCTGGATCAACTCACAAAAAAATAGTCTATTAACAAAAAAACTTCACAATGTTACCGTATTTGTCAAATGCCACATAAACTAATGTTTGTGAGGATTTATATTTTCATTTTCAGGGTTCGTTGCAGTCTCACTACATTTAAACATGATACACAATTCACAGCCCTTTCCTTAGGAATGGTAGAAGACCAGGGCTTATTTCCCCTGTGAAAATGTCACTAACCAGAGCTCTGTTCAACAGATCCTTGTGAAGGTCATTATCCAGTGACCATTTGAATGAAGATTAATCATTTCAACAATAATAAATAAATATGTACAGGCAGAAGTTTTCCATCCTTTTGAAAGGCATGGATCATAGGATGAGATGACAGTCTTACCCTTCAGATAAGTCTTTACAGATTTACAGTCACAGTTAGTACATTGACCACATGTACAGGCAGCTCTCAGTTCTAGCCGTTGTACTGCTGCTGATAGCGGCGGTTAAGCTCCCGGAGCTCCTTCTCCCTCATGCGGCGGGCCTTGTTGGACTTGGTGGAGCGACTTGAGCGTGTGGAGTGGGAGGACTTGGTGCTGTGGCAGCGGGACGTGGCACGCTTCAGCAGGTTCTGGGAGATACAGCGCTGCAGGTTTTTCATGGAGGAGGAGGCGGCCATGCTGACGATCCAAGGATGCTTTAAGGCCTGTCCCGCTGTGAGGCGCTGGGCTGGGTCTACAGTCAAGATCCTTTCTACAAAGTCTTTGGCCAAGTTTGATACGCTGGGCCATGGCTTAAGAGAAAAAACACAACAATCTGTTTAATTCATGAGGAATATTGTTGTCAACTTTAGGATAAACAACAATGAATGACCAGTAATGTATATTAAATCTAAATAATTTTAAACCATTAATAAAAACAACTTTGACTAAAGTGCTGTACACACATAAAGTAATATATAAAGTGACAAAGTACAGAAACAGTAAAAGCCAAAGAAAACAAGTATGACTTGAGAAGTGGCTTAAAAACTAAAAAGTGAATCTGCTTGCCTAATTTTCACGTCTGGAACACAGCAAATTGAGTCTCAACTCCCCAAAGAGTTCCAAATGAATTTCTAGTTGTTCGATGGCAATTTGTTTTATTTCATTTTATTCTGCAATGAAGGATTGCTTTTTGGAACAGAAAAGAGCAGCAAGAAAAGACTTGAACTATGAGAGACTAAGCCAGTGTATTAAATAGAAGAAGTACCCCCAAATAGAAGCAACAACCCCATGACTGACTTCTCCCTGTCTTTTAGAAAAAATTATATATTTTAATGAATATGTTTTAGATTTTTTAGTCATCCCTGTTATAATTAAAGAAGTCTAGTTGGGGTCTCTTTATTTTAGAAATCAAAGACTTCCCAAGATTTGTTGAGGACCCCAAATGTGGGTGTAAAGTCCCTAGGTTGAGAACCACTGCCTCAGCACATAGAAGACCTAGTCAGTCCCCAGGTTGGGAGTTCATGTTAAGACATCTTTCTAGTGTTGCTCACTCACTCACTCGCCCCCTGCTTGGACAGGAAATGGGAATATCAGCACTGCATGCCTTTCTATCACTCTGTCTTCTTTCTGCCTGATGTCCATCTTGACAACCATCTGTGTTTTAGTCTCCCAATGGACAATTACAGTCCCAGCGCAAAGTGGGTAAATCACAACACATATGGCACACTTCTATTGCTCTAGAACACAAGTTAGCCCCGGGATTACTTTGCAGTGCAGCTGGAGACAAAAGTCTTTATTTATTGTAGTTGTAAAAACAAGTGTCTACCCGGCTAGAGCACTCCAAACACTACTCTAAAGGATCTTCGTGTTTCGACCATTTCTGAACATTTAAAAACAGAATCTTTCATTTAAACTGAGACTGGTTAAAATGTTACATTAAAAGATCTGTCAATGATCTTGTGTATGCAGTATTTACAAGGATCAAGGCTTTCCTACGGAAATGTTAATGACTGTATTAAAAATGTACCACTTTTAGTTATTGCGGGCAGTAGGAAGAGGGCTAAAAATCCAAGATCCATCCCACAGCAAAAAAAGTTGCAGGTTAAACTTTTTTGTATAGATTCTGTATGTTTCTCACTGTGTCAGGGTGAGGCTTCTCCCCTTAACCCATAACATACAGAGAAGCTAAAATTCAGCTAAGTTTGTCCCACGAGAATTAAAAGATGAGTCAAAGAAATTATAATAAAAATGCATCTTAACCAGTTATCTTACCACAGACCACCTGAAGAAAACATACTTCTGGTCTGAAAATATACTTCAAACCTATGCTGAGGGTAGGGCTGCAACAAGTTAACAGATTAATTGAATAGATTATTAAAATAACAGTATAATAACTGAATAATCATGCGCATAACAGAGAAGTTTGATGACTACATTTCTTTGAGCAATAACTGCACAGTAATTTGTTAATAACTAACACGAGCAACCATAAATGTTATTACATTTATTTTAATACATATTATAATTAAAAATATATAATTTCTTTTACCACTCATGTGGAAAAGAAAATTATTATTTCTTTATGTCAGCAGTGCTGCCCTGGCACCCTGACCTTATCACATCATAGGAGGCTGCCATTGCCCTGTGTTCAATAAAGAAAGAGCTTTCACTTCCTCTGGTGGCTCATACAAAGAGGTCATGAATAACCTTAAGCACATTTTAAATTGAAGCTCTTTGTTGTCACAGCTCTCTTGAGAAATCTTGTTAGTTTTAGACTTTTTGATGTGTGATAATTTAGGTTTCATCTTTGAAGCGGAAAGCTAATCTTTTGTCATTAGATGACAAAGGAAGTGGGTGGTATATTGCTTATGACCCAAAATCTACAATATCATAGCTTTCTTATCAATTCAAAGGTACCACAGACCTCCCCTCAACTCAATGCAATGTTAATGTTTTTTGGTCAATGTAAACAAACTCAAATTTCACTTAGAATTTGAGTTTGTTAGAATTTCTCAAGATGATAAAATTGCGATTTTGAAAATATGCCCAATTAGACTTTAGATTAGTAAGTAAAAAAGAAAAGAAATAAACAAACAAACGTGCAGTTCTGGAGATCCGACACTAGTCAGCATATCTTCCACTCTGAGGCAAATATCGACCAAGGGCCCCTCTGTAAAGCTCAATGGCAACATAAACATCCCACGCTAAGAAACAAAGGACCACACTACTCAGCATTCCTTCTACCGGATACAAAGATAGAGCATAAATTACTACATAGACAAACACTTGAGGATGAGGTACACTGGCTGGAGAGCACACAGGTACAAAGAGGGAGACCGAGACAGAAATAGAAGAAGAAATCAGGGAGAAAGTGGGCTTTAATAGAACCCAAGAAAATCTGAACTTGTTGGAAATGTGTTGACAAAGCCTCATGCAGTGCAAGGAATGCATTCCAAATATGGGTTATGCATGCCGGCAGAGTGTGAGTGTGAGTTGAGAATGGCACACTTAAGAAAATTTAGAACTAAAAGTAGAACATTTCTGTTTGTGGCTTTATGTTGTAGGCAAAGCGATTTCTCTTTATTGTTTTTTCTACACATTATTCACACTGTTTTGTTTTTTCTGTTTTCAGAATTGCTTATTGTTTGGTTAGCCTGAGGAACCTAGTACAAGCCCTCAGTCCCCTGAACATTAGTATGACGGCAATGTGTACTCTTACCTCTCCTGTGAAGCTGTATTTCCCTTTGAGGATCTGTCTGTAGAGCCTCATGCGATTGTCATCCTCAAAGGGCATAGTTCCACTCAGCAGGATGTAGGATATGACTCCCAGTGCCCACATGTCCACAGCATTGGTATAAGGCTTCCTCACCAGGATCTCAGGGGCAATGTATTCTGGTGTTCCACATGTCGTCTTCATCAGACACTCATCCCCTTTCTTACGGCTGTTGGCCAAACCAAAGTCAGTGATGATGATTTTGGAGTCAGCTCCTGGGTGGTAGTAAAGGAGGTTCTCTGGTTTCAAGTCTCTGTGAGTGATTCCCAAAGTGTGTAGATATTTTACACCGTCCAGGACCATCTGTAAGACTCGTGTGGCATCCCGTTCAGTGAAAGATCCTCTGGCAATAATCCTATCAAACAGTTCTCCTCCAGTGGCCAGCTCCATCACCATGTAAACACGCTCTGCAGTCTCAAAGACTTCCATCAGCTGGATGATGTTGGTATGGCGAACCCGCCGCAGAACGCATAGCTCGGACTCACAGACCTCCCGTCCCTCACGGTATCTGGTCTCTATAATCTTTATGGCATAAGGCTGTCGTGTACTTTTATGTTCTACTCGGACAACGCGGCTAAAACTCCCTCGTCCTATCAAAGCCTTGATGTCGTACTTGGCTGTGACTCGCGGGTCAAACTTGGCTCGATACTTGGCGACCTTCTTGCGTTGGGGGTCAGACAGTTCGCTAGGATCTTTAGGGGCCTGAGCCGAGGCAGTGGGACCAGCGGCTTGAGCCTGAAGGGGTGAAGCTGCACCCATCTTGTCTCCTCCGCCCTCCTGCAGTCTTCTCATCTCCCCGAATAAAGTGCTGATAAATATCTGTCTGAAGGGGTTGTAGAGGATCCACCTGAGCAACGTAAAGCAACACCAATTATAAATCCACACATTTCTCTGCTAAGAAAACAATGCAAACAACATTAGATTTTAAGAATCTGTAAATCATGTTGACCTACTGACCTTTTGACCAGGTCCAACTGTACGTCCCCTGGAGGCTCAGGGAGGACCTTGCTGTTCCTGCACCCCATCACATCACATCATGTTGGGTCGCGGCCAGGGCAGCCACACAAGACTCCAGTCCTGCCTCATCACCTCAACTGTTGATCTTACACAGTCATGCACCGCCAAGCTTGTACTCACAGTCTATATGTGTGACCTAGTAATAGGAAACTGCAATGCTGTATACTAAATTAGTTTTATCTGATGCATCAAGAACAGAAGTGACTGACTAAATATAGTTGGAATAACTAGAACTACCAGTTCCATAGAAAATTAGATACATTGTGCATAAAAGGCATTGATCAATGTTAGAAAGCAGGCCGACTGCCCGAGGCAACATGAGAGAATAAGCGAAAGTAAGGCTGCCTTTAAAATTCTAAATCATCCTTGAGTTTAAGACCCAAAATATCAGATCAACAAAGCTGGATCCACAGGGACATGGTGCAGAGTCAGCAGCCGCAGATAAAGGAGGTCTCTGGAGAACATCAGTCTGGGAGCAGCTCTGAAATACACAAAACATCACTCACACATTTGGTAGGCTCAACAACACACACATTACACCTTTAGTAAGTTAACAGTGATAGTATCTGAAAACGTGCAGTTACTCTGAGAAAACTTGCTCAGGCCATGTTGGACAGATTATTCCCATCTCTTAACATTTGACGTTTGCAGAAGAACTAACAGCTTTGGCGATCTTATTTAGTTTTTGTAGAAAAAAAGAATGTTTTACTTATTAGTAGCTTATAATGTTTGGGAAAAAATCCAAACTTATTGAGAGAAATGTACAACGGTGTTCTGAAAATGGCTTCACTCGTATACTTACCTATGTTTCTAAACTAAAACATTCCCGACCTGTCTTGTTTTGTGACAGCCCTGTTATGATCATGTAACAACTCTGTTATTACATGTGAAATAACGCCTTTTTGCTCACCTTGTTTACTTACCCATGAGAAAGAAGTTTGTGTGTGCTAACTAGCCTGTTAGCAGCAGGGCAGGACTCCCAAACTGTGCCAAAGCCAGCCTCCTCACCCCACTCTCTCACTCAGCTGGGCTCTCCATTTTCACTTCGGACTTTCACAACTTTTTACCCCAAAAATTACTTCCAGAGTAGAGATGTCTTTGTACAACACGTCCTTCACAAATTTTTATCTGCTCAAATCAATGTAAGCCATTATAAGCGACATAAACATGTAAAGTTGCCCCCGTCAGTGCTTTTTTTGGGGGTGTTTTTTCGGACAGGAGGACCACCTTCCCACTGTCACATCAGCGTGCGTACAACGCACACTTCCGCTCTGGTTTTTCAAAGTAAAACACACAATGGAAAATAACACCGACGACCACAAAACCGACGTGAAGCACCTGATGATGTTTTAGAAAAATGAAAATAAAATGAGGAAAATTTTAATGAAAAAAGAGAAAAGTAGTCGATAAAAACAAACTTTAATCTGAGCCATAATGGTTACCACTAGGCAGGCTCAAACAAAAAAGTGGGCTTTGTAATGCAGCACGAGATCACTTTGTGTTCTGTGTCTAAATTGAATGATAAAGAATTTTTGTTCTTACCAGGCAGCAAAAGCAGTGCTGATTGGCTGTGCTGGGTGGTCCTCTCCACTTTGCTGTTTGTAAGTCATTTGAAAATCAGCTACCCCACACAAGAAGAAAAAAATCTTTTACTATGATATTCACAATCAAGTGCTTCCACATTGCCTTGGTCCGCTTACTGCAGCTTGACAAGGCGCTCCTCTTTTGTAGAGACGGGACCATGAACGGGACGACCTCCCTCGGCTGTTTCGACCCCACCAGTTCCCTTCGTCATTTCCTGACTTCTTTTCTTTGAGGTTTCTACCAAAGTTCACATTCAGGTATTTATTGAATTCTCCATTTCTCCATAAGCATATTCAGCTGACTGTGTGCACGTATGAGATGATTATTTTCAAATTGTAAAACTTTAACATTAGCATTAGCATGGTTAGACAAACACATTATTTTATAAACACACTTAGGTCTTTTGGTGAAGTTTTTAACATGTCAGAGAAAACCAGTCACAACTGTCAGATTGTACAGTATTTAACCCCATAGAAATGAACAAAACAGGAAATGAACAAGCCACCAAGATGTTAGCATTTTCAAAAATAAACCAGTCATCTGACGTTCTGTGCACAGAGGTCATCACACGCGTGGAAAAAAAATATTAAACAAAAAATTATAAGCAAAAAAATAAATAAAAGACAATCACAAAAAAGTTACAGGCTACAAGAGTTAGCTGCTTTCTTAGTAATAATACCAAGGTGAACCCATTGAACCCAGTTTCACTTTTATAATTTACTTTCGTCTAGTTTGTTCCTTACGTTAAATAATTACATGGATAAACATACATATAAAAATATAGGCCTACATTATGCATGTCTATAATGCACATTCCTCATCTTCAATATTATTTTTCTGATTCAACAGCAAGCTGAACTTCTTGAAGGTTTTTACAGCGTCTTTCCACATGATGTCACTGTTCTCATAAAATTCCACTCCAAGTGTAACCATGATCATTTTGACTTACTCTGTATCCTTCTTTTCCTCCTCTCAGGGCAGCCATGCGGAGTGATGTCCCATTCTCTCTCCCTCAAAGAACAGCACAAGGTCATTACAAATGCATGTTCCAAACTTTAATATTGATACTCTGAACTTTCTCTCTACCAACTGGACTCTCTCTTCACATCCGACATACTGCAGTTGGACATTCTTGCACAGTGTAATATAAATATGGGTAAATTAGCAAAGAGTAGGAAGACAAATGTTCCAGAAAGACAAAAGACAGTTAAATTCATCTTATCATGCCAATAAACCCTTCTCCAATTGGATCGAGCTGGAATGTGGGGGTGACAGAGGATGACAGATGGTGGGGAACGGGCAGAAATATATTGGGATGATGCAGTGGAGACAGTAATGACAATAGGGAGAAAACTGTAGAAAGGAGGAGGTCTCTGAGGGCCAGCACCGGTTCGGACAGCCTGTATCCGCAGTGCAGCTGAGGTCACGGCCTCTCTCTGGCTCCAAACCCTACATAGTCATCATTGTGATTGATTACTCTTTGTCGCACTCTGATTAAGATGCTTTGTCTGGGATGCAATTGACACTGTGTATTCCTCTGCATTGCAACCGTCTCTTCTTTTCCTCTCTACTTTTTTTTTCTCCCTCACACCCAAAAGGTCAATATCATTCGTTAGATCCCAAATTTGCTGACTGCTGTATTATTTATCCATAGAGAAAAAAGAGGAGAGGCTCTATTAAAAGCTCAATTGACTGCGTCTCTGTCTCAGGCTTACATTAATTTTTCCATAAAGCCCCACCTCCCTCGCTGCTGTGTAATTGGGCGAGTTTGGAAAGTCTTGCAAGAGATGAGTAAAAGTTTTGTGTGGAAATAGATTTATTACATTATGGGGACGGGTATATGGACCCCTTCAAATCTCAGCCACAATAAGAAGGACATTACAGTGCCACAGTTCCAACTAAACCTGCAAAGTATTTGATAATACAATGCTCTTGCTGTTTATGTCTCTTTTGAAAAATTAAGAGCACTAATGGATGAGAAGGATTTGTTATGATCTACGCAAAAGAAAATGCATAGCAACCAAAATAGCACAATAGGATGGGTGCTGCTGTTGCTGTGATGGACTGTTTTGTCAGTGTGTTATACAGACATTTGTCCTCACTAATGCCACTGGAAGTATTGTGCAAATATATCTCCAGTCAAATATATCTCCAGTCATAAAGTGGACAGTAGACCAGCCCGAAAGACAGTAATGTGAAGATAAAGATTGACCGCATGCATGTAATGGTGTTGCAGTTTAAAGTCACAAATTACTACAATTACATATTTTTAATTATTCAAGACATTTTACAAAGTCTGACTGCTCACAAAATGTCTATCTATTAATGCTTATCAATAATTAACTGCCTCGGATATATTTGATTTCAAAGTACAGTTAAAGGAGACCTATTATTTTTAAAATCTTTCGATTATTAAGCATGTTAAAACAGTGTTCCTATCTTTAGGTTACCCAAAGTTGTATTTGGATTGATTCCTGCATGTTTGAGGAATCTTGTATTGTTCGTCAGCTCATATTCACATGCTCAGAAAACCCTGTCTTCACCTACCCCTATCCCACCCACTTGTCAGTATTTAATTGCGATTACTCAAAAATTAAGATGAGGAGAATACATGTAAGAGTCAAAATTGTTATTAGACATTCTCCCACAACCAAAAATAGTCATTTTTAAATCTGTGGCTTAATAAAATGCTGTTTTTGAACTGGAAGTCAGAGGACTGATTTCTATTTCTGAGCCGTTTTAGATCATTTTTGTGTTTTGTAATGAATAAAATGTGAATTATTGATCTGCATATGCCATAGTTTCTTTCTAAATATATAGAAAAATCACAATAGGTCTTTAATTAACACAAAGCCACAGTCATAAAGCACTCAACTAATACACTACAAGCATCTTTTCATTGCAATCCAAACCGTAAGATGGGGTAAGTCTACTTGTACATTGATTTGCCACTTGAGAACTGAAATTTGGGAAAACACAATCTTTTTTTTAGATGGTTATAAAAGATGTTAAAACTGGGAATTACTTTGCTCTCTCTCAATAGTTATTGTTTTATACAAAGCTGCTTGTGTTCAGTTCCAGTTGGTTTTGCGGTAACCTCCAGTGTCGGACATGATTTTGTGTCCCTGGTGTCGGGGACTTTCCTGGACAGACGTGTCCGCTACTGCCCTCCATACAATCAGGTCATAGTAAACTCACTATTGATTACTTCAGGCCACAGTTCCCTGGTGGATATTGTATTAATACTTGAGCGTCAGTGCAGCAGATAAAAATATCATATAAAATGGTGCGCACACACTGTAGGGATGTTGCTGGAGTCAGGGACGAGATTTTGAGATTTACTTTGTTCTGAGACAAGCATTTACAAGACAGATGCCAGAGTGATAGTAAAAGTTTCATTTAAAGCTTGTAGGAGCGTAGCAGTTTTGGACACCTGCAACATAAAAACCTTGGCAAAGGACCTGCAAGTTAATGCACTGTAGTAAAGTTACTACTTCACCATTTTGGAAAAGGAGCAAGGTTATACAGTCTTTGCTAAGTTTGAAAAGCCTTTTACTCAATATAGTCTCCTATTGATGACAAAAAATGTAGTTTTACCATTCCTATTTTCAATATGTAACATATTTTCAGTTTACAGTGATGTTCACAAAATAAAGATCATATGCCTTATTGAGATTTGAAGTCAGATTTTCCCCAGAGCATGTTACTACTAAATTTAAAATAAATCCAGCAGCAGAAGCCTAAACTGTCAGCTTCATGTATACGAATCTAAGCCATTATTTACACTCCAAAGGTTCAGAAAGAATTTCAGTTTTATTTAGAGGGTCACTTTAGTCAGGCGTTTGAGAGAAAATCAGCCAGAACAGGTTTTAATTTCTGTGCTTTTCTAAACATTTAAATATTGAACTACACAATTAAGTAACCCTTTGTAGCTGTTAGCATAACCTTGACACTAAACCTGATAAAACTATGTTCACTACTGCTGTAATCAACTTTTAAAAACTGCGGTTTTCAAAAGTTGATTTCAAACTTCAAAATGTTGAATGAAAATATCAGTATTCTTGAAGTTGAGCAGAAGTAAGTCAGAGAAGAACCTGCAGAATGGAAATGTGCAAACAGAATCAGACGAAGCGTTGCAGTGACTTTTAAAATGGCCGCACTACAGAGATGAGAGCAGCAGCAGCAGAGTGACAGTCCTCATACAGACACTGACAAATGCAGGCAAGTTGGTGACTAAACTGTGGATGAAGAAAGTCAGGCAAACTTTTCACAAGGTGCTTGAGCTAAAGTCCAGACTCACTTGAGGACGACAGTAGGAAAGTACAGGAGTGATAAAGTACTTAAGGAGTCTTTAGGCGGTGTGGTGTAGATGTTAATTCATTAGCCTTCAGCTGCTGCAGAGGGATTCACTGGCACAAGCAGATAAATGCAGCTGCTCTGCTGGGAGCTTAGACTACTGGCCTCATCCTGGGGGCGCAAAAGTATTTCAAGGAATCCCCAGATCAGAAAAAGAACAACAACAAAAATATACAGTTGTCACAAACTAATCTTGATAGTTAATACAATTGGTAAAGGTAATTGTACCTTTTTCTTTCTTTTTTGTTTTATTATTTATTCAAGCCTATATTTGCCAATAATTTTGCAGTGTGAACATCCTGAAATTATGTGAACTGCTTTAGAAAAACTTATGCCCTTCTGGGGTTCTCGCCTAATAATTTAGTTTTTTAGAATGTACTTTTGGGCTTGTTTTTTGTAGAACTGAAATAACTACAACTTCAGTAGAGTTACATTTTACTAAATAATATTAATATTAGAAATACGTTGTATTACTTCCTGTTCAAATCTACCAAATTGATAAGCCCCGCTTTTCAACCTGATATGTATCATTCAGTCTTATTATTTAATTCAAAGAATGACTCTAAGCTCAGGGATGTGGGCGGGCCTAGGTGGTAGGTGAAAACTTTCTGAGCAAACAAAAAAATCTTATTAAAGTTGAATTAACAGTTTATCCAGTGTAGAGTTTTGTTTATATCTGCTGGAATATGCTTCCTGACATATAGAGCTTAAGTTGAGTTTAGTGGGTCTATGTTATATTAAAGGGGACCTATTGTGGTTGTTTTTAATATTTAGTTAGAAACTAGAACACATGTAGATCAGTAATTTACCCTTTGTTCATTGTAAAACACAAAGTCAATCAAAAACAACTTAAAAATAGGAACACCTCTACTGACTTCCTGCTCAAAACTGCAGAACTGATAAGCCCCGCCTCCTTATGTAACTGTAAAAAGGAACAGATTTTTTAAAACTATTTTTTATTGTTGGAAACTGGATATGGGACTACTGAAGCATATATGCTTCACTTTGAGTATTAATCTTTTGAATTATAACAAGTAAATACAGACAAGTGGGAGGGGATAGGTGGTAGGTGAGAACAAGAATTTCTGAGCACTTGAGCTCCAGCTGAAGAACAATACAGGATTACTCAAACATGCATGAATCAATTCAAATATAACTTTGAGTAAACTAATGATGAAAGAAGGCCGTTATAACAAGGTTAAAAACTTAGAAAAGTGAATTTGACATAATAGGTCCTCTTTAATCTTTGAAAGCAAAAAACATAAACTCTTGAACAATGTAAAGTTTGGCTAACCCTGCCTGCAATAAACCATTATGCACTTCACCAGGAGGTCAGTGCTAAATGAACAAATGATTATTCTAATAGTTTACAAAGGGCCTGGAGCGTTTGAAGTGTCAGGTGTCATTTCACTGATAGAATGAGTGCATGCTCTCATTACTGAGTCTGATATGAAAGTCTGAACAAAGTTTAGAAATGTTACTGGCAAAAAGATCAGAGGAAAATGAGTGAGTTTGTGCCCTTTTTGCTTCTTGTTTCAACAGGCTTAAAGGTGCACTGTGTAGCTTTTCTCCCTACTAAAATTACTTTGCCTTAAAACAGCAATTAAACTTATTTTCCTATGGGTGTTTATGTTGCTCAAACCTATCTTCAAACTAATTCTTTTTGTGGCCGTGCAAAGTAAAGATACACATTTGTAATATTTAATTCCTGCATTGAAACATTAACAATTAAAAACTGTGACGATAATTTGCAAAATGATATATTGTTCCAGCCTAAAATATACATGCAATAAACAATAGAATATCTAAAACTGCTTTACTTTACAAATGTCTTTCCTCAGCCAAAAAGTACAGAGTAAACAGTTGCACAATCCTTGACATTTCCAATCAGCAAACAGTGTCCGTGCATAATTATTACATATATACAGTTAGTTTTCTATTTGTTTGCAGCAACTTTTCCAGTTTAAGTCTATATGGTGCTGATAATACTTTGTCAAATATAGGTCAAAAGAGAGCAGCAGCTGCGAGACTGCATAAATAAAAAGTGTTGTCAACAAAAACAGACACTATGAACCCTTGAAAAGATGTACAGAATACTCAAGGATTCTAACGTCTAAAAAGTTAAATTAGTGTTGAAAACATGTCATATAAAAAGGCCTAAGACAGACTCATTTAAAGTGCATTAGATACATAATTATTCTTTTTTATTTATACAAAGAGTCGTAAGTGAAAGCAATACAATCCAACATACAACACTCAACAAAGACGATTTGTTTCACCATTCAAGTGCTTTGTCTTTTATCCTATGTTAATGTTCACACTTTAGTGCTAAATCCAGCTGTCACTCACTCCGAGCAGAACAAAAGCCGACTCAGAGGAGAAGCAGATGAAGGAAAAACAAATGTATTTGAACAGACAGTTTAATTAAGTAGTGAAATAGAGAATCACAATATGACAATTTCATCAAAAAGGCTTATTGTCACAGACATTAGCTCACTGTTTCTTTTTCTTTTGCCATTTCTTCCAGCCTTAGGGTTTTGACCTGGAGCCTGTCCCATTTTTCAGAAGCACTGAAGCTGAAGACGGTCTTCATCCAAACAGACAATATAATATGTATTTGTGAGCGTGCCTGAAAGCTCTTAATTGACATTTCAGAACAAGTGTAAACAATGGGAAGTTTTCCACATAGTGCCATGGAAATGAGGAACCAATGTGATGTTTCATTCAACTACAGGTCAAAGAATTGTTTCCCTAACTTAACATTATTTAGAACAAGGTTAGAACAGTAGAAACAATGCATTTACTGATAAACTTTCAAACACATAGGGCCTATTTGGTTCATTTCATGTCATGAAACTCCCTGACATGCTAAACATTTGAATCCTCTTTTTACAGTCAAATCAATCTTCTGCAATAGAATAAAATAATAGCTCAAATGCACCAAATCTTTTGTTATTCAGGCCCAGGCTAGTAACACCAGCACACTGCTTCTTATATTTATCATTTAGATGATTTTTGTTAGACGATATCTAAGTTAGGCCACTTTGTTTTCTAAAGTTATGGTTAATATTAGACAAACTTGATGTCCCGAATAGCGATGCTTTAAATTGCAATTTTTCTGACTAGTACGGCAGTAAGATTTGCGATCTATGCAACAAAAGATAATTCTGTTCAAAGTTCACAAATGTTTATCTGTGTCCAATAAAACTGTGTTTTCAATTAATTGTGCAGCACTGAATATGTTTCTTTTTTATCAACAGTGCTGCAGATATAGCGAAAAGTCTCAAAACTCCTTATCTCTTGGGCTTTTCAATTTCCATTTTATTTATTTATTTATTTAGGTTTATTTGATAGGGACAAGTATGTTTCATGAGCTCATGTCAACACATTTTAGCCAAGGCTAATTCTCAATGTTCGTCCCTAGGTGGGTTTTACATAAAAACAGTCAAAATACACTACAATACAACACTACACAACACAATACAAAATATAATATACATAATCAATTCAAAACAAGTCAGTGGTTACAAATCTGACCTGTAATTAAAAAGTCTTTAAGTTTCTAGTCTTCATCTCCAAAGTCTTCTATGTGGAGAAAGTACAGTGCTGTACATGCGACCAAGTACATTGTGAAAAACACCAACAATAAGAAGAAAATATATACGATTACAAAATGTAATTCCAGTACATGACATAGAAAGGAATGTATCTTGGTTTTGGTCTGAGCACAGATGCCATAAGTGTTCAGAATGATAGAGAGCGACAGATTGATCCAGGTAGCAGCAGCAGAAAGTGAAAAGCTGAAGTCTGCCTTCACAAGTCTCCCTTCAGTACAGTTGAGTCCAGTCCAAGAGAAGGATGTGTGCTCCGAGACCTAAGTGGGCCACTCAGGGCTTGTCCACGGAGCTGTGTCCAAAATAAGGACATGTCAGGGGCATAGTTTGGTGAGGCATTTGTCATGGAGGTCCAGAATAAACGCGCTTTACTTACACTTCCCTCACCTGAACCATCAGTCTATTAATACAGGCTGTCCACTGCAGGCGGCTATCAGAGTTTAATGAAACACCCATGTTCCTATTTCTGCTAATGGAACAACCTTCAGTCCCAAGTAGTGGTCATTAGACAGCCGAACCAGCTTATGAGCTCATTACAAACATAATGATCATTTAGGAACAGCACTCGGAGTCATTTGAAAAATAAATGTCAGAGCAGTGGGCAGCAGTGAGAATAACACTGTACAATGTGACCAAATAATGTATAATAGTTTGTTTTTCCAACAAGGATATTGGATGTTTTTGTCATTAGAGAGTAAAAGGTCATTGGGAAGTGACCAAATGTGCCAAAGACTTCCTGATCCAAACTACCAAGGACATTATATTAATATGATAAAAGAAGTTTTTCCATAATATGATTAGTTAGATCCTTCTTTATGATAAAATGTTACAAATATTTCAGACAGTTTTGAGATCTGAGTATATTAGAATATTTAGTAAAAGATATGTACAGTACTTTTACTTTTGTGTTTTGTTACTGATTATGTCCTCATTTTAGTATTACCAGTAGTTTGTCCCTGGCTGAAGTCACTTTCATCATCTAAACCTTGGAAGGGATCAAAACAAAACTCTATGTTATAAAATGTAAGAAATATGTTCACTGCAACAGTGCTCCTCCATATGCATGTTTTACAAGATGTCACATAAAGACGCCAGAGAATATTTTATTTATGAGGAAAACATGTCCTAATGTGTTAGACCTTGAGTGAATGCTACTGGATGATCCAGGTTTATTTACTCCTACTAAGTTCATTTGAATTTATTTTCATTACATAAACTGTGAAAGATCAATGAACAGAAATAGATTTAAATTACTTCATCTGGTAATAGTTTGATTTACTGTCTATTTTGGATGGCTTCACATTTTCTAAAATAAAACGTCTTGACAAATTTAGTTGTTTTTTTTTTTTCGATTCAATTTTGCTGAAACTTAAATTAGTGCTTTACAGTGGTTCAGCTCCGGTCCAAACAGATTTTGAACTGGACTGTATTAAACATGTTGTGAGCTCACTTAAACTCAATTTAGGAAAGATCAACATTGATGGGACGTTTTTTCTCACATATTTTTTTTCTTTCAGATCCATCATGATGTCATTGATGTGTGACCTTTGACCCCTGAAGCATGTGATCCCCGTGGTGAGGCTGAGGAGGACGTCCTGCTCAGAGTCAGGTACAGCTGTAGGAGGCTCAGGTAACTGCATTAGTACAACTGTGGTCTCGTCACCACATTCAAAGGAGACTCTAGTGCAGGGCTGGGCAATTATTTTTCCTCGAGGGCCAGATTCGAACCCGGAAATATGGTGGAGGGCCGACATTCGATCATTGGTGCGACAAATTATCCCTATTATAAGTACATATTTGCATAGGCTTTTTAATTTATTCTTTTGATTATTTACTATGATAAATATAAGGGCATCAAGCAAAGACACATGTCCACTGCTAATAAATCAATGACAAGAAATTTGAAGAGTAACACTTTTTCTCAAAAGGGTTCGGAGGGCCAGAACAAAACAGTCCGAGGGCCGCATCTGGCCCCCGGACCGCAGTCTGCCCAGGTCTGCTCTGGTGGAGCATCATTCCGAGCAGCTTTAAAAATATGACCTTAAAGTGCAAATGTGTTTTAATATTACAATCTAACGTCTGACTAATCCAGACTATGAATATTTCTAATATATCGTCTGGCCACCATGTTCAGCTTCTCAGATTCAGTGGATGTGACTGACAGATAAACTAACCAATCAGGGACGCATATCATTTGTCCCAGGGGTCCCCAAGCATCTAGCCAGGCTAGCTCCACCTAGTGCCTCAGCTCTATATTTCATTTCACTCCAGCGACTAGGTTAGGTATTACGTAACTTACAATTAGATAATATCCCTTTAATTCGTAAATTTGCATCACAGAAATGGTAACGATCACTAACGTGCATGTCTATGCTGTACTTCTCAGACTATAGCTGATGTGTTGGTTCTCAGTACATGTATAACGATTCAGTAAACAAACAAACAGCATTAATGGAAAATGTGAAAAAGGACCTGCTTACCCATAGAACTAACTCTATGAATGAGTGAAATGAAACCTGGCTGATACAATCAGGCTACAACCATATCATATACAAATCTAATCTAGAATGTATGTGTCAAATGAACCTACATTATATCATCTATGTTTTTTACCAAACTATAAATAACTAAAAAAAAAAAAAAAAACAAGAATATTTCTCAATGAAATGTATGACTGCAACATTTATGACTTAGATTTGCTCATTAATGGAGTTAAGTCCCAAATTAATAAGGTCATTCTAAACAGTGTAAATCATTTAAAGGGCACATCTATTGTGAAATTTAAAACAGTCCCACATCACCCTCTCTGACTCTCTCTCTGACCCCCCCCTCTTTCTTTTTCTCCGTTTGCCTCTCTCTCTAACTCTCATTTTTCCCTCTCTTTTTTGGTCATTTTGTTCTGTCTGTTTCCCCCTCACTTGTTTATTCTCTCTCTCTCTCTCTCTCTCTCTCTCTCTCTCTCTCTCTCTCTCTCTCTCCCTTCTGTCTCTCTCTCCCTGTCTTTCTCTTTCACCCCCCCTTCCCTCTTTCTCTCTCTATGGATAATTCATCAGTGTTTGTGCCCCGCGCTGCTGTCTGCCTTCCTGCCCACTGTGATTTCCACTGGGACACTTTCAGGGACCATTCCCACTTCAGTCGGGAATTAGAGTCACAGATACACAGGGAAATTAATCATTCCACCTTAGCCTAACCCTCACACGCAGAGAGCAGAGCCTCGTTCACACGCACTCATGTGCTGATCGTGTTCAGCTATTTTTACTATTGTGTTCTGAACATTTGGTTTTGTATCTAACGCCCAGGCTTGATTGAGAGCTGTGAACCTGCTGCTATTTATAACTAAAACAGTAACATAATGCATGTTTGGGCACATGTTTGAAAGGAACTTAACCACAGCACTAATGTCACTCCACAGTACAGAGTTTGACATTTACAATAGTAATTATAGATCACTAAGACTTCTTTAGGTTGAAATGACAACTCAATAAATCCAATTAAAAAGTATACCAGTATACCAGAGGTCTCCAACCTTTTTCTCTGGAGCGCTGCCTTCCAAAACAAAAAATGAACATAAAATGACAAGTGAGCGTCTTTTAGCGATCACAAGAAACTGAAATGATAGTGATGCTATAAAACATGCAAATAACACAGATTGAAATTGCACGGCTAAAACTTAGAAAAGTGTTTTTTAATAGGATTAATTATCATTATTGCACATTTGTATTAGTAATGGTGGTGATGCAAAAAATACAACTTGAATTGGAACACGAATATGGTTCCAGTGTTCTTCACAGACCTGCTCAAAGGTGTTGGAGCTACTTTAGCTATAACAAGCTACATGTTGGAGACCCCTGCTGTCTACTGGGTATTTGTAATGGCAGAACTGGAAGTGATATTTATTGGTTTATTTTCATTTATAAAAAATAATGATTTGCCTTTAAATTACACAGCGGAGTGCCATAAGTTTTGTTTTAATGCCGATGATTTTGAACACAGCGTGACTGGTGTAGTCCTCTGTGCCTTTTATTAATTGTATTTTATTATGTATTGATTTATTGCGTCTATTTTATGTTTTGTATAACTTTATTTGGGTTTTTCCTTACTTTTTTTTATTACTTTGGTATATTTGTAGTTTTGTTTCGCTGCCTTTGAGACCTAAATGTTCATTGCCGTTTAGAAACAGTGCTGAAGAGTGCATCAGAGGAACTGTAGCCAAAAAATGTCAAATAGACAAGTGCTGTTTCAAGACAATGGGCTAAAAGACTTTATAGTGTATTGCAGTATTTTGGAAAGTCTTGTATAGTTGTTTGATTAATCAATTGATAAAGTCTTAGTCGACCAAAATTTGATTAATCAACTAAATCTTTTATTTAGATGATAAAAAGTTATATTGAACAACAACAAAAAGTAGTTAATTAGTTGAAGATTTGGTACCAAACCATTGGTCTGATTTGGTTGTAACACTGGTTTCTATAAATTGTTGTTTTTCCATAAACTCCATCCCATAATAGTCTAATCAAGCACAGTTTCTGTCAAATACATTGTCAGATAGAAATAAAAAAAATGCAATGCTCTTTAGCTTCGAAACATTTGCCACACTCACTTTTTTGGTGATTAATCGGTCAAGCCCTGCAAATTGCATTGTTGGTTACACTGTAAAAAATCTATCCCTGGTTAAAGAAGTACATTCATTCTAATTTTAGTAGTTTAGGGATCAAAGCTTAAATTATGTAACATATTTCACTTGTTTTGGCACAATTCTGACCGTTTACAAAATATTACAGCATGAAACACATTTACCAATGCAGTAAATAAAATATCATTCTTCCACTGGCGACTAATCAACCAAAAATGAAGGTAATTATCTACATTTCAAGACATTTTCTTTAACCTAGCAATTCCGCCTTGAAATGTGCTAAATAATTTTCAGATAGAAGTAAGACACAAAGACAACCATGAGCCAGAGTTTAGTGTTCCTCCTTGTTTTAGACTCTCCACAGGCGCGTCAATGCACTCGAGTGTAGTGTGCGTATTGATCTGGATGGTGTGGCTCCCAGTTTGAGCGCATACACACACCATTACTGTACCACCAACTACATGTGTGTGTGTGTTTGTGTGCGTGTTTGTGTGTGTGTGTGCGCAGGGAACAAGGATCAGAGAACTACTGCTGAGAATTGGCCTCATTACAGAGAAATTCTACACTGTGTCCTATTCAAACACAATCCATACAGCTACTTTCCACCAAAATATAGTTAAATTCTTCATAGTAATATGTTTACAAAATGTTTTCTCGTCAACATATGCAAAAAGCTTACGTGAGAATCCGTAAAAGATTAAATAAGCCATTGTGTAGCGAAAGCGTTTTATGAATGGAGGTGTTATCAGATGTGTTGCCTTGGTAATCTCACTCATTCATCTACCAACATCTGTTATTCAGTGACCATTTTACCTTATGTTCATTTTGCTTATGTTTATTGATTGAAGGATTGAAAACCAGCAGTTGGCCAGAAAGATATTCTCCCGCAGGCCATAGTCGAACACGGTCAAGTGGTGGTTACAATGTTAGAACAAAAAGTATCGACGGGTTCTACATAGCGAAGTCAATCAAATAAAAGATACATAAAGAGTAGCATTTACTCTCAAAAATGCGCCATATTGAAACAGTCCTAAGGCCGCATCTGGTCCCTGGACCATAGTTTGCCCAGGTGTGTATAGAAGATGCCTGTTCAGTCAATGAACAGATGTTACAGCATAAACCTTTGCGTATGACACATCACACCACTACATTTGAACATTTTACTAAACAAAGCTAGAGCTGGGTGATATGGCAAAAAATATTATCACAATTTTCCTGGAGACATGATATCACGATTTTGATTTTATCACAGTTCTTGTAGACTTTTGTCTTATTGCCTTTGAGGTAAATTCAATCATCTGCTGTTTCTGAAAGTTTCTACTTTACTGTGATTGGTTAAATCCGGCTGTCACTCACTCAGAGCAGAACAAAGACTGACCAGTGTTGCCAGATTTTCAGAGAAAAATCTGACAAAGCTTTTGAAAAAAATCCGAAGACAAATGACCTCAGCTCATAAATAAAGTTATTCAAATAATCGATTAATTAGAACATTATGTGATAATACAGTTTTGGCATTTCTAACATAATAACAACTTTGAAAATAGGCTAAAATCCATGTTTCATTCATAAAAAGATATGTTTTTGTAAATTAAACCTGATTATAAAGAAACAAACTTGGCAACTCTGAGGCTAAGAGAAGTAGGTTGGAATTAATTGTCTGTATTTTAACAAACAGATGAATTAAATAGAGAAATGAGAAATCACAGTTTGACAATTTCACCAAAAAAGCAGATTGTTGTCACAAGCTCACAATTAGATTTTTATCACAATATTGCCCAGTCCTTAATTTTTTTTTTTTTTTTGCCAAGGTTTATAATTGTATTTTAGAAAAAAAAATAATAAGAAGAAGAATTTCATAATTTGGGCTTTAAAGCTGCACTGTGTAACTTTTTGACCAATAGACTTATATGTCTTTGCACGAAATAATTAACAAAAATCTGTATTACATGGCCACTGAATAGGAGATTCTCTTCTTGTAAATCTTCACTGAAAAACAGTTCCTTTAGCTCTACCTTTTTCATATTACAGCTTAAAACATATATATCCTCAAAATAATAAAAAAGATAATAAATAATACAAAGACATATCAGTTTGGATTGCCCAGGCTAAAGGGCAATCCAAACTGATTTTTATTGTAGTTTTTATTGTAACTGAGTTGTTTTTATATGAACCCCAACACCTAAACTGTTATTATTGGACATGTTTTGTGTGAATGGACAATGTTCTTCATTCAGGTTCCTCTAATAAACACCTGAGAATGTTTCAATCATGTGGAATTTCAATAGAAAGTCTACATGAATGAACTTTGATTTTCAGTTCCTTCTGTCAAGTCAGTTGGAATAAATTTAGTGAGCTGACCTTGGTTTAATTTTTCTCGTTTCTTTTCACTCAAACTGGATTCCTGCTTTGAGCTGTGGGTTTGAAAACCTTATGAGTGACTATTCACAAACTGTCGCACTTGACCGTGAGCTCTACGCCCTGAATAATAGAAGCAATAGTGGTTCTGGATCCCACCTTTAGGCGTTTAATTAAGACTTAGAGAAACAAAATCTATGGCAGTTTGACATAGTGCTGAAGTGGCAGCCTATTTCTAACACGCTGATCAATATTTTATACAAAACTGATAGTGACACATGCTAAATACACAGTTTGGTCAATGTTTGGCAAACTTCTGTGGAATAAATATGTTTATACAAAAATTACCCTACATATTATTATTATTTAGCAAAAAGAAAATCTAAATTCAAATATTTACAAGACACAATGGAGTCAAAATGGAGTAGCGTGGTGTTTTCGGTCTAGAAAACAAAAGTAAATATTTTGGCAAACGTTTTAATAACTTTGTGAAGTTTCAGAATCTTATTCTCATTGATAATCATATAGTAATATAGTAATATGTAATAGTTTATAATAGGTTGTGTTCACATTTTAGAGCTCCTATAGTATAAAACTGAGATGGAGCCGGTCTGAATTTGACGGCAGAATTCACTGTTAAGCTGCCGGTTTGCAGATATAAGGGCTTGGTTGGTTTATAAGTGACTACTGGGCCTATCCACATTAAATACAAACTGGAACAGTTTTTATTTCAACAGTTCTCTGTCAAAGGAGAAATGATTTGTTCATAAAATCAACTCCAGAAACATGCACTTATCAGGACTTTCACCCACAATAATAATAATATGACAAGTTTGTGAAGCCAATAGAGACAAATAATAACAAGTTGAACAATATTGGATTTCTTTTCTGCATATTTCTTATTAAAAAACATCTGTGAATATGACATGAATATAAAAATTTGCTTCTTGGAGCAGCTTAGTCACTTTTGAATCCTATAAGATAGAAAAGAAAAACAGTGGTGTAATTTCACTCTGACATTGCAGCTGCAGTGGACACTTACTTTGCCGTAGTCTGTAAATGCAGTCTGGATTTCATCAGCTGTCAGAGGCCTGCAGTCTCTATTTTACTGAAACAATCTTATTGGTCTTACTCCTTCAAATAAAACTATTTGAATTTCCTTCAGGATCAGTTGAAGCTTGGGTATTTTAACCTCACACTGCAAAAAGAAGCTTGTAATTCTATCCAACTATTCACAAATCTGTCGACACATGGTCAATATCTACATTAAATAATCCTTAGCTTGAATTACAACTCAAGAACGTTTTATTATTAATAGATTCTGACAGACACAGTCTATCTGTCTATCATCTGTCTGTCTGTTAGGGTTGGGCGATATTGACAAAAATGGATATCGATATTTTTTTGGCACATCTCAATGATGATATTCAAACGATAATATTTCAAACCAACAGGAAAATGTTCAAACACATTTTTAAGCGTATTATTGAACTTTAATGATCTGAAAAATTCGGCTAAAGACGTTTTTTGGTCGACTTAAGACATGAGCAATCAATCCATTAATCGACAAGGTCAGTCTTTCTCAAAACCTGTGTGTCTCAATGTTCTGACCTGCCCTCACAAGACTACAAACTCAGAGTTTACATGATAAATTACTATTCATAAAGAAAAATGCAGCTTAATGAGATGTAAAAACAAAAAAAAAAAAGAAATTTGCAATGTGTTTTCTAACTAAGGATGGGACGATATACGATTTTATCACTAATTGTGATAATTAGGGGCCGCAATCAAAGAATCGTGAAATTTTTTTCATAATCATGATAATTGTACGTGACGATAATCGTAATTATAGCAGCAAGCACGCGCCTGTGGCTTCATAAGAGCAGCATGTATTATGGTTAAGCAAAGAAAAGGTTCATGTGGGAAAGACTCTAAGACAGTTAGTAGATTTTTGCTCAGCATTGTAAACATTTGTTCACTTTGAATCATTATTAATTGTACTTAGACCAAAATACAATAAGTAGTTGTTCAAACACATACATATTGTGCGCTAGTAAATATTTCATTGATGTTACGTTTAGTAAATTATTGTGATAATATCCTTAATCGCAATTTTTTGGGGGGTCACAATATTTGTGAGTGCAAATTTTAATATCATTCCATGCCTATTTCTAACTACAAGACACCAATGAATTATTAATCGACTACAAGATCCCCTTCTAAACTTATTTACAATGTTGTAACTTTCTTCATTTGTATCTTTATCTTTGTATCTTCGATATTACATGTTTTCATATTTTCATAATCACAATATTATCTAAAATTCAATATATTGCTCAGCTCTACTGTCTCTCTGTCTAAAGCCTATCTATTTAAAAACTTTTCTTTTGCGCTGACCTTCACCTCTCCACCCCAGGTCCTGTGTTGCAGAAGACAGTCGCAGGTGTTTTTGGCGCCCCCAGCTGACCCCACGCGGCCGCTGCAGGTGCAGGTCGTCGTGTCATGCGTGTTAGCCAAGAGGACACAGACGGGAACAGGCTGCGTGCGTCATTTGGAGGCACAGGTTTAGTGACCAGAACCACGTGCACTGCTCTGTCATGTCTCCTCACACTTCAGAGGTAACAGTCTGCATCTATTCAGAAACAACAACAAAAATGTAAGAATGAGTTGTTTTTCTGACACAATATCTAATTTTAGTTTTATGAATTATTGAGAGAGAGAAAACATCATGATTTGGCAGTTGTTTGTTCAAAATTACTCTGACCAAACAACAACAGTGACAGGCTACTTTTCCTCATGTTTGTGACTATCTTCATCTTCATTTTGTGCTTCTAAAACGGCCACTTTAGATTTTATTAAATTGCTTTAAACTTGACATACAGTATCTCTATATAAAACTTATTTTACTTCTGAAGTTGTTCATTTCTATACATTGAACTAAAACAGTTAAAGTGAATCTAAACACAAAGTCATAAAAGAGGTGAATATTAGCGGTTTTTCAGGTCTGATTTACAAAAATGCATCCATCATGGCTGAAACATGGATTTATTTTTTTACATGTTTTCATGTTTAAAGTCTTTATTAAAGTTAAACAAAATAAGTTTTTTAAAATATCTGAAAAACTTGCTTCTCTCTGAAAATTTGGCATCGCCGTTCAGCCTTCGTGAGTGACAGCTGGAATTAGCTGAACACAGTGAATAGTATTTACCTCCAAGCAATAAGAACATTTAGAGTTACAAGAATCGTGATAAAATTGGAATCATTATCTGGCCCCAAGAAAGTTTTTTGCCGATCCCCAGCCCTAGTCTGAATAACATTGCCTACTGTTTGTTTTTGCTCTTCACTCTCAGCCCCTTCTTTCACCTTTTCCTAAAGCTTTCCCAGCAGAAGCAGGAGTTTAAATACTTTGGTTCACTGTAATGTAATGACTGTTATATTGTTGTTTCCTTAAGCAAGACACTTCACTGTAAAGTTTTTTCCTTCTGAGGTTATAAACCTTCGTCTGCTTTTTTGCTTAAGTTACTCGCAGCATTTTGTAGACTTTAATTTCCATTTTTAATAATAAGGGGATTCAGCTGCTAGGGCAACATTTAGATTCAGAGGCCCCAGTGAGCCGAACTGAAAAATAACCTTACTTTTGCAGTGCAATTAGAGTCATTCCCCTTTGAAGAAGTGAGTGCAGCCCCTCTCACCCTCTAGAGAACCAAGGTTAAGATCTCACAAAGAGCTATATGTGAGGCGTGCCATTGCATATTTGTTAAAGCGCTTTTATGAGCTGCTTCCTGCACACAAATGAGAAGTAATATATAGTTCAAATATATCCCAACCATCAACATTATGTATTTTAATTGGGAGTGTGAATCAGGGAAATAGCCGAACTCAAAGAGGAATCTCGGACAGAGCTAAGATTCAGCCGTAAATGGGACAAAGGCAGACTTTCATAGAGCTTTTGTCTGTGGAGGGTAGACAAACTGCTTATGTTATGTTATATATTTGCTTTGGTACTAAAGGGGATCTATAAAAAGTGGAGCTTTTAACCATGGCATTGTTGTTTCTCCTTCTCATTTGCCTAAGTTATATTTAGAGGGACTCATGCCTACTTGAGTAATCTTTTTTCTCTGGTGGACAACATGCTATTGCTTTGTCAGTCCTTGTTTCATTGGTCCGCACCTTTCCCACTGAAAAGCCCACCCTTTGCACTTAGTCCTGCAATGCTATTTTCTTAAACGGTGACACACATAGAATCTGGCATCACAAAAGAGCTATTTTGGCAGTAGACAAAAATAAATACAAATCAGTTGATTGCTTCTGTAAACTCTCCAAAGAGCAATGTATTGCATAAGAGTAGCATTTATAATACAAATATAATAAGCTGACTTGTTTTTTTAGTTAAATATTTATTAATTTAGCTTCCTTTTTTCAAAAATATTGCATAATGATAATCAGTGGATAATCAGTGTATAGATCAAAATGACAGAAAACTGAAGAACAAAATTCAAGCATGCATTATGAAGATTTTTGGTGGGCGGTCTGAGATCACCATATAGTTTTATCTGTAGAATGTTACACAGTATGGCTTTGAACTTGGATACTGTATCTCCATGGAGATGATCATGTCGGCCAAATTAAATAATCAGAACAATGTAAATACTGTATGTTTATACTATATAGGGAACATTCTAGACTTATAGAAAAGTTATACAGATCACCTTTGCACTTATATTATTCAATTGCTGTTGATATGGCTAAAAAAATTATTATTATTTTTGTTTTATTTATTTTTTATTTTAGGTTTCAAATGTTGTAAAAACGCTTCTTGTTTCTAACATGTTCTTTGTGTTAAAACAGAAAAATCACCTCTGAAAAATACTTTTACCAAATCTTATCATCGACTTTTCTAATTTTACACTCAGCTAAAGGAGCTGTAACTGTTTTTTACCGTCTTAAAATTAATTCTAATGATGTCACTTCAAAGTGTGGTAACACTTTGTTTTAGGTACACTCAATAACAACTAACTAACTGCAAATGTGCAAAGATGTAAGTAGTTAATTGGATATTAATTAGGTTTATTTCTTTTTCTGCGTAACCTTAGTTTGCTGCTAATAAGACGTAACACCTCTCTACTAATAAACTTGCAATAACCTTTTTGTATAAAGTAGACCTCTACCAGACTTTTCATGTTCTATAGTATCCACAAATAGGGAATATAGTCACTTTAAACCGAGCTTGATAAGAAAGATGGAGCCGATTGATTAGAGTCAATTAGAGAAAGGTCAGACCACAGCTGGGGCTTTGGGCTGCTCTCTCTGGGATTAACACTAGGCTACTTGTAACTGAACAACCAGACCTGCAAATCCCTCCGTTTGAGTTTAAATAGATACCTGGACTTGTAGGAGAATGCTGAATCATTTGGAAATCTAAAAAAATAACTTTTGAGTATTATGAGTATAAGAGTAATAAAGTGAAGAAAGGGCTTTAAATGATAGATTTCAAAGTTGCTTTATTAGAATGAAATACACAATGTAATTTCTCAATCAAATTTAAACCATGGTCCACAGTTGATCAGATGTTGGCGTTAAACAGTACTTAATGCGTTTCAAAAACATAATTGAACTCTGCACTGCTCCTGCTGTTTATCTGACTGCTGCTCTTACACCGGATCAATGCTTCTGTCTGTAATGAGCCTACAGTCACTATACTCTGCGTCATGTGATCACATTCAATAAAGCCATTTTACTCCTAAATGCGACAGTGTTCACCCCTACATCACCACATCTGATTTCTCATTTGAAGACATTTATCTTTATCTCTACATTTTGATACTAAACAGTGCAGAAATAAGATACAACTCAATTCAGACAGCAGAAGTATAGAACGTGAATAAGACGTGGTTTAACAATGACTGCACTGAAGACTGAAAAAGTTAATAATTACCGTTATTAAGTATTTAAAACAAGTCAATATTCTACATTGATCATTGAGCTGTCTCAATGGTAGAGCATAGCAAATAAGTTTTAAAATAATAATAATTCAGTACGCAGGAGTACTTTGACAACCGCAGTTGTACCAGCCTGAGGCTATTGTGCATTTTATATCTTCTAGTGCTTAAAGTTTGCATTGACTTAAGCAGCCACAGATACTCTCAAATTTACTCTTTGTGCTCGCGGCCGGGCAAACAGTATCTGAAGTCTTTGGGACATTGTGTATTGTTGATTTTATATTGTTGCACCTGCTCAATTATTACTATGAACACAAGTCAATGATTCAAATTATTTACAGTACTGTTGTAGTTCATTCTAAATAACTGCTTAAAGGGACTAATTTTGATTATAAAGAATACATAAGATTGGGTCCATCAGGAAAAGTCGAAATTCTGACATAATTTATCATGATTTTGTCTCTTCCCCGGGAATGATTAAGCCATGATTTATCTCTGGAATTAGAAATGCAGTGAAGTCAAAGTAAGAAACAGCACTTGGAACAGTACTTAAGTAAATGTACTTACTGATTACAGTACCTCTAATGAAAACACTAATGCGATGGCTGAAAAAGGTACAAAATATACATGATCCAGCCAATACAATACATTTTTTATTTTAGAGTTACCTTTTAACAATTTTTTCTGTTCCCATTCTCCAGTTCTACTCCCAGTTTGCACTATTAAAGCCTTCAGTGAAACTAAGCACCAAGCAGCTGCTCTTCCATCGGCTAAAAAGACTTCCTCTTGTCAATGGCAGCACAATAGCACACACATGCACAAGCTCAAGGGCATGCACACAGACTCATACAGGGCCTAAGAAAAGCTCATTTTCATTTGCTCGCCATCGCCTTTAACTGTCCCTGGACACTTGTGACTTACTTTACTGAGGTCCCTTATGTCTCTCTGCTTTCTTCTTCGTCCTTTGTCATTAGAATACTTTAGTAAAAGACCTATAGTGTTCATGGGTTTCAGCAAACGAATTCCTTCCTGATTTGAAGATTTATAAAGAACATTTACAATTAATAAGACATAAAATCTGGATTTGAATTGTGCTATGTTATTGCTAACAATGGAGAACCGTTGCTATGCAAAATCTTTTAACTTGGGAAGAAATTCTCCTGAAATATAGACGTTGATAGACGGCCTGTTCTCACAGATAAGCTTGTCAGTACCACGCAATTGTAAACAGCGTGTCATATGAACGCAATTGCTATTTTTTGCGTGTTTATTTTACGCGTTTCTGTCCCAGTTCATTTCTATGGTGGATGTAAAGACGTGTTATTATTCATTAAGACTAACACAATCCTAATCCTACCCTTAACCAACTCCAAGCCTCAGACCTAAACTTACCCATTTTTGCATCTTCAGATCTAAACTTAGCCGTTAACCCCCAAAAAACTCCTGTTTGTCCTCAACCACATCACGTGTTCAACAGTTTACAAAAATAACTGAACATTTACAATGTTATTTTCTTTGTTTGTTGTTTTTAACAGAACTTTTTATGCCTTTTTACCACAAACGATACACTCACATCTTCAAAATCACATCTCTAATTACGATTCATGTACATTAGCATATTCATTGTCAGAATTTTTTTAATAATCTTCAAGTTCACAGTTCACTGTAATTGATTAAATCAACTTGTCACCCACTAATAACATGGCCGAGGCTGATTATTAGAAAGACAGATGATTTTTTTTTTATGTTCTTATGACCAAAAAGAAGATTTTTCCAGAATATACAAGATTTTGCTGACAATTTGACAAACTGGTCTGGTCTGGTCTGGTGCTGGTCAGCAACTTTGTACCACTCCACAGCCTCGGGATTAATCATAATTTGTCTTTTTACAGAATAATGGTAACACATCTAGTTAGTTTATATACTGTATGTTCTGTGTCTGAAACCCATGAACAACCTTCACCCTCCTCTTCCTCACTCCCACTCTATACATCACCATGTCCTTCATTTTCTTATTTTTTGTACAATACCAGTTCAAATACAAAAATATATTCTCCTCTAGGTCTGATGTCCTCCAAGTATTTTAAAAATCCAACAATAAAACTGAAACTTTCCAGCCCAAGGTTTCTGTATCACAAATGAGAAATAGACGTAATACTTGATGTGATTTTTGGAGTTGTATTTTATGCTGTGATAAAACTTGGCGGAGATGATTCCTGTAGTGTCTTTGTGCAGAACATAAAAGCGATTGCGAGACATGGGCTTATAGCGACATCAATCATGGTTCATATATCAGCATTAGTCGAGCTGTCGAGGGAAAGTGAAAGTGTTTGATAGCACTGTCAGAAGCGCGCTCAGATGTCAGTCGTCTGAGCAGCTCCCAGCTCATTGCCTTGCATTTATGACTCCTGAATTTACTTTACTTTTGTTTCTGTGCTCCCGGTCACAGGCGACAACTTACACAAGCAAACTAAACATAAAAAATAACAAGATGGTAATGCATATGTCACCGAGTGTGGCATTTATCCTCCACTGCCTGCAAATGGAAGTGACCTATTGTGACAGCAGACTCAAGAAGACCTGTCATGATCGATACAGATGGGTTATATTTCTCTGATTAGAGCAGAGATTCTAGAGGTAGACAGGAGTATACTGGGTGAACACCTTATAATATCGACAGTTTCACCTTCTCACTCACTACATTTACATACACAGAGAACTGAGAGTGTGCTTAGCAACCAAATTCAGTTGTCTTTGACCTGAAACCTCTAGACCACTATTATCTCACATGCAGCAAAAAAGTAGATGTGAGAGGTGAATAAGATAGTTCTACAGATAATCTAGTAATTTAGCATTAGCATCAACATTTTTCAGCTATAATTGCTCATAAAAACGTCAGTCTTATGACTTGGATGAGCTTTATATATTTAAAATATTACATTACATCTACCAGGGCTGCAGTTCTTTAGTTGTTTAGTCGATTTATCGGTCGATGGAGTCTTGGTCGACCAAAATTTTTTAGTCCACTAATTCTTTTACTTAGATCATAAGGGATTTGTATTCAACAGTAACAGAATCATTGGTCTGAACTGCCTTTTAAACACACTGTTTCCTCTACATAAACTATAGTTTTTGTATGAACTACATAATATTAGTCTTTTTCAGCAAAGTTTCTTAAAGAGTTGTCTCAATACAAAATTTCCAACCTGATTTTGATACTAAGAAATAAACTTGATTCTCAATACTACAATGAGAATTCAATCCCTTTCCATTTTCAACACAAAAACCAAGTTTATGATCAAACATTTTTGTTTCTAACCAGTTTTGATGAAACTCAAGATTATTTTAAAACTTTTTTTTTTTTTCAATGCAGAAAATATCAGATTTTATTCAATTTTTTGTCCTGTTAATGTTATCGGTATTTGTTTAAATAAGTATCTAATTTCGACACGAGCATTTAGCATTGATTTGCAATATTTTTGACAACTCTAATTTTAGCTTCAGAGCCTTTGCCACGCCCCTTTTTAGTCGATTAATCGGTTGATGGAACAAGTTTTTAGTCTACCAGAATTTCTTTGGTTGTCTACAGCCCTACATCGATCTATCTATTTTTCTACAATGCAAATACACACATTGAAGTGGCAATAGTTTTACTTTCATTTTAATGCAGCAGAACAAAACCACATGTGTCTGCGCTGAAGGGACTGTAGTTTGTCTTCTCTGCTACTATGATTTACCTATCCTAGTCTGCACCTGTCTTTATGGAACTGCACCTGCCTGCTCCTGCCTACTCCTGTCCTCTTTAAACGTATCATATTAATGTTGATTGAACGTAGATTGAAATCAGTTATCTTTAGGTGAGGTTTTCAACTGCTCATGATGAGAACATGTAACCATTTGTTTTAGATAAATGATCATGTATGATGGTTGTTTTATTGACAATTATAGCTGCAAAGTTTCATGCTAATGCTGAAACTCTCCTGAAGTCGTCGTGTGAATTTGGTACTTTTTGGTACTTTGAGCTGCCAGGTCTGACAGGTTTGGGGGCAAAGACTAATTCATTTTGATTATTTAGGTCGCTTCGAGTTCCCCAAGTGTGTATGTAAGCAAAAAGTGAGCGGAGCGGAAGATTTTGTGTCTGGTCTTTTTCTTTCTCCTTTAAATTTGACTCATAAAATTTTGACCTGAGTGAAAAGGTGTAGACTTGTCTGTGGATTAAAGTATCTCATAAAAAAACATTTGTTTTTAGAGTTAGCCTGTGAAACCATTACTAATATTATTAAGATTTTTGGTTTAGAGTGAACTAAAATCAACATCCTGTGATCTCTCTGGGTTGAGTTTGCATGTTTTCCTCGGGTTACCTCGGGTTCTCTGGTTCTCATGGAGTAACTGGTTCTCTCCAGTTACTCCAGCTTCCTCCCACCTTCAAAAACATGTATGTATAGGTCAGTTGGCATCACTGTAAGTTCCCTGACTGAATGGGTGGGTTAGTGTGTGCCTCTATGTGTTAAACTTGAGATGAGTTGGCAACTCTCCAGGGTGATCACCCACCTAAAGCCCGAAGTCACTGGAATAGATTGGGATAGGCAGCTACCCACGAACCCCAAATGAAAACAAGCAAAAGAAAATGAATAAATGCATCTGCAAAGGTTGTGTTGTTGGGTTTACATGTTTTGGTGTTTAATTCTCATTCCGGCGTCTCTTCGAAGGGCCGTCCCACTTTTTCTTGAAAAATTCCTTTTTGTTTAATATCAGATAAAAACAAACTATGAAGCACCTGGAAAAGTTAAAGAGAAAAATCACATTGTTTCCCTCCTATTTAGAGTCAAATCAACCTCTGGGATGAATCAGACTCAGTTTCAACTGTAAAGTGACCAATAAAAAAATTCTCAAAAAATTCAAAAATTTAATAGGACTTTTATTTTTTTATTTTAGGTCCTAAAACTAATTTTTACCTCATTCACCTTCAGCTTTTGTAGAGGAATTGTCAAAACCAAGTAAATGCAAAAATCTAGAGTCATTCAGGTCTCAGCTGTAACAGCAGCTTTACCAATCGTTATATCTAACAAAAAAATTTAGGCGGAAAGTAGATTTAGTTTTTTTTTTCTTTGGAGAAAGTTCTCAAGCTAAAACTACAGGGATACAGCTTTAAAAAAAGACTCCAGCCATTTGCTTGTGCTCCAAAGGTTCAGAAACGGTTTTAGTTTGAATTTGTACAGATTTTAGTCAGACGTTTAGACGTTTGAGGGAAAATAGGCAGGAATGAGAAGGTCTTAAAAAAAAAAAAAAATTATTTTATTGTTATTTGTAACAATAAAAAATCAGTATCAGTTTTGTTGTTGTTGTTGTCTCACTCTGGGGACCCTTCTTTCTCGTAAAGACCCTCACCCAGCTGCTCTTGTCCCTATAGCTTTTGTTCACCATTGCCCTTGAGCTATCCAAAATATTGTTGATGACTGTGCAGTCCGCTGACTCCCAGCAGGCCCAGTCCTAAAGTCATTCCCAAGTTCACAGAGTGTCTCCTTCCTCATATCAGCACATTCACTTCTGCTTGTCTCGGGGGTCTCCTTCAAGTGCACCTCTCGAGGGACTGTCCAATCCATTAGGCTGTCTTCTGTTGATCTGCCAGACAACAAGATTATATCAGAGTTTGTGATGTCTAAGAAGTTTTGTCTTATAAAGTGGCTTGTCTATAAAGTTCCTCTGCTACCTGCTGCAGTAGTTAATCTGCTGACTCATCCTGACTAAGGCTTTGTGTTGGAGTATTTCAGTCAATCTTTTAATGTCCGGCCCAGTTGGTGTATGCTATTTTTGGGAGTACTTAAGTTGAATAATTGTCATTTTATTACTGACAATCTGCCTCCAGGGGTGAACCATTCTTATGTGACTACTTAGATCTGTTAAAACACTGTGGTAGAGGTTTAGCTGTAGTTTGAATAATGAACTTTACTATGGTGACATGCAAATTAATAATATTTACAGATGTAGTCTGCTTTAATGTCCCAGGGGAACTTAAAATTACATTGTGATGGTGACCAATCTGTTTTCAGATTACTAAACAAATTTCATCAGATTATCAATTTTTCACCAGCTGTTGGTCTTTGATCACAGCACCTGAGTTTGTAGGAAATTGTTGAATTGAGTTTAACAACAATACAGTAGTGTTTTTGATTGTTTGTTGATTAGAACGTACCAAGATAAAACTACTGATGTTAAAGTATATATAATGTGAGGCTTTAGAGTAAGACCGAGCAGTGTCCGTGCCCCTGCTGTCGTCATGGTGTTTACACGTGCTTATGCACTTACTGTGTAAAGCCCAACAGCTCTGGACCATCCTCGCTCTATAACTGCTGCAGCTCTGTTTACTGAGGCATCCAGTTGTAATAAAATATTCATCTACAGAACCATCCAAATAACTGCCAGCTACTCCAGCGCACTATGGATTTTCACCTGGGACTTTGAAAGACAGTACCTGTGCTCAAGACCTGCCTGTTGAAATGTGTTCTAAAGAGTGACCAGAGTGAACCAAAAAGGACAACCTGCTTGCCCCTGGTGTGTCTGGTATTTTATCACACAGAATTGGATTGGAAAATCAACTTCTCTAAATCAGAGGCCATGGTTGTCGCTTGTCCTCTCCAGGTACATGGAGAATTTAGTGGTGTATATTGGGGTCTCGGTCACGAGTGAGGGAATGATGGAGCATGAGATTGAGAGACGGGTCAGTGCAGCATTCACAGTGGTGTCACTGTATCAAACCTTTGTGTCAAAGAAGGAGCTAGGTTTAAAGACAATGCTCTCAATTTATTAGTTCCATCCTATATGAATTCTAACTTCATGAGATTTGGGTAAAGTCCAAAAGTACAAGTTTGGAGATGAGCAAAGAGTGTGTCTCTCAAATGGCTTGTGAATGTTTCGGAGGACCCTCGAAGGAGCTGGGATAAGTGTGTGTGGAAGTCTGGTCCTCCACGACCTGAACTCAGATAAAGACAAAAATGAATAGATGGAAGAATAGGATTTTTTCTTTCCTGGCCTTGCTTCAAGGACAGCATGCTTTAATGTGCCAACTTTAAAATGACAAATTTCAATTACAACAAAGTTTGTTGTTTGATTGATGTTTTGTTTATTATCACGCCAACTTTGTGCATACTTTCAACAAAATACTAAGGAGTATAAGTAAATGTAAACTCCTCAAATGCAAGAGCAAATATCCCAATTTTTTTGCTTTGGTGCTGGGACTTCTACAGCAAAGCACAATGCACAAAATTACAGCAGCGAAAAGGTGAAAATGGCCTCATAAGTGACTGATGGAGAAAAGGTTAATCTATGATTAGAGCTCTGAAGTTTTGATTAAATTGTGCAGGTCACATTTAAGGATCTGAAACTTTGTGTATGAATATTGTGCTATACTTTATACTGGTTACATTTTTGACCATCGAGTACTTAATTAATATCAACCATCTCTGCCATTTTAAGTCTGATAAAAACCCTTCTGATGGATTCAGCACAAAATGTTATTTACAATTTTGACTGAAGCTGGTAAGGCACAATAGCACAAAAGTGCTGTGTTCTAGTAATAAATCCTGAGTCTAATTTCACTAACTGTTCCCAAACTGTTCCCAAAAAGTCACACTGAAGCTACAGAGGTGGTGGTCTTTTGAAGTTTATCAAACAGAACGATACATTTTAATAATTGTAGCTAACACTTCAGACTCTCCAGCACTGACAGCACCTGAGCGCACAGCACATTCTCACATAAAAACAAATAAAACTCACCTGTGGGAACTCACCTGTGACTTCTGCTCCAGGATGTGAGAGAGCAACAGCTTCCAGTGTGGAATCCAATCAGCCTCCAGTAGAGTGAAGAACACCCTTTTTATTTGTTAAAACAGCTGTGGCAGTGAGAAGTTTGCAGGGATGATAGAACATATTTACATTTCTGATTTTCACTTTTTTGTATTGTAACTTTTGTGTCAGTGTAGATGGACAATACTTTCAGGCCAAACTTATCTCATGTAAAATCTATGCAGCAGGAAATAATCTACAGCAAAAAAATGCCTGCTATAGCTTTAAATATGGACTTGCAAATGCAAATGGGAGCACTAAAAAGGTTAAGATCTGCTTAGGTAGGGTTCATTTGACTCCAGCTACTAGGTCAGGTATTGCAGACTGCAGATGGTTCCCAAAAAGCAGGAAGTACGGTCGTCCAATCAGAGAACAGGAGCAGACTGGTGTTTTAGCCAGAACCAACTCGGGTTGAAATAGAAAACTGTATGTTCTTGTGTCAAATATTAACTCAGAATATGATATTGTACCTTTTAATTTGTAAGTTTACCACATAGAAACAGCAACAATCACTGACACACATGTTTATGCTCTACTTCCTGGATGACAAAACAACCAAAAAGCAGTGATTGGTTAAATCAAAAAGTCCTGCCTCCAGTGAAGCGAACAAACCTCAATAATGCGATGTCAGACAGTTTCCACAAAGTGAAATGAAACCAGCTGATGATGATCTTTGAAATAATTAGGTCCTCATTTATCAAACCTTTGCTCACATTCAAAATAGGTTAAGGGGAGCAAAAACCTACAGCTCACATTTTGTCTCACACAGACACTATAAAGACAAAACTTGAGGTGGTGCATTTCTGTTTATAGCCGCTATTTTGCACCTGGATTGATATGAGAGGCCCTAAGGAGCTGCACTGATTGACAAGCAAAGAGAAGCATAAAGCTCAGTAAGTTACAGAAAAATGTTTTTAAAAGCACATCAATGTTGAGTGTTCAGCTTTTTACTTTCGCCACAGTTTATTTCCTACAAATCTAGCTTATATTTACATTTTATTAAAAGCAAATTGTAAAAAAAAAAAGGTTTATTTTCTTTGCGTAGGAACACTGTCGACCAAGTGAGAAGAAAAATGATGATTTGTCTGTCACATACAAAATGACTCAACAGAGAGTTTGTAACAAAACAAACGTTAGCATGCAGAGGTGATAGCAGTGGTTGGATCTGTCTTTTGGGGACAAGACAGCCTTTTGTATCTGTCAGCTGTGATAAAAGTCTGTTCACAGAAAGTCTAGGACAGGTAGAGGTGCTGCTGCAAAATACAGTAGGCTAAGTCTACATTTCATGTGATGAAAATGGGATGTATGAGTAAGAAGGATAATATATATAATATATTATATGTTATTATATCAAATTAAAACACATGTGAAAATTTAAGTTGAGATATAGGCTCTTAGGTGAAATTGCCAGCAATATTTCAATAACCTACATTTTTTTCATTATGCAAAGCAACACAAACTCATATTGGCAGCGTCAGTCAGAGCAAGTTTAATGATTTTTTATAAAGGTAGCAAAACACACTGAATATTAATGACAAAGACGAGAACAATAAAAGCTTAAACAACTGCTGATGGGCACAGTGTTGTTTTACCACAACTTCTATCCAAACAGATTCAGAACTTGACTCAAACAGGGCTGTTTATTTTCTTCTACACAATGTGGTTCATAGAGTGTCCGGCACAGTCTCTCTTATTTGTTATCGCTGCAAAGGTCCAGCCTTCATGGCTGATCCCTCCAGTTTGCATCTGGATTCTGTTTGATGGGACGCGCTGAGCTGCTGCACTGTGCTGCTTTCAACAGACTCTTGTTATCCTCCACACTGATCTGCAAGTGTCAGACCAGTGCAACAATCCAGTGTGGACACTGCAGACGGCGCAGTGTAAATATAAACTGATATAACATGCTATACTATGTACAAGCAAAGTCAAAGCAACAGTTACTATTGCACTAAGAAGCTGTTAGCCAAAGTGAAATGATTCATTTGCACTTTTTCATGTTTGAACATAAAACAGTTCACATCTTAAGACAGCAAAGTGAGAAAAACAAATCAAAATCACGCCTCTTTTTAACACACTGGATGGAAATGCCCTACTTTTAGCGTCATTTGTAAAACCACACAAAAATATTAAAGCTTTCAAAGTTGCACTTGCAGTGTACTTACAATATGTGACTTTATACATCTTTGAGTACTACTATGTACATTCATCCTCATGGAAGCTATAAACACTGTACAGATTTGAGATATGCAATTTACATCGCCATTACCAAAATGTGTGGACAATGTGAAAATCCAACTCAAACATATCTAGTAATCAATCGATACAATCATTTTGGAAGAGTTCTTGATCAATTTACTTATTACCTTTAGACTACCTCTATTTAATTTTTAATGTATTTCTTTGTTTTAACCTTTGGAAATCCATGAAATCTATAAGATTTCAACATGTTAAATAACAAAGCCTTATTGAGAAGATTATCAGTGTTTTTAATAGTGTTTTTGATGTTTATTTTACACATTGTCAGTGTTTTTCCAGACTTGGTGTGTTGTGTAATGATAAAGATCCTTCAGTCCGTTTCTGCCCTCAGGTTCCATCATTGTGGACTTATCTCTTTCATAACTTCTTAGTCATTTAATTTCTTTTTGTCTTATCAGTAATGTCTGTCCATGCTGTGACTTAATCTCTGGCTGTCGGCTGATCTCTTGTGTGACTCGTGGTATCACCTGTCTGTCTGTCTGTCTGTCACTCCAGCGGTCCCCAGCTCAGCTCCAAACCTCTGGTCATAGCATCATACATTTTTCACTGCACCATCTGCCTCTGCTCACACAGTTGGCTTATGCGTGCACACTGTTGACAGGGAAAGTTAAAGGGCCTTTAGAGAAAGCGTCTTTTGAAGTGTAAATGAAGAGACAAGTGTCTGATCAACTGCTTTCTGAGCTTGACTGAGCAAATTTATTAAAAGGGGACAGGAGACATCAAAGGATACTGTTGGATTTGTTTACATTTTTCCCTTACAAGGCCTAAGGTTCGATATTTATAGGACAGTGTATTTTTCCCTTCGAGAGTTGAAGCCAGGATGAACTGACAGGAAATGTGTGTAAACTCTATGAGCAAATAGCTCAAGCAGTAACATAGCACAGCAACAGGGACTTTTGGATTCTTTTGCCATTAAACATAGTTAGCGAAAAATAAAATTAAACAAACTACTACACCTAAAGCGGCTTGTATTTTTTTATTCTTCCAGATTTTCATTGTTGCTATTTGAGAGAACATCTGTAGTGTAGAATCTGAAGACAGAGAGAGCAGATATTCAGCAAAAGTTGGACTCAAACCCACAAATCAACGCTGGCAGTAACCACTGAATGTGCCATCTCGTTCCACTCTATTGTTTACAGGTATGACACTACCTCTATAGTCTGGTGTATTTTGTCATGCTGAGGGCCATATCAGACCACATTTACAAGAATCCCCTGTGCCCCATCCAATAATCCTCAAAGTTCTTAAAAGAACACATTTCCTTCCTCATAAAACAAACTAGTCATAAACATTTTACAAGCTCTACTGGACACCTTCAGCCCAGAAAGTTGAGCTGATAATCCAAAGTCTAATACAATGTTGTGATGTATTTTTAAATCTCTGTATAAATGAGGACTGAACTCAGAGCAGTGCGAGCAGCTCATGAGCGGACATAGTTTAAGCTTCCTGGGTGGTTCAGCCATTGAGCCCTCTAATTGCTAATCCTGTCAGTTTAATTAAAGTTTAAAACTACATGAGCCTTATAACCATCCAAGCATAGCGCAGACTGAAGTGTCTTTGCACAAGAAATAGCTCAGGGCTGAAAAGAGGCTTTTTCATATTTCCGGAGCCACTTCATGTTTTAACCCTGCACTTTGATTTACCTCACTGTGCTTTGCCAATGAGCTAGTTTCTAGTTTTACTTTCAGAGGCCAATCTGTGCATTAAATTACATAAGTATAGAGTATGATTAAGGACATATACCATTTTTTAAAATAACTTAAAATCAGCTTCCCTCAGCAAAGATATAATTGTCACAATATCTATCTGTTTGAAAATTAGTTTGCCGTGTCTTGTCTACATCAATAAATGGAGCTAAAATCCACTAATATCTAAGAAGAGCATTTATGTTGTGCACTTGGCTAACTGTGGCTAGCATACCGACACTGTAAACAGTTTAAAATCACGTTTTTATGTTGTTTAGGCTTTAAGATTGTAAAATCGGGTATAGCATGATTTTTGGTTTACAGATGAAGAGTAAAAGTATCTCTTCGGCTGAAAATTGGTTTGCAGTGCCTCTTTTACATAATAGACCATTTGTTTCCTAAGACACAGAAAGTGTATTGTTTTTAGCTGGTTAGCTTTACTAGCACAGCACAAATCACACTACAGGTGGTGAGTGTTTAAGAGACTCAAAATGCACTGGGTAATTGAGCAAACATGCTGTAAACTCCTGGTTCACATTAATTAGACGTGCTTGTTAAAGTTTTATTACTGCTCTTTCATAGTTTTGTGCTTTATTGTTATTGATGCCATCATTTTAAAAGTCTTTCTGCTTTTCTGTTTGTGGCTGTAACTCAAGTCTCAGTATCCAGAAGAATAATCAAAATAGCTTTATCTATTAACAAAAGCAAAAAATAAAACATTTACCACAATCAGTCAATGTACAATAACATTTTTACCTTTTTGTGTGAACCCATCTCTTATAAATTCTTATAAATTCCTCAGAAAAGAAAACTATAATGGCTCAATAACTATTGTTTTTTGTCCTTGATTCTACAAGGCACAACTTTCACAAATGTTATTTCCTGTATTCAACTTGACCTTACCGAAAACATCTCTTGCATTTCCGAAAACCTCACTAAAATGCTCTTCAATGAAAATGTCTCTGGTTCATAATAACTTCTGGCTTTTTTGTCTCACATTTGCAACCTTCTAGGATTTTCTCCAGCTGCAACACTGCTCTGCTTTAAAGTTGTGCCACTTTGATTTATTTTCTTGCGGAGAACAAAAGTCGAGCTAAACCCTCCTGTGTAAAGCGCACTCACGGTTAGACAGGTGAGTTCGATTTAGGCCTTCACAAGCACCAGAATACTGTTTGTTTTGCAGCTCTCTGCTCATCTCTCGTTCTCTCTGCGCTACTTCTAATCTATTGGTACTTCTGATCCAGGGCCAGACGGAAACAACTGTTAGCTCCCACCCCAGTGAATAACAAACAGCTCCAGGCAGGTCTGATGCCAAGCGGCGGGTCGTCAAGCTCACTTAGTTGGCACGCATCCGGTTGTGATTGTGAGGGCGGACGTAGTGGTCAAATATTGTGTGTATTACAGAGGAGATGCCAAGAGCTATTCCAGGAGGATTTATCTTCACATAGCTGATTATTTGTGTATTAACTTTTTAAACTTTTTCCTGCGAGATAGTGACAGACAATATACACGTATATAAGAGAGGTATTAAACCAGATTTCAATCTAGTAATTTGTATGTGCATTTTATTTCTCCACATCAAGTTTAAATCTGGAATAAAATATTTAAAAAATACAAAATACACAGCCTGAACTTTAATGTTTGTATGGAACAGCCTTCAAAGAGAATTTATGTGAAAAACACTGAAGCTATCATCTATAACAGCTCAAATTGTCATTTCAAATTCACATTTTACCTTAAGAATTTCACTAGTAGTAGGTTTTTGCTGAACTGAGTTGCTGGTTGGATCATCTTACTGCATCTGACATGGTTGGAAAACGCACTTTTCATTTATTCATTTATCTTAGCCTGACACTACTATCGTGGTATCACTGCAAAAATAAAAAAGTGACTTTAGCTGGAGCTTGTACACATAGAAAAACAAATCCACTGTGCTGTCCTTCAGTAATAATGACCTCAGATCAGTGTTGTAACACGGTTTATGTGGTTGTTTCTAAAGCTCTATTCAGATGTTGGGCCTCGGGCGACTCAGAGTGTTTCTGGACTTTATTGAACCAACAATCTTGGGAGACACCAAATGTGGTTTCTCTGATTCCTTGAGGCAGAATTAGTCTTGATTTGATTAGCCGACTCATTCCAGATTTGTGCATTGCCAGCGAAAAGCAAAAGTTTACTGTGTAGGTGTTAGACCAGTGTTTTCAATAAGTTTTCAATAAATTATGGTGATTATTACATCCCCAAGAGTAAAGTAAAACTGACTTCTTAAGCTTAATCTAACTAGAGAAACGGCTGATGCACAAACTGGTCAACCCTTTTCTCAGTGGATCTTTAGATGTGTTTCACAGGTTAAAGGTTTGATTATTAAGGATGAGAGTTTATTCAACATTTCTGCACTATATTCTAAGTGTCGTTCTGACATAAAACTGGGGCTGCAACAAGTGAACCCGTGATTCATAGCTAACGATTATTGATAAAGTCAATGACTAAACATACCATGAGTAGAGAAAATACTTTTTTCTTTTTGCTCAAATTGAGCACAAAAACAAAGCAGGGAATGTGATCATTTTGTTGAAAACTCTCTTTAGTTTCCTTAAACAGCTTCACTTCAGTTTTATCTGCATCATATTTAGTAAAAATCTCATGACTTTTGCATTCTAAGCAACTAACCATCAATTAAAAGAATAAATTGCTTGATAAATCGACTGTAAAATGATTGTTAGTTGCAGTACACCACCAGCTGTGTGACTATTATAGTTGAGCTTGTTTTGTTGAAGAATCTGTTTATTACAGTGTAGCACTAGTCATCTTACTGTTTGCAGACTCACTACTTTTGTGAAACTATGTGTGTCTGTACAAAGCTGGTATAGTTGATGACAGAGTTTAGATTTACCAAATCGAAAGGCAGTGAATATGCATGAAACACCCCTTTATAAAAGACCACCAGGCTTTTAACATGCAGTTAGAAATCCTCAACCCTGACTGAGCAGAAGAAATCAGTGAAGAGTTCAGAAACGGAAGAGAAATTACAGTTTACTGTGTGGTCCTTTTGCTTATATCCAGAGCAGAGTCAGCAGGAGCGAGGGCAGGAGCAGGAGCAGGTGATGGGCTGCTGCTGCTGTGGGGGGCTGTGGGGAGCTGCCTCGTAGGGACTCCTGATTGCTCTTCTCCTGGTTGTTGTTGTTGGAGTTTGGAGCGGAGGAGTGGCTGGTGCGTCTGGAGCACATCTCGTACAGGTTTCCAGAAAACTGCATCTTCTTAGACTCTTGGCGCAGAGACTCCCAAACAGCAGCTGCCTCGTCCGGACAACCCGCCATGGCCACGTTAGCGCAGTCGTGAAACTCATCCCAGGATCTAAGGACAAAGACAGAAGGATTGTTTCAGTGAACAGTCATGGATCAGTACATTTTGAATTGTGATAAAACACACATTTGAGCAGGTTGACTTGGACTTCTCTTTTTCTCAAGAATGCCTTTGTAAACCTCAAAGAGCACTTAGTACGTTACATCATTGCTTCCAGTCCACTAAGCACCCCTGGGCCTGTCTACATCTAGATTATTTTACATTGAACAGTTTGCACTGCTTTTCTACCCCACATCAATTAAACTAATGAACTCTCAGTATTATCTCAGCATCTTGTTTTGTCACCCCTGAAACTGAGAATCTACTTTGGCTTTACATGAGTACATTCAAAATGATAATCATCCTTTCTCTCATTAAGTACATACAGATATGTTTATTGCAAAAATAATTCTAGATGAGTTGAAGCAGAACTTAGTGGTAATTAAACTGAACCGAAGTTTAACATTACTTATGTATCTATTTTCTTATTTTTGCGTAACTTTAGGGTTAAAATAAGGAGGCAAAAACATTAGTTAGTACATTTTACATTATTATATAAAAATGTCAAAGAGCCAGAGTTTCTCAGAAAAGAAATTTGGGTTGGCATGGGGGCGAGACAGAGAAGTTGCAGTAACTGTATTACCCCAAATACATATGTAACTATCATCACGGAGTCTTACAAAGACATTTAACAAGGTCAAAATTTTACTTAGTTCTGCTTCACAGATGGACTCTGTAGAGACTGCCCTCTGACTCTGAATTATTCCTAATACAGCTTAAACATATATCTAAACTTGATTTCACTAAGGGTCTTTTCATTGCTCAACTTGTTCGTGATTAAATAGTATGATCCAAAACAATATTAGGAACTTAAGCCTTTAGATTGGAGCTGAGTGTATCCCGGTATAACCGTGTGCAAAGTTGTCTCTGAGGAAATCCACTGTGAGAGTGAACTCACTACAGCAGCAGAAATCCCAAGCAGATGGCTCTGTTCAAATGTGTCTGACAGAACAACACTACAGCTCCAAACGCCTCAGAGCTAAAAACAAACTTCACCAAGTCCATTCAGAAACAGACACACAGATCATTCCTCAAACTGATAGAAGATGTACAGTAAAGTTATTCTTTATTGTCCACATGATTTATTTTCTTCACCTACTTAGTTAGTCTTCATGTAATTGCTGATATTTTTGCTGCAAGACTGCTGTACCTTTCATTCAAGGCAGTGTTATGTATACATAGTTTCAGCTGATTTCACATTACAAATGTCAAATGCATTAAACATAGTATAATTTGTATATGCTTATGCTTTCATAATTGTAGCCTGTCTATTTTTGTAAGTCCTAAAATAACTCCCTGGCAGATATGTCAGCTCACACTAGCTAATCTTGAAACATTTTTAAACAAATCTTGAGACGAGAGCAAACACTCTTTGCTGTCTGCAGCATTTAAAAGTCAAGTCAAGTTCTCACATTTGATCTTCCACCATCACAAGAACTTTTTTAAAAGGCACAATTCGGAGGACATCTCTTATTTGTACTGAATGTCATTTTAAGGACGTCTGGGCTGTGATCAAGTCCAAAAGTAACATACATGCGATCAAACATTCCTTATTCCTCTTTGACAGACTCATATCTTCACTCTCTCTCTCTCTCGCTGTCACTGCACTTGTAACTGATGTGTAGCGTGTCCGGATGCATCACGAGCTGTGGCGGTCGGTTTTACAGATGAGCGTCCCATAATGACAGTGCACATGTGGAGGGTGAGATCTGGCTTCAGTCCAGCCTCACAGTTTGGTGGGTCGTCCTGACAAAGCAGCTTTTACCTGCTGCAAAGAGAGAGAGAGAGAGAGAGAGAGCACGGAGAGAGTTAGAGAGGAGAGAAAGAGAGAGTGAGCGAGAGGAGAAAGAGAGAAAGCAGCATCTGTCCACAGTGTACCTAAGCCAAGATGATGACCGTGTCAGAAAGTGCTCAGTGCAGTGGACCAGGGAGCGCTAACTTCCTCCACAGAGCATTTGTTCTCTCAAATGCTGCAATGTCAAGATAAATTGACCAGGAGATTGTTTTATCAAGCTCTCACCTCATGTGCTATTTGTCATCCCAGGACTGATATGACTTTTAGCACAAAGGTCTACATTTCACATTTCATTTGGAAACATATTTAACACACTATTCGAGCAAGCATTATCTTTGCAGCGGTTGATTGTTATGCAAGACCTTTTGCTCTTTAGTATTTAAACATTTCAGAATTATTGAAAAAAAAAAGTTTTTACATCAAAATCCTCAAAAAGTTGCATGTTTGTTCTTTTGAATTACTGATTGGTATGTAGGCCATAGTTATATTGTACTAATCAGAATCAGAAAAACCTAACCCTAACCCCTAACCCCCTAGCCCTAACCCTAACCCTGACCAGAGCAATAAAACTCCACAAACTACTACCTAGCCTCAGGTGTAAGGTGATGTTGACCTTACACGTCTGACTGATTGAGCAATTATAATGAAATACAAAGCAACTATTAATAAATATGTACGGTATTCTAATTCTTTGAGTCACAATGATGTAAATGTGTAAGTATTTAGCACACAAACTTCACTGTCAAATGCTAAAATAAGAACCTGTCACTACAGTGCTCGTTACAATAAAAAAAGAGTTGCACTTTAAGACTTGCTCACTGTTGGAGCAGCAGCAGCAGCAGCAGCAGCAGGCCTAGTGTTTGCATTATGTCAACGCTGTTCTCAGATTTTTGTGCTGAGAGGTGAGTGCGTTCTCAGTCACAGGTGGTGCAGAGACAGCACAAACCCAAAGAGGACTCTGACAGACAACCAGCTGCAGCTCACTGGAACAAACCTCTGGAGAACAGACTGGGCTGCTGCTTATGCACTGCTGACACCTCCTACTGCATACGCCACTGTTCACCAACCACACTAAATCTATTTAAATGTTCAAACTTATCTGTTTATATGGAAGATAATGTTTATCTAAGATGCTAATATGAAAAAAGACTATACATGTTTTTGTTTGTTTGAATTTTTTAAACTTAATTTTTTTAATGTTGACTTAACATGGTATAACATTCATCATAGTTTGACAGCAGTTACGTCGAAATTTATGTAGAAATTGACAAATAAAATACAGGAAGTTCTAAAACAGAATCCTCCACATGTGTCCTCAAAAAGTGCCAAAATGCAAAGTTTAAACTTTAATCCTGGACACTTAAAACAAGCTAAATGTTTAGTGAAATCTTAATCCTATTCATGTTTAATATGTTTTACTAAAAATGTAGTCTAACTTGTCATACGCACTTTAAATAAAATGTCATTTTCCTCCTGACACGGATCTCTTGTTAATGTATCTGATCAGGTGGACATTAGTCTGTTTGTTCACCCATCTGTCTGTTGTTGTTATTAACCTTGTGGCTCGCTCTATATTGCTTCCACAGAACAAGCTTAAACACCTCATGGTGAACAATTCGGATCTCAGAATGCATAGGTAAGTGAGCAATTGTTCACATTTTAAGGAACAAAAATTGAGTATAGTACCTTTAAAAGTGGGGTCTAACTTTTGTAAACTTTTCCACCTAAAAGTAGAAGTAATTACAGCACGTTGTGACAAAATCAGATCAATATGTATTTTCTCAGTACAATTATTAAGTATTTTAGTTCTCATAGAGAGTTAAAAGCTGTACTCTGATTGACTGGGCTTAGATGGTACACTTTAGTTTCCAGCCCAGTCTCCAAAGAAAAGTATAGATATACAATGAAATATCAAAAACGTATTTGACTAACTGCTGTTAAGCACCTTGTTACGAAACATGCTAACATGTTACGAAAAGTCAAAACATAAAAATAATAGTTATCAAATGTACAGTGTTTTCCATATTTTATTTGTGGGACTGTGTCTGCAAATAAGTTCTGAACTAATTGGCTTTTAAACATGAGATCGGATGTAATGGCAACAATGTTTTAATGTTCTGTCCCTTTCAAATCAGTGTATATAAAAAAGTTGTGTTCTTAAGTCGTCGTTGCATGTGCCAACTTCCATGAAACTCAAAACTATAAAATGATCTAAGATCAGTTTCCTTATGTTAATCCAAAACTACTGATGTATTCATCCTGAATAGTAAACAACAGATTGTGTTGTAATATTAAATCAGTGAAGGTAACACACGCTTAAGGTGCATTAAACATATTTCAGGTTTGTAATTATGACTTCATTTGTGTGGATAGCTCCTGTCGTCAGTATTTATCCTAATCAGTGAAGTGGCAGTTTGCTAAGATAAATATAAGTTGTTTCATAAAATAGCACAAGTCCACTGCACAATTTAGACTGTAATGTCGTCTTTCCTTGGTGCTCAGAGTTCTGAGTAAGAGAGGAGTGATTCGAGTGGAAATAGACTTGGAAAAGCACCATTACACAGAACCAGAGTTGGCAAGTAACTAAGTATTTTTACTTCAGTACTGTACGTAAGTAGTTTCTTTGAGTATATGTACTTTACTTGAGTATTACAACTTTTTACCTTTAGTTCTTAATTTTTTCACAAAATATCTGTACTTCCTACAAATTAAAAACAAGTTACAATTTTATAATTTTACTTTTTCATTTAAGTAAATTTGCATGTTAATTTTTGTACTTTTCCTCAAGTAAAGTTGCTCCAGAAAGACTTTCACTTTTACCAGAGTAATTTTTCAGACAAGTGACTGTCCTTTTACTTAAGTAGTGAACTTCAGTATTTTTGCCACATCTGCACAGAACTGACACATCTTTCTGGTTCGTCAAAGCATCATTTAACAACCACAAAAAAATGCTCTCAGGTATTTTTTATTTGTTAAATAATAACTGTTGTGTAGTTTACCTGGATTATGACCCACATTATGATATGGTTGAAAACTCCACCCATGAGCTAGTAGGGTGGGCAATGCTGGAAGAGTAAAGAGCAGGTGAAAGGAGGGGGTGAGAGTGGAGAGGAGCAGTGGTCTGAAATCAGAGTAGTCCACGCTGACATCACAATAATACAGGCTGTTTATTGCTGACCTGACACTTCCGCCACAAACAATGACAGCTAATATGTCTCCTTGAACGATTATGACTTTGAGATTATTATAATTTATTTAATTTGTTTTTATCTATAAGTTTCAGCTTCACAAATTGTCCATGTGACTATAAAACCCAGCACTTGTTCTTTCTCACACACAGACAGTGAGCAGCTTTGGGAACATCTCCAGTGAAACAGACAAACAAGAGGTTTATTTTTTAATAATTACGACGAGCTATATTTGCCATGTGTCATTTTGAGCAGTGTTCTTTATGCCACTGTGTGAAATGAACCTTTTTATTCTGAAATGAAGAAGAGGCCTTTTATCATCACTCACAGGAGCACAGGTACATTGCACTTCTAATACAACTGTCAGATTTAAGGTCAAGTAGAACTGAAGCACAAATATATCCCCTGTGCCAGCTAATTATTCAATAGTCTGAAAATAACCGGACATATATATAGATACAATATTAGTGATCGTGGCTAATGTGAGCTGAGGCGAGTCGTGACTGCTGCTCGTAAAAAAGGAAGAAAAACACGATTCATGGCTCTGTCAAACTCTTACAATTTGATCGAGGCCGAGGAATGACAAGAATACACTTTTATTAAATCCACACAGGCTTAAGCTGTGTGGCCTTCAGAGGGTCATGGTGCAGCCCGCTTCCACACACAATGTTCAGAGCTTTAAAAATGTTTTTAAACCATTCACTATGAGTTGGTTTACCAGTTTGAGTTAGAAAACAGACTAGTCGAATAAAAATATTAGCTTGAAGCATGTAAATGTGGTTAAATGTCACGACATCAGGTCAAAGCCTTTTGGATGATCAACAGGGACATTTTCAGCGAGTTATTGCATTGACACATTGCAATGAAATGATATGTTGAATTTGAAAACCCATTTGTTCATATTCTTACAAACATAAGTGACTAAGCTGCAGCTGGAGGTGCTCACTATGGACCTCTGCAACAGAAGAGGAAATATTTTGACTGACCTGATCAACAACTGAAACAACAGCTCCACCTGGACCTAACTGTGATGTGAGGGCAACTTCGCTTCAAAATTAAATTAAACTTTATAGCAGCCAACAACAACAACAACTACAACAACAATGACTAAAACAACAACAAAACATTGTATTTTTATAGCTGTTTTCAAAACACCCAAAGATGCTTCACATTATGCATTATTCTTTTACTCCACTCATCTGTAGTGGCATTGTAGCCACAGCTGCCCTGAGGCAGACTGACAGAAGTGCCATTTTGTACCTTGCTTCTGGCTATTCACACACCAGATCTATACTTGTCAATGTGGGTGAAATGTCTTGTCTAAGGACACTACATTTTCTCCTACTCCGTCCCACTGTGGCATCTAGTGTGCCAGCAGTCTCCCATCCACATACTGCCCAGACCCAACATGCTTAGCTTCTAAGATCTGACAGGATCAGGTTTTGACAAGCTGGTATATGACCATAAACATTTAACACAAAGTACTTTAGACTGCATTAGGAACAGTATGACATGCTCACAAAGCCATTGAATAGACAACAAACCCACAAATCTAATCACTGTAGCTCGTTAGCAAGAGTAAAGAAGTGACACTTCTCAGATCTGCACTTTTGAATAGAAACATTGCTATTAGGAAAATAATGGAAAATTTCTAATAAAAATGTTATTAAGATCAACATTGCTGTTTACGGTCACAAAATACAAAACAATGCTTTTTAAATACTTGCAAAAAAGCAGGAGCATGTCACATAATGTTGCTGTCAGGGTGACCTCTGACCTCAGCTTTATACTGTCATATCATCATTTTAGCCTGTTTAGCATAATGTAGATTTAGCAGATTTAAAGCACTGAATGACCACCTTTTGACCTTCTATGAAGCACTTGATCTTTACATATTTATATCTTATATATTCTAATATTCTAACAAAGTTCTATAACGTGAGCTGTAGTTAAAGAAACATATTTTATCCACAATTGGCTGAAAAGATTTACAACTAAGTGAGCAACATTCTGTTTAGGTATGCGTTTTATTTGCTTACTACTGAAATATGCAGCTTAAACAAGGGATTTAAAGCCTGTGTTATTAATAGCATCAAGTGAACCCATTAAAAGTAAGCTTTGTATGACTTTGCTTTATTGTAAAATCAATCCATTTTTCTCAACACAAATTATTTCTGTGTCCACTGTAGCAAATCCCTGCACATCTTTAGGCCAAACATTTCATTTGCACCTCGAAGTGAATGAGGATGTCTATTGTAAATATGAGAGATAAAGGCAGCCTGATGCCTTTGGGAGCTTGGACTGCAGCAGCCTTGGCCCAGATGCAAATGCACAGTTTGAGCGAACAGAGAGTGTGCACATGCAGACTCACAGAAAAACTCAGTAAAGTACAATTTATTAACCACATGAGACATCTGTAATTACTCTCACTTGAGCAATAATATTTTCAAGAAACGCTACTTTACTTGCCCAAAGTGTGACTTTTTTTTACCTCTGATAAATGGCTCTAATCATTCAACAACAATAGGTGTATTTTGAGCTTCATTATCTCAGTTTGGAGTGAATGGAATAATCACTCGTCTTTAACTGCTTGCGGTTAGCCCATCTCTTAGCCTTTATCCATATCAGACCTCCCTCAGCGGTTTTCTTAAAGGTTAGCATTAGCATCTCTTACAATACCATCAATATTTTTAAATAAATTGGCCTACCTCTTAGTGTATTTTCTCCATAATCTTTGTTTGTCTTTGTATCTAAGGTCCTATATTATGCCAAATCGACTTGTGGCACTTGTAGCCATGCCTCCTCACCAAAAATAGAAACATAGCTACCTTTTTTTTAATAATCCTTCATTATGAGACTCTTTTATTATTATTATATTATTATTATTATATTATTATTATTATTATTATTATTATTATATTATTATTATTATTATTATTATTATTATTATTATTATTATTACAATAAAATAACTTAAAATCAATTTCCCCCCTTGTGCTGATATCTTGTTAATGTATCTACTCAGGTGGAAATTAGTCCACAGTGTGTTGTTGTTGTTAGCATGTGACTAACTGCTGTTAGCATACCGACACTCACTTCTGACAGCTGTGAAAAAAGCTTGAACAATTAGGAGGCTCAGAATGCATTAGGTAAGTGAGCAACATGTGACAGAAGTAGAATGTTTAAAGATAATAATTTCTGTTTGCTTACGTTTTTAAAGTGAACCCTGACTATAATCCCATGTTTACCCTAAAACATTTATATTATCATTGCATATATAAATACAGGGCAAATATACCTTGGAAGTATTTGTTGTTTGATAAAATAGTGTTTTAAAGAAATTACAAGGAGGCTGCCATTTTGCTGTGGTTGTGACATAAAATAGTGTTGTCAAGGTAACAGGTGTTAGCAGGTAACTAAGCAATATGAATTTCTCAGTTAAACTTTTTCAGTTTGAGCCAAATACAGGAAGATGATGTGGAATCTGATGACACTAAAGATAATCAAGAGGAAGAGACAAGAACTAGACACTGTCAGTGGTGTTTTTGTGGCAACAGTTCACAAATTGAATCGCGGGAGTAACCGTGGCAACACTATTTTATGTCATCATCAACCAATACATCGGCGCCCAGTGGCTTGAAAACAGCATAAAAAATGTCAGATTTATAAAAAAAAAAAAAAAAAAAATATATATATATATATATATATATATATATATATATATATATATATATATATATATATATATATAATATATATAGTAAGCAGTTAGTGTATTTGTTTGCCATTTACTTTAATAAGCATGACCAGTACTAGCATTTTAGCCATATTTATCTTCATAGTCAGGGTTCCCTTTAAGGCAAAAATTGGGTATAGTACTTTTGAGTCATATAGCTTTAAAGTTAGCAGTATTTTTAGCTTATTCAGGACAATTTGCAATACATAAGAATGACCAGAAATGATAAAATGGTTCAAGGGAGGGGTGTGAAGAAAAGAAAAAAAAAACCTTGACCAAAAACTATATAAAAGCAGGGTCCAGTAACATAAAGTTATCAAGTCATTGTAGTGTCAAAGTGAATGAACCTTTCTTCAATCATTTGTGACTGTTACAGATGTGGCGAGTGGTGACAATGGCGTCAGGTGTACAGTAAAGTGTTGGTGTCACAGTGGCCCTGCAGAACACCACAGTGGGCCTGCTCTGTCCAATTAAAGACCTAATCCTGAACCAGCGGCTGAGCTAAGTGTGCGCTACAGCTCCCACTGCACTTCACCACCTTCACTTCAAACAGGCTCATTACATTTGTATGGCTCAACATCTCCCAGTGTAGAAAGAGGAGTTAGCCCAAATTAGAACAATTAGAATTACATTTACTACTACTTAAAACATACAAGTTTATCAATATGAAGTCTGCAAAAAATAAGATTCAATTACTTTTGAATTTCAACCACAATATGTAAATCACTCTGATGGTCTGTTGTCTGCATATTGCCTGAATGTTACATCTTTCTTTTCTATATTACATTGATTTAATAAGCGTTGCAATAAGAAACAAAGCATAATGCAGTGTGGACTAACAGAATGATAAAATATATTACACTGGAGAGTAAAAAGTTATCGTATCTATAGTGGAAGAAGAAACAAAAATGTTCAGATAATTTATTGTCGTTAACATAACATCATTATTCATGTAAGAGGATTGTTAAGTTTAATAAATAAACATTAGTAAGTAAATAAACATTATTTACCATTAACTTAAAGGTCTTGTATGAAGCTCACAGTCACGTTTTAACTGTTGCTTCATCATCAAAAACATATCCAAAGTTTTGTTTTGCCTCATCCACATCAAGTTTACACATAAACACAGCATCTTCCTCAGACTAAAAACACTCTTGTGATGTCATTAAGTTAAAAAATATATATACATACAGCAAGAACTCCAAGCACATTCACTAGAGCCAGTGTCAGTCTGCTAAATTTTAAGCTACAGCTGATGTATTAACCTAGTTTAAACTGCTTCACTTCATAGTAAAACAGAAGATATTTAAAGCTTTTTAAAAGGAAAGCTCAACGAAAGAAAAGATAAATGGAAGTTAACAATGAAGTAACTTAATTTCAGTAGCAGGGCCACACCAACATTCTCACCAGTAAACCACATCTCGCTCACTTCCTCGGGTACACCAATTACCCAGAAGCCTCTTTCATGCATCATCAATAAATATCTTAATTCCATTCTTTTGTCCGGCGTCCTTCGAAGGGCCGTCCCACTTATCTTGAAAATTTTATTTTTGTTCAATATCTGATAAAAACAAACTATGAAGCACCTGGAAAATGTTAAAGAGAAAATCACATTGTGTCCCTCCTTCTTAGAGTCAAATCAACCTCTGGGATGAATCAGACTCAGTTTCAACTGTAAACTCTGCCTACATTTTTAAATTATTATTTAGGTCCCTAAAACTAATTTTTACATCAATTACCTTCAACTTTTAAAGAGGAATTGTCAAAAACAAAAATATGCCAAATCTAGTGTCATTCAGGTCTCAGCTGTAACACCAGCTTTACCAATCATTATATCTAACAAAAAAAAATTTGGCCAAAATTAGATTCTGTTTTTCTTTTGTTTGGAGAAAGTTCTCACTTCTGATCAGAGCCTGTTAGTCTCAGAAGCTAAAACTACAGGGTTACAGCTTTAAAAAGACCCCAGCCATTTGCTTGTGCTCCAAAAGGTTCAGAAACAGTTTTAGTTTGAATCTTTACTGATTTTAAACAATTGTCAGAGAGAAAATAGGCCTGGAATGATTTAACCAAGCAAAACCTAACACTATTTTTGTTATCATATGACTTTAAAATTGAGGTAACTAACGTTTTTACTTTGTGTTTTCCACTAAAAAGTTTAGATAAATGCACCACTGAGTCCTGTCTGAATTGAATAAAAAATATTTTAGTTTTCATCAGGAGCCAAATGCTGCTCTCTGATTGGCTGTCCTTAGGTGGTTCTCTCTAGTTTCACTTTGTTGTTTATTAGCCATAATTGCAACCAAAATGAATACAGGTTGATATTAACCATGTGTCAAAGGATTTATGAGGGAAGTTGTCTGATTTAAAACCTAAACTATAAGCTTTCCTGTGATTTAATAGAACACAAGTGAATATGTCTTAATGAAGGACCTACAGCGTGATCCCCATGAGAGAGTCCCACAAATAAAGCAGGTTGTAATAATGAGTGCAGCCGCCGCTCTCACTGGAGGTTTACGGTTTCATGTTCATAACTTCATTATAGTCCCCATAAGGACAGTAATGTCACGCCTGATCGTTCATAATGAAATGTCCCAGGAACAGAAGGGAATCCTCACAAGTGTGTTTTATTCACCATGTGTGGCTCACTGCCCACAGAGACTTTGTGCAAACAGTAATAATATAACACAAGCTCCATCTGAAATCTGAAGTTAAGTTCTGGCTCATTACCATAAATGCAGGTCAAATCCCCATAGAGTGGTCAGCTAGCCCTCCTGCTTATTTTTTCTGTGCTTTCTTTTATTCAGTTAAAGACCTTCGAGCTATTATAATGAGTTTCTCAAAATATATTTATAATTCCAGGAAAACGATTTTGAAAATTGGCAAATTAAAGTTATGCTGCATTTCAGTCCTTGAAGTGATGCTTCTCAGAGTTTCCTTTTTCTAGTGAGAAAACTGTGCAGGTTTTGTGAGTAATACAAACTGGGAGCTAAATGGAAGTAATTCTGAAGTTAAAGGATACAACTCTGCAACCTTGAGGTATTAGAGCAAGAATAGACCAGCACATACAATACATTTTATTTAAATTGTTTAGTGACTGGTTCATAAACCTACTTCTAAACTTGTTTGCATTTTCCTGTTGTGGGCACCAATTTGAAGACATATGAACAATCAGAAGCATATATTTTGAAGTGTTTTAAGTTGCATTATCGCTATCTTTGTTTTCAATCAATGTATCAACAACTCTAGTTATGCTGTGTTCAGACTGGACATAATGGTCAGGTTTACATGTTAAGTCAATGTAAACCCTGGGCTTGAGGCAGCCAAGAAAATGAATTATTTTGCATCAGAAATCGTGCATAGATTTGATTTTTGATGCACAAGCGCCCATAGACAACAATTTTGCCATTATCATTTTATCATTTCGCTAGCTAAAATCATAAATCTACTTGTTCATATATCTGTAACCTGACAGCTGACCTTTGACTCACGAGTACACTGTCTCTGCTGACGACTCAATCTGCTCATAGATTCGTGTAGTTTACAAATGGCTGCTGACAGAAACACTGCACTAGATGAACAACGGTGCAGAATACCTCTCACATATTAATATCCTTTGCTTGTCCAAGTGGATGCAGCTTGTGTGAAGACAGATGACAGAGGGAGGTTGAAAGAGAGCGGCCATGATGGATAGGTACAGGATATAGGAGAGTGAATGAGAAGGCCTTGTGAATTTTAACCAGCAACATTACGAAAACACCAAGGGCAGATTAACCCATCTTATTAAGGCTCTCTGACTGTACGTACTGCAACGTTGCTTGGAACATCAATCAGAATCTTTGTTAGAAATTTGATGTGAATTATTGACTTAATTAGAAGAAGTCCATCTTTTAATTAAAAAAACTGATCTGTATTAATAAAACATCAACTGCAACAACAAATACCGCAGAATGTGTATAATGCATCACTCTCTCATGAGTAAATCCTCTTGGACTGTTTGCTGGCGTGCAGTCCTGCTCGCCTGTCGACATCTGTGTTACATGTGTGAGAGAGACAGAGTCAGGAGCATGACCCGGCCACGAGCCAGCGCCGCCTGACGAGATCTGACACACAGGAGAGAAGAAAGATCCACTGCAGAGATTATACTGTATGATAGACGCACTTATGCTTCCAAAGAGTAATACAAAACATACAATAAGACTTAAACAGTATACTTCACTACTTCACTAAGTATGGCGGGAAAGGTATTAACATGAGTGTATTTCAAATATACACATTAAATTTGGTTGAGGTGCACGGTAGCAGAGTGAGCTCTGGTCTCCCAATAAGGAGATTGTGTGTTTAACTCCCAGGCCGAGCCAAGTCACCATCTCATGATCTCTCTGGGTGGAGTTTGCATGTTCTCCCCGTGTTACTGGGTTCTCTCTGGTACTCTGGCTTCCTCCTGCCTCCAAAAACATTCATGCGTAGGTTAAATGTGTCTGAGTCTGTGTACCTCACTGTCTGGGGTGTTCCCCTGCCTAACGCTCAAAGTCACTGGGGTAGGCTTCAGTCACCTGTGACCCCTGACAGGAACAAGCGGTAAAAATTAATGAATGAAGATAATTTGGTTTGTTGACTTTTTAATGAATTTATTTTGTCACTTCTTTTGTGTGTGTGTTTTTAAATAAAGAAATAAACTATAACAAGCAGATCAATAATTGATTTTATTTTAAAACGACTTAAAAAGATTAACGGATCCCCTGGAAAAACTGATAAGCCCCACCTTTTTATTAGTTTTAGCAGTAAGTACATTTAAATTACTAGTTAAAAAAAAACTGTTCTTGTGATTTGTCGGCCAGAATTCTTCACAGGATTGTTTTATCTTTTGTACATTTGATCACGTGTATATGATCACATGACTTGGTGGGCTTTTATAAAACACTGGTTCTTTGGTGCTTTCCTTTACAAGCTCAGGCGAAGACACTGTGTGTCGAAACGCGTACGTTGTCCATGTAAGAATATAGGCCTTCGAAGGTGACAAAGTGCCTCAGGCATTTTTGACTGCATTCTGCGCAGAAATATTTTTATATACAGTACCATACTTTTTATATGTCGCATTGCTACAGTGCATGCTAAATTTGATCTGTGGCACATTTATTTCATGTGTCGCAATCTCAATATTTGTGAATAGGTACAGTTATGCAAATCCATGTTTTCTGATGTGCGAGTGAACTGTAAAATGCATGCACCTTAGCGAGCAATTCGACTCACTGAGGCGCTGCAGCGCTTATGGTGTATGATACTGTAGCTATCATTAAATGTGATTGGTGAGTGCTGCTGAGATTAAACCGGTGGAGGTGATCAACACTGCAACACAAGTGAGAGCTGTTCAGAAGTTACTAAAGTACAAAATAAAACAGAACACAAGAGATCAATGAGACATTAGTATGGAAGAGGAGCACTGTAAGTAGCTTAGATCAGAGAGGCTAAAGTTCAAGGCTGTTGCATTGTAAATACAGACTGACAATAGACAAAAACATGTCTTTTAAGAGACAAAGGCACATACATTGGAAGTGTGGAAGAGGCGTGTGTCATTTATAAAGTTGTAAAAATAACCTTGAACCAGTGACTGCATCAGCGCTCACAACACTGTCAGTGATCAGCAAAAGTCAGTCTGAGTTTGATTCATTCCTCTCAGTCTCATCTTTAATTGTCTGAGAACAGATGATGAGTAAGTACAGCAGGGAATTACACAAGTTAGACTTCGATCTCCAGTCTGCAGATGCACTGAGCTATCAATATAACATTCAGGAACAGGCTGAGAAATAGTAAAATGCTGGTCTCATCCTTTTTACAAACACTGCATTCAAGCTCCGATAATACAAGGTTTTCTCAGGAGAGGCTTTGTTTTTATGGCTATAGCTGAACACACAGAGTTATAAACACTCACATGCACCAAAGAAGTTCCTTATGGAAAAGAGAAATTTATTTGAGTAATTTTCTGCAAACTATAATGTGTTAGTTTTATGAGAGCTGACTTTCATTTTCTACCCCAAATATTGTAGCCTGTTGCTCGCTGCTGTTAGGGCAAGAGTTATGGAACTATTCTTTTTTTTTTTTTTTTTAAGTTGGATTTAGTTGTGGTTGGATGAGGATTTCTTGGTGAATGTGTATGATTTCATGAAAGTTTCTTATGTGATGTCAGAAAATAACTGATAATTGACCCAGCGGACTACAACTACAACTTTCTCATGAGCCAAGAGGAAAGTTGTGTTCTTCTAAAGCGTTGTGCAGCACTGACCTGCAGATGGAGTGTATTTCGTGTGCGTCTTCGTCCTTCCGAGCGCTGTCCGTCAGACTGTCTCCCAGAGCCATGAGACACTGAGCGAAGCCTTTGTAGATGGAGTGACACCTGCGAGCGGAGGCAGCCGCCACAGGCCAAGGTCGCAGCACTGCGAAGCAACACCACAGAACATGCACATGTTAGACGTCTGAGGATTACAGCGCTGTTAATTTAAAGGACACATTTTTTTTATTTATGTATTTAGGAATATATTATAACATGTGTAAGACATTAAATTCCATGTATATTTTTTGTAAAACACAAAATTGACAACGCTTAAAATAAAAATATCGTGTCAAAAGAGAAAAGACACTGATGAGCTTTCTCAGTGCCAACTATAAAAATGGTGAAACAAACACAATACAAAACTTTTAGGACACAAGCCACACCCCCCTAAACTCTCAAAATCTGATGAGTGAGAGATATCACTATCCAGGTGCAGAATAGAGCCGGAGAAAAAGAAGACTGAACTTGTTTACATCATGATGACATCACATAAAACACAAACCCACAATTAAATATAGATGAGCCTTAGTTATTGCTATAAACCCAAGCTAAATATATAAGAAGGTCCAGCTCTGCTATTGAACCTTTGCACCTACGTCACTTGATCACGTGGGTGCGCCATGCTGGAGGGCAGAAGTGCGTGTACGCAGCATTACAGGGAGCACAAAACTGACAAATTCTCACATATTTCCTTATTATTCTGTAAAGAAAGCGGTGGATGCTTCTAGCGCTTGTTCAGTACATTTGTCTGTGGAAGTGGGACGTCTTTTAGATGAAGCACAAAGCAAGGTATTTGGAAAAGCTAATGAATGCTAGCTGATCCTTCCAGTTATGTTTGCCGAATTTTACAAGTTTGCCTGACTTTACTCTTCATGATTTGCATCATTCTGTGGTAAACGGGGTTTTGTCCTACACTGGGGCAGATTTAAAAGCTACAAGAGGTTGGTTTTCAGTAACTTAGCTTTATATCATGTGAGGCTATGTTAGCCATGCAGGCTGTTTCACATATTAATTGCATTTTTTTTTCAAATGTTTTTTGTTTTCCCTCATTAGCATTGACTTACCTTGTTTAAAGTGTTCACTTGTTATCCGTAGCGACTTAAAGAGATTTAGGTCTTTTGATTTATAGCGTCTTCTATCTTCATCAAAATGTAAACGAAAAAGCTACAGGTTTAGGCTTAAAACCTCCTTGCCTGTTAGTGCAGCGTGTTCCACGAGATACAGCCATTTTTCAATTGAAATCAATGAAAATTACTTAAAAACAAGCACGTTTTCTGCAAAGTTTCCATTGCTAATGCGCACAGACAACGCTTTTGCCCTCCATCATGGAGGAGTGGGCGTTCCCTCGAGGAGCGTCGACACGTGCAAAGGGTCAATATACTTTTAGCCTTCAGCAGGAAAGCAGCTAACACCAAAGTCTAATATGCAATATACAAAATTGTCTGACTTGGGCAATACACTGCAAATTAAAAGTTCAAAAGCTAATAAAATGGAATATTTTAAAACACAAATCAAAATATAAACAAATAAGAAAAGAATTTGTAAAATCCCAGCCACACTGTGCATGAGAAGATGTTGAGTGGTAGCTCTGGTTCAGATGAAACTGGCGTCTCAGAGCCTATTTGTTCCATTGATGGACTGAGAGCGTCACTGCGATCCATCACACACAAACTGCTGTGGCTCCACTTTCTGCCTCATTCAGTGTTTAAAGTCCAGAGCTGATGGATGGGCCACAGCGCCGATTAGACAGAGCCAACGTCTGTCCACAACCCCAATACATACACACTGATAACATAGGATTGTTTTCCTATAGAGATGTTTTAGCTCTGACAGCACACCAAGCTCTTGCTGTCAACATTATCTTTGTAAACATCTTCAGATATTGTAGAGTTTCATTCTGGTGACAATAATAAATATCTACTATTATCAACTCTTTATCAGCAAGTTGAACATTATTCAATAACTTTTATTGATAAGCTGGGTGGATTTAGAAGGCATATGGGATTGTTTTTAACCCACTGCAGTATGCATGAAAAGCACTTGAAATAATGTTTGATGGATTGATGGATTGAATTGAGTTTCTTCTAACACTAACACTTAATGTTACATCCTATTGCCAAAGAACTGGCTGTGCTTTTGTTGTTTTGTTATGTTTGCCCAAATGGCTTTGAAGAAGCAGTTAATACGTCTAAGTGAACATAATTAAAAACATCTTGACAGTACTTTAAGATGAATTTCAAGATGTTATGCTGAAAAAACATTAGACTCATTAGAATGAACAAATTCTACTTTTAATATTTGCTCTAAAATGAGTCTTGTAACAACAATACAAATGTCAGGTGTCAGAGTCTGAGACAGTGAAGCAAAACTTACAGGCTTTGATAATAAGATTTACAAACGAAGTGTGATTAGAAAAACAATGGTGGGAAAACAAGTCATTTGTGTGTTTGCAAAAGTAGTTAAAATAATTTCCCTTGTGGATCAATAAAGTTTGATTTATTTATTTGTGAGAACTGAAAGGATTATGTTGACACTTTCGAACATCACACAGACTAATCCCATTGCATGCCGCCTACAACAAAAGTCTTAATTTTCAACTACACTTGGCAAATATTTAAGCTAAAAAAACAAAAATATGATTCTCCTTCAAAGTAATCATCTTTATGAAAGTGTGTGGCTCACAACATGACCAGAGCCCACAGCTGTTTGTTCATTTTATAAAGGGAAACTCTAAATAATTCTGAAGCATCCAGCGTGGCTCTGTGTTGTTCCATAATTAACAGAAGCTGGAGGTGACTGAAGTCGAATCAGCTTTCATGTTCTCACTCTCTCTGCACATGCTTTGCCGGCTTCCTCTTCATTTAATTCAGTGTTTTGAAGTCCTGCTCCAAAAGGGTCTTTTTCAAATGTAGCGCTCATGACATATGGAGAGATTCAAACCAAAAATGTAAATATCAGCTGTGCACTTTTCTATTGAGTAAAACTATTCTTGTGAAGTTTTAGTCAAGAAAACATGATCTCATAAGAAACGTATGTAAAGTATTGTGTAATTCTGCATTATTAGTGTATCGCTGCAAAGCACAAAACACTCTGTTCTACATTGTGATGTCATTAAAGAAAAGTAAAAATTTAAAAAAAAAATCATTCAAATCAAAAAAACATTTGTAAAAATGTTTAAAGTTGAATAAAATAATACTGAATATCAGATTCAATGTAATATCGAATGTTGAAAGCCTGTTCTTCACAAACATGTTCAAGTAAAGTAAAGTAAGTACATTTATAAAAGGGTAGTTACACAGTTACGCTTAGTTAAGCAACAATTGTGTTGTTTTACTTAACAAAACAATATTTTGCTGAGATGAGATTGCAGTTGAAAGTATTTAATTTATTCAGACATTGGTGAAAACAAAATCAGTTCAAGCTCAGCTCAAAAACATGTGTAAACATGTTTGAATGAAATAATACACAGCTCCAGGACTTTGATCAGGAAAACTGATCAAAAATCAATGTAATGGTGTTTGAAAGCCTGGTTCTTCACAAAATAATTTAAAGTAAAGTACAATTTATTGTTTTCTTTTTATTCTTTGACCTCACATCTTCTGACTCACGTTTGAAGTCCAGAGGTCAAGTTTTAGGACCAGATTGCATCTTTTCAAGTTAAGTTGTTTTTCTATAAGTGAACGGTCACATAATGAACTGCAGTTAAGATTTAGTTTAGATAAGCGAATACAGCACTTCATGAATTCTTTGAAGCCTTGTTCAATGTATCCTGTTTTAAGTGGTTCTCTATGACACTAATCATTTACTACATCCAAGTAAAATATACTGTGCAAATAATACTCTAGTACTCTAGTATAAGATAATGAAGCTGAAGTGTGGTGTCATAACCTGTCAGAGTGTGGCATTACACTGAACAAATTACACTGGTAAATGACATAGCTGTTATGAACACAGATGAAAAGATTACAAGACGATACATGAGTAATGATCCTGTCACTGCAGCCAATCAACTTCCTCATCTGTGAACAGCTTATAATGCACAAATAAAAGGAACTGTATGAAACTTGTGCTTATATTTGAGGAAAATCGTCATTTAACCTGCATTGTCAGTGTTTTAACCTCCAGACAAAGGGCACATTTCTTGTTTTTTGTGGACGGGTCATGTCTCTTGTTCCCCTCAGGAGCTCCAACACTCCAGGTTCACTCATTTGCAGAGGCTGATTCATGATTAGTTCTGTGAGTTTGAGCAGTGATCACTTTGATCATGGAGAGGACTTTGAGGTTTAGTCTTATCTGACTTACACCGTCAACAACCTGGACTCCATTAAGTTCAATGTTTTTGTCATTAAGCATTATAATTCACAGAAAGTTATATTCAGTTTAAACACATTGTATCTGGGGTTGTTTGTTGTGTGTTTAGTGTGAAATTTGAAGTCATAATCTCAAAGTGCTCTTTTATTATCTACAATAAAAGGAAAAAAGAATGAGTATTTGTATTTATGCCTTAAAGGAATGTACATTGTATTTACAACGTTTCTTTGCTGTTGTGAAGGACACATATCTCAAAACTTTATTCAGGGATTTCAGGGCCGTTGTAGTTAAAGATGAAACTGTTCAAAGAATTCTTTACAAAGATGAAACTGTAAAACTATTGTTGTTCTCAACCACAATGTCTTTATTTTACAGTTTTTCTCAGTCGCTTTGACACAATTGTCCTTTCTAAAACGCAATTTGCAAAACAGCTCACACAGAATCCCAAACTGAGCTTTACATTTTCCTGTCAAAAGTTTTATCATCAAATCTCTCACACACGTGTCAACTGTTTCCACGTGCTTCATCGTTTATTTGACTCTGCAGCTCAGAAACTGTAGTTCTGATCTTACTTTTACTTCAGTCTGTCGTTGGCATTCACGCTTCAGTGAACTTTATCTGGTTGAGTTGAGTTTTTTTATTTTTATAAATCTAAACGTAGGCTTATTGTACAAAAACATGAATGTCAAAAGATTTACAGTTTGCTAAAGATGGTTGAGAATGTCATCCACATCAGCACAGTTAGGATTAGTGTAAGACTTGCATAACACACTTACCGTATACATTTCTACAGTCTGAAAAAACTGTGAATGAATGGAAATGTTCTGTGTATCTGCGCCTTTGTTCAGGTAAATGTTGGAATCAAGTGATCAAACTAAACCAAGTTTGACAAAATGTGCGAGTGAGAAAAAGCGTAACTTATTTAAAAGCTTATTGAATGCTACGATCAAAGAGAAAAGACATCTTTTAGCAATGTTTATTCAACAGCTCAATTTGTTTCCAGAGAAATCAAACTACAAATAAAAAAGTCAGCTTGTCTTCATGTTCTCCAGTAAAGTGTGAAGATGTGATGAGAACAGAAGGCAAGGAATAGTTTTTCCTTTCACTTTTGATTTTAACACACTTTCCATTCTTTCTCTTTCAATTTGCAAAACAGTTCACTCAGAATCCTAAACAAAACTGCAGTTTTCCAGTTAAAATGTCAGCTCAGGCCAAGTTAAATTTTACACTGATACATTTTTCCCTCAAAAGAAGGTTACCAAACACTGCCTCCGAGTTTGACTCAAGTCCTGCTCTCTGTGACCAAATAAACAAAAATGCTTAGAGAGAGAAATATAGATAATTTAAATCTGATCTGTGTGAAAGATATTTTAAACTTGATGCAAACCTTTACAACAACACTGATTTGTTATAGAAGATGTATTTATTGTATATTCTCGGCTCAGACCATTGCCACTGCTTGATTCATGTTCATCCTCTGCTGTTGGATTTTGTCTTTTACCACATGTGACCACACTCCTGGAGCGACATATTCAATTCTATGAACATGTTTGTTTGTGAATGAGAGCCTGAAAACTCTGTGAACTGATGAGAAATGCTCCAAATGATCTGATCGGAATCAAATAATCAAAATAATCAAAGTAAGATTCAAATGATTAAAGTACTTAGCCAATGAAATATCTAAAACGTGATTGGTGATTTTTCTTAGAGACACTTAGTTTTGCTTAAAAATGCAGTTAAAGGTGTACTATGTCATTTAGATATTTTTGATGCACCACAGACAAAATACAAATCTGTGTTGTTACTTTGCATGGCTACAAAATGGACTTTTACTTAAGTAAGATGTTTGGTTTAGTCATATACTGTATATATAGTCTTTTCCACACTATGGCATGACATATTATTATCACTAATAATGAGGTTTCAATTTAACTTTCTATTTCTACTGTTCTGTGTAGAAAGTTACACAGTGCACCTTTAAACTATCAATTATTATATATATTATTGGCCAAACAATCAATCAATCAACAACAACTGCATTTGTCAACTAGGGTAATTTAAAAAGTCTACAAGAGACAATCACACGTACATGAATAAATAATATGTGCACACAACGCACAACTGACATTACTGCAACAAGCTGTATTAGAATGAAAGTTTCATGATGACCTCTATAAGACACTATATTTTATAATGAGCCTACAGAATCTTATTGTGTTAAAGCTCAAATTACCTTTATTCTTTCAATCTTTTAGTAAATCCTTGCACATTTGTTGCTCACATTTTCCAGCTCTGTGTTTGATCCCAGCGGGGCATTTGCCTAGTGACACTTGTGCGTTGCATAAGGATCAGTGCGTCTCTGTGGACTCTGACTTGTTGACTATAACAGAGTCACGGAAACTCTCTACATCTTTGCTGTGCCCCCATTGACCTCAGCTGCTCTCTGATTGGCCACTGTGAATGCCCCTTTAGCTGTGGAGCAGGAGCAGCCTCTGTCCCAGCAGCAGCAGTAGCAGGAGGAGCGACTGTCCCGTCCCGGCGCAGGTGAATAGTGGATGATAATTGTGTGAGACAGTGAATCTCCACAACTTCTCCTCCAGCCTCCAGGGACCACCTCTTTAATATTTAACACACAGGCCATTCCCAGCACACTCCAGCTTGTGACATGCAATGATTTTTTTCTTTCTTTCTAGTTTTTTCTTTAACAGAACTCCTATTGATTTACGGCAGGACTGTGCATCCACCTGAGGATTATAGGTCTCACTCATCTTCATCAAGATTTAATGAAGACCCGAGGAGGAAATGCAGCAGAGAATGATTGACAGAAGAGGAAACGAAAGCTGAGATGCTTTGTACATGTTACATCCGATGTCTTGTTTTACACTGCCAAGCACTGTGTTTGAAGCACTAAACTAAAATTACTATAATCACGGTCTTTTAAACTCCAAGGTGAAGCCAGTCTCTGCTGCATTGCAAAATATAATCACTCTCTATAGTTAAGTTATTTGAACTTTGAGAAAGGTTAAATAATTGACAGAACAAACTGAACTAAATTAATTTAAGCACAGAACAAAGGTTAACTGTAAATAACTTGGATGGTACGCCATCTGTTTGTTTCCATTAAAATATAAACAGTGTGACAGGTATGTTTCACAACATGATTGTCTCCATGGAGACAAGAAGCAGGTATTTTGAGCCCTAATAACATTATGATGAAGTAAATAAAAGAAGAATACATTTAATATAGAATAGGACATTTGGTGAAAAGCAGTAACTTTTAATATGACAAGTCTGTGGCAAATCCTCCATCAGCACATTTACCTTTTAGACCAAAGTATTATCAAGCAAAAGTACAGCTGTCAACAGGTGAAGCCATGAGCAAAAACAGGTTATTATTAAAACATTCACTTCCTCTGGTCAAAATAAAAAAGCAATGGCACCATTTTTATGCAAACCTTAAACAGTTTACTCTTTGAAAGCTCAGGGGACTGCTCTTTCACTGATCGAGGGCTGATCGTTGCCTTTTATTGTGGGCAGTATAAGGTACACCTGTGCACTAATCATGATGTCAGATCAGCATCTTGATGTGGCACACCTGTGAGGTGGGATGGATTATCTCAGCAAAGCAGTGCTCACTATCACACATTTAGACAGATTTGTGAACAATGTTTGAGAGAAATGGTAATATTGTGTATCTGGAATGAATTTTAGATCTTTAAGTCCATCTCATGAAAAATGGGAGCAAAAACAAAAGTGTTGCGTTTATATTTTTGTTGAGTATATTTAGCCATTTTGTAATGTTGTTTACACCTAATAAACATACTCAAGTCATGTATCGTCCTTTGTACATTTCCAAAGCTCCAAATCCTTTTTTCCAACTTGTGATGTCATCAATTGGTAGTTTTGCAATTGGCAGCAACTTTAGCTTCTGTTGAACTACTTTCAGAGCCGGCTCGTTATATAGGCGGTATAGGCAAATGCTAAGGGCGCAGAGTGAGGAGGGGCGCCGGCCGATGTCCAGAGATGCGGAGCTCAAAGGGTGACGGACGTCTGATACATGCATCTGATCATTCACAGCACTGACGCTGTAAAATCAAAGACCCTGGCTACAGATTGGAGAGAACACTATCATGCTAAACCTGTGTGGTGAACCGGAGGCTGCATGCGCCTCTTGACCTGTCCGAGTGCGACTCTGGCTCATTCAGAAACATTTGCGTCTCCACACTCTCTCTTTTTTTTTTTTTTTTCTCTCTCCCTAGGGAAGCTGCGTGTGGCTGTCAGTGCAGTCCAAGAAGAGCTGTTTAACAGACACATCGTTTCTTTGAGAAGCATTTCGAACTCCCAGTGATATTCTGTGAAACGAGAGCTTCATTTTGATCTAAGGTTTGTTCAAATCCGTCTTATATCCACGGAGAAAAGGTCCAAAGTGTGCAATGAAATAAACGTGTGCACAGAACAACGGCGAAAATCGCGAAAAACGGCGCACCGCGGAAATGTTGAACGTGGGGCTTTAAGATTTTATATTTATATTTGTATGAATGTGACAAAAACACACATTAACCTGACAAAAGTCTATATAACAGCAGCAGCAGCAGCAGCAGCAGCAGCGGTGTTTTCTCTGCTCTAACACACAGGACCGTCCTGAGTCAGTCTCCTAAAAGCTCAGTTTTACAGGGGTGGAGCTCAGGGGTGCATCTGGGGCTGGAGCCCCTAAAATCTGTCATCTATGGGGATCCCCCCTTTTGGTTTTTTTATTTAACTGAATCATGTCTTTTTAATTATAGTAAAATTACATCACATATTAAAAATATCACATCTAAAACTCACCAAAATGCAGGAAAATGCACAGAATTTTAAAAAATTCTCCTGGGGGAGAATTCAACCATACCCCCTGAATTACATCAAAACCTTGTTATATTGAAATTTATTTGTATTTAAGGGCTTATGGCACTAAGGGTCTGTTTGCAAATATAATTTAAAATGACAATTTCTTTTGGAAAGGGGAAGTAGAGGGCTTAGAACCAGTGGTTAAAGTGGGCCGGAACGGTCAGGAACGGCGTTCCGGCACCTTCAATGCCCTCCAAAAAAAAAATAATAATAATAATAATAAATTAAAAATAACATCGTTGTAATAAAACAAACAAATGGAAAATGATTATAGCAATTAAGGGATTGAGTTGTAGATGCTACGAGTTGCAGTTGCATTTATTTGTTGCTTCATTATATTTATAAGTGATCAAGTCACAGCGGCAACAGTGAAATGAACAACTGGACCCTGAACGGTACACGCGCACCTCGCTGCACAGCGCAGAGTCCAGTGGCAGAGTCATGTCACTCATGGGGAATCTGCTGAGTCTGTGTGAGGACAGGGCTCATCTCACAGCGGGATCATGCCCGGATTATCACTTTATGGGCCCCTGGGCACAAATGGTAATGGGCCCCTACTACTTTTTCGAGCCATAAGCCGCTATTTTAAAATACACGAATATATTGAAAAAAAAAAACTAAAAACATTTTTTAAAAGTGTAATTCTGTGACTGAAGCTCTGAGTTGACAACATAACCCTTTCCACTTATTAAAACAGCAGCATTAATATTAAATACTTGGACAACACAATATTAGGCTAATGTTATCATTCAGTACTACTCTTTATAATATTTAATATACATACTAGGGATGCACGTTTTCAAGAATTTCTTTAACCGTTAGTTGGAGCTCTTCACGGTCAATAATCGGTTAACCGAACACGTTAACGCGGTACTTTTTTATTGCTGTTATTTTCACTGGACGTGTTATAATTGGACACAGCAGTGCTACGAGAGTGAATTTAGAGCAGCGAGTCAGCGACAGGCCTTTAAACTGAAACAACACGACTGAATAGAAGCCTCTATAAACACTGTTTTAATGCACTTTTGCACTATGTATTATATAAAACTACTCTCAAATAAGGAGTCATGTTTTAAAGTTGCTGCTAACGTTAGCTGCTTACCTTAGCATGCCTTGAACAGGTAAAACATCGATAGTTTGCCAGGCAAGCTAGCCCAGTCTGTTTCTTCACCAACATAAAATCCAAGTTAATTAATCCTGCATGGTTGATATTAGTCCATAAACACTGCAGTGTCACTGGTTTGTTCAGTCCTTCTTAGATAAACAGTGTTTTAGCGATCTTTTTTCCTTCTCTGACAAACGGCAGAACTGTTCAGGGGCAGTTAGCGCCATCTGCTGGAGCAATTGAATATTTGTCAGTTAACCGGTGAAAGACGTCTCACTCGAACAAGGCATTAGTCACGGTTAACCGGTTAATTGGTTAACCATGAACATCCCTAATACATACATCATTTCTAATAAATATCTTCAATAGGAGATTGCATTTGGATTTCATAAGTTAGTGAATTAATTCTAAATCTTTTTGGACTGTATTTGATATAGAGCAAATCTTTTTTTTTTCTCACAAAATTGTACTTTTCAGTCAAATTGTATTTAGCAAAACCAAGTATTATTTTTTGCTTTATTACTTGCAGTGTTTGAATGGGTGACATAAACACAAAAGCCTATTTATGATCATTTATGTCTGCTTATAAGTTGTCTTTAATTTCTTAATAAATCAATTTTCTAGTATTTGTAATCAACTTTAATGTAGTACATTGTTTTTACACGGCAAGGTAAAAATGCAGCGCAAGGAATTGAACCCGGGTCTCCCAGGTGAAAGGCACACATCTTACCACGTGAGCTATCAGACCCTTATGACAAATGGGCATTCAGGAGACTATTTAATCATGTTTTAGGGCCAAAAGTGAAGGGACAACAGACTTTTCAGAGTACAATTTGGGAGAAATATAGTTATTATTACAGACACACAATATTTTTGCAATGGCTGATGGATATTTTGTCGTGAAACTGTAGATTAAGATGTTGTTAATGCATAAGTGGCACGGGTTGTGGCGCTGACGAAGCATAGGGCCAGGTGGAGAGAGACAAGGAGGCGCAATGGGAGTTTAAAGAGAAGGTGGAGGACCAGGACGACGCTTGGAGTGCGGGCGCTCCGGGCGGAGAAGCTGTAGCCAGCGGGGCGGACAGGAGAGCCCTGTAACCAACCGCGGAGGGAGACGGCGACATCGCACCCGAGCGAGGCGCGGAGAGCGCAGGCGGAGGAGCAGTGCTGTGGTCAGCGGAGCTACAGGCAGTGGAGAGCCCGGTAAGAGAGGAGGCAAACGGCGACACAGCACCCGGGCGAGGCGCGGAGAGAGCAGGCGGAGGAGCAGTGCTGTGGTCAGCGGAGCTACAGGCAGTGGAGAGCCCGGTAAGAGAGGAGGCAAACGGCGACATAGCACCGGAGCGAGGCGCGGAGAGAGCGGGCGGGGACCTTTGTAGTTAGCGCGGCCGAGGTAGCGAGGAGAGAACGTTTAACTCCGCTTGTTGTGCCGAGTTTAATGAATCGAAGAGAGAACTGGCCAGAAAGCATATGTGGGGGCGAGGACTTTTTAACCAATAGCTGTAGCCTGTTTCATTTTATTGGCTGATTAGGTGTCACGCTAAAAACTGACATAATGTGGAACCAATAAAATACAAAACAGAAAAAGTGACGTTCAGTAAAAATGTCTCCTGATTGGAAGGGCCCTGGGCAGGAGGCGGGGCCCCTGGGCCTGTGCCCGGTAGGCCCATTGGATAATCCGGGCATGAGCGGGATGGAAGACCCCAAAACAAAACTTTAAGGACTTTACTTTTCAACTATATCAGCAAAGCTTAAAGCTAAAGGCGACGTTAACGACCGCGCGTTCCTCGAGACAACTCGGCCGCGGTCGGAGGGCGAGCCCCTCCCGCTGGTGCTGTTTCGGTTGTGAGGAAGTCCGACAGAGGAGCGCGCACGGACGGGCGAGAGCGATATAAGCTTCCAAATAACCGCGTGTGGTTTTACCGCGCTAAAAATGACTTATAAATTGGCACAAATATGTTAAAGCCCAGCACTGAGGGCACTGAGACGGGACAAGAGCAGGAGCAGTGACAGGGGCAGGAGCAGAAGCAATGACAGGAGCAGGGGCAGTGACAGGGCAGGAGGGACTCACTCAAGGAGAAGAGAGGAGCTGAGGGAGTGTAGTGTACACAAGATATTGTGGGTTACAATAGCTTGTGTCCCAAATTATAAAAAAAATGGCTTGTCTTATTTTTTGTGGGTAGTCTATTTTTATTATAGCTTTATATTTTTTTTTATCTAGAAATAAAACCAGATAGATAGATTAATTGATTGATTGATTGACTGATGGTTACTTTTTTAAGTCCACAGACAGCTTTTTCTCTCTTAAAGCCAGAACAGTCCTGCTGTATTGTTGAAAATCAACACTTTTTCCAGCTAACAGTTTAACATTATTCAAAAACTTTCTTGTGTTTAGCAGTTACCTATATTTGTCACAACAAGATTAAAACTGACTGACCCTCCTAAAACCCGGTTTTACAGGGGCAGAGCTAAGGAATGGATCCAGGGCTGTGGCCCCCTTAATCTGGTCTCTAGTTGCCTCTTTTTATTTAATTTTTATTGCCTGATGTCTTTTTAATGATGGTAAAGTTACATCACATAATAAGAATATCACATCTAAATCTCACCAAAATACAGGAAATTGCATTGAATTTTTCAAAATTTTGAAGAGTGGCCTAATTCCAGCCACTCAATGTCAAGACACATCAGAGAATTTCTCTCTTCTGCAATCTCCAATAGCAAATATAAGTGACAATATAAGAAAAGAAAAGACTATTTACTATTTTCATATTCTTTTGGACTTTGTATGTTCAAAATCCTGCGTACGGCCCTGAACCTAAAATAGAGTTCCCCCACCTCCCAAATCCCACTTTAACCACTGCTTAGAACCCACTACAATTTATATCTATCAGGGGCACTGTTTGAAATCTCGCTAAGGGCGCCAAAAGGGCCAGAGCCGGCACTGACTACTTTACTGCATAAAACACTAGAACAGGCATACGTTGTTAAATTATTAAATTGTCTTTTGTCTTTTCAAAGATGAGAAAATCCAGATTTGGACATTTTCAGATTATTGTGGTGAAGGTGTATGGAGCTCAAAAACACAAAAAAGCAATTCTTGTGTTAGCACTTCATGACATCACAAGGTGGAACAAAGTGTTTTCAAGCCAAAAACGTCAGTCACACTTGTGTCAAACAAGTGTGACTGACGCAAAACGCAACTGCAGGTGTGGTTTTGATGAAGAAGCAACATTAAAATTACAACAAAAAGTTAAGACCCTTAAACGATGGAGTGGACTAGAAACAGTTCATTGGAGTAATCATGTTTAACATAAGTAAGACAATATAATATGTAGACTGTTATATACATCCTTCAAAAGTACTTGTCATTATTTATACATTAAGGCAGGGCTGGGCAATATGGTGATAAAAATCTAAATGTTAGCTCATTCCTGTGACAATCTGCTTTTTTGATGAAATTGTTATATTGTGATTTCCTTTATCTATTCAATGCAAACCTCAGAGTTGCCAAGTCCACTTCTTTATAGCGACTTTAGACTTCTTTTTTTCAAATTCTCTTACGAATTTTGAAACCCGTTGTGTTTGGGTTGCACTGTCAAGTCATTAAAGAAACAAAGTTTGTTTTACAAAAATATATTCATTTGTGATTGATTTTTAGCATATTTAAAGTGCCTATGACAGGTTTGAATGTTTTTCAAATTTGTATTTAGTTTGGTAGATGAATACTTGTTGTAATTATAAATGATAGTTTTACGTTAATCAATAAAAACTTTGTGGAGAAAAATGTGAAAATATGTTGACTACCTAGCGTGTCAGAGTAGTAATAGCTTCTTGATTTAAAACATTCACAGTACATTTTGTTGTGTATTGTAATTGTTTCCTATATCTTATACTGTATAAGTGACACAAAGTGAACAACATTGCACAGACAGTTTTTGGATGCTTATTTTTTATTGAATCTTTTCATTCACTATGGTGAATGTAGGGCCTAACATGCACTTTTGTTTATAAGTGCAAATGAGGCCCTATGCGTTGTCCTTAATGACAACAGTAGCGCCCCCTGAAGATGGATCGTTGAGGGCGCTGACAGAAGACTAAGCTTCCCCATAGTACCATTGGTAGACTAACACCAGCCAGCAGCATTAAGGATCCTGTTAATGTGTAGCACACTGTTCCCTGCACTACTAGCATGCAGCTGAACCCAAGTCCTTTCAGTGACAGACAGTTTTGGATACTGCTGCACATGCTGGGCTCAGGACTAAGGTCTGGGCTGTCGTCCTCCATGTTAATGACTATATAGTCTGGGTTTCTGCTGAGAGTTAACTCTTCAGGATTGTTGGTCTGTGAGGAGTTTCCCTGGCTGACTGAATCGTAGCTATCTCTCTCTTCTCTGGTGTCTGGTGGTTGTCCGTTGGAATTATTTTCTGAGGTCTGTTCTACACTCATGATTTCCTCCTGACGGTTGTTGTCATTGGCAGTCAGACCGTTTCTAATGCTGCAGCACAAGCTTGGCTCACCACTGATGTCTGAGCTGTCCTCCTCCATGTTGATGATTACATGTTCAGGATGACGGCTGATAGTGAACGGACCGTTTCTGTTACTGCAGCACATGGTCGACTCACTAATGTCGGACCTGTCTTCGTCCATGTTGATGACTATAAATTCTGGGTTACTGATGATTGTTGACTCATCAGAATTGTTGGTCTGTGAGAGGTTTTCCTGACTCTTCTTGTCTCTATCTTCTTTGGGTTGAACAGTGCCGGCTGGTTGACCGTTTGAATTGTTTGCTAAGGTCTGTTCTTCATTTATCATTTCCTCTTTGTCATTCTTAGTTTTAAACTTGTGTGAGGAATATGACTTTTTGACGGAGAAAGGCAAACATCCCCAAAGAATCATTGGTAAAGAGACTAGAGCCAACAACATTAATGATTCTGTTAGCATGTAACAGAGAACTGCCTGCAATATCAGCATGCTGCTGAAGAGGAATCCTCTCCACGACAGAAAGTTTTTTAGACTTTTGACTATGCTTGGTTGACTATTACCTTTCAAGCTTTGTTTCTCTGCATCTGTAACTGCAGGGTGATTGTTTAGTGGTCCGTCTTTGTTTAGATCATTGGTGGTTTGTGTGCAGTTTTCCTGAGTCTTAATGTCTCTTTCAAAAGGGAATGTATCCTGTGGTTTCTCCTCTTCTCTATGTTCCTCGTGGACACTTTTTGGTGGTTGCCCATTGAAATAGTTAACTAACAACTCATCTTGGAGCTCAATAGGGCTGTCCCATTCCTCCTCTGAGTCCTCTATTGGGGTTTGTTCCTGGGAGTCATTGGAGTTGTTTGTTAGAACCATCATAATAATTTCTCGTGCCCATTCTGCGTAATCACTCGGGTCCTCCTTTAAGTAATCCATAGTTATAAAAGGATGGTGCAGGGCCTCACCTGGATTTATCCTCTTTCTAAAATCAAGATCCAGAAGTCTTTTGGTCAGACGGAGAAAGCTCATCCTGTCCCTGAATTCCGTCTCATGGGTGCATTCTGGGTAGGACAGGATTGCTTCATCCAAAGTACAACCTTGTAGTGGACCTGGATCCTTCAGTGGCTCTAAACTAGTTTGTAATTTGATCTCTTCATCATTTTTCAGTCGCCACTGGCCGTCCTCCTTCTTCACATAAAACTTATTTGAGTATTTGCCCTGGTTCAAAAGTTCCTTAGGAGGAAATCCCAGAGCATTGATAATGCTGGTCTGGTTTTCAAAAGGAGTGCCGGAGAAGGGGTGCACACCAAGGTGCAGATTGACCAGAACACAGCCCAGAGACCACATGTCTAAGGCCTCAGTCGGTGGCAAGCCCAGGCTAATCTCTGGAGCTTGGTAGGCTGTTGGCTGCACATCAATTCCTACCCATAGCTCTGACTTAAGGTAGGCTACTCCAAAATCGATCAGTTTGACTCTCAGTGGCTGATATTTTTGGTTGACAAGCATTACATTGTCAAGTTTAAGGTCTGTGTGTACAACCCCTATCTGTTTCAGTCCGTCAAACGCCACCAAAAGCTGCTGAGCTATGGGTCTTATCTCAGCCAGAGTCAAGGTATTGCGCCGAGCCAACATGTCTTTTAAGCTGATGTCCAGCATTTCAAACACCAGACATTTCTGACTGTTCCAATCAAAATAATCAAGAAACTTGATTATATTGTACTTGTCAGCGTCCAGCTCTCTGACATGGTGTAGCATCTTCACCTCTTCTCTGAAGGCATTTGGGTCGCCCCGTTTTATAACTTTGATAGCTACGCTCTCGGATGTCTGAGGTTTGAAGCAGTGAACCACTTCTCCAAAAGCCCCTTCACCGAGAACATCTAGTGTTCGGTACTCCCGGAGTTTTAATCCCAGTATGTCCGACATATTTAAGTTTTAGTTTTGGAACCTATTGTTCTGTGACCTGCTCGTATGAATGCGAGTGTTAAAGTGACGATTCTACAGAGAACTGTCTGTAACATGGACTTTGTGACCTCATCAGTTCAAAGGCAAGTCAAAGTTGTCATGGAAACGGAATTCCTTTTTAAATTCCGAGATTAAATAGGTTCTATTCACGTGGCAACAGAACATTCTACTCCAGGCCAATGTTATTTCAATGAGGACGAATCACCAGAATTTAAATGAGCAATATATGTGATAATCAATCAATCAATCAATCAAACTTTATTTATAAAGCGCTTTTCATACATGAAATGCAACACAAAGTGCTTTACAGTGCATTAAAAACAATCCCGCATGCCCCCACCCCCCGAGAAAACCCACATACGTGTACATACTCTCCACCCCTCCTCCCCACCATACCCCCACCCCCCCTCCCTACACACACACACACACACCAGACACACTCCCAAACACTAAAATACATTCACATATACGTATTAGGCCGGGTACAGATGGACCAAAGAAAGCATCATCAGAGGAGCTGTCTGCACCAGGAGCAGAGTCGTCTGCAGCCACAGGACACCAGCCCCGGGCCCAGAGAAGAGATGAGGTCAAGACCAAACCTCCAGGGCCCATGAGCCAGAGCCCAGCAGCCACAGCCGACCACAGCTCCTGGTGCAGAGGCTCCTCAGAGGAAACACTGGAGAACCTAAAAGTGATAAAGGCATTTGAATCAATAAAAAGGTAAATACAAGCAAACTAAGAACTAAATATACTTAAAATAATCTTAAAAATACTAAAATCTAACACTAGTAATAAATAAATCAATAAAAATTAATAAATAACTAAATAAATACATGTAAAACAATAAAACTAATTAAAAGCTAAGCTAAAAAGATGGGTCTTGAGCCTGCTCTTAAAAACCTGAATGTTCTCTGCGGCCCTGAGGTCCTCCGGCAGACTGTTCCATAGACGGGGGCCATAAAACTGAAAGACGCCTCGCCGTGAGTGTGTGTCCTGACTTTGGGAATGACTAGGAGCCTGCTGCCGGAGGAGCGCAGGGTCCGCGAGGGTTCATAAGGTAAAAGCAGTTCTGAAAGATAAGAAGGCCCAAGACCATTAAGACACTTAAAAACCAGTAAAAGAACTTTAAAATCGATCCTAAAACACACAGGGAGCCAATGCAGCGATTTTAAAACCGGTGTAATGTGGTCCCGCCCCCTGGTCTTAGTCAGGACACGTGCAGCTGAATTTTGTAATAATTGTAAACCTGAAATAGACTTTTTGGGAAGACCAGAGAGCAGGGCATTACAGTAGTCTATACGACTGGTGATAAAAGCATGCATCAGCGTCTCCGTGTTGGCCCGAGAGAGAATGGGACGGACTCTGGCGATGTTTTTGAGATGATAAAAACCTATTTTTGTAATGTTTCTAATGTGAGGAATAAAAGTAAGCTCAGAGTCAAAAATAACGCCCAGATTTCTTACTTGTGAGGATGGATTAAAAGATTGTGTTTGTAATTTGGATAAAAGTTTCTCTCTCTGAGCCTCAGGACCGATGACTAAAACCTCGGTTTTGTCCTGGTTAAGCTGGAGAAAGTTTTCTGCCATCCAGGATTTGATGTCTAAAATGCAGTTAAAAAGAGCATCCATTGGCCTGGTGTCATCAGGAGACATGGAGATGTAAAGCTGTGTATCATCTGCATAACTGTGGAAGTTGATTCCATGTCTCCTGATGACACCACCAAGAGGGAGCATGTACAGGTTAAAAAGCACAGGACCTAAAATTGAACCTTGAGGCACACCACATGTGATTTCATGAACCTGAGAGGAGCAGGTATCTAAACTTACCATAAAAGATCTGTCTGTGAGGTAGGACGTAAACCATTTGTGCACAGTACCAGAGAGGCCGACCAGGTGTTTGAGTCTGTGTAAAAGAATAGTGTGGTCTACTGTATCAAAGGCAGCGCTTAGATCCAGTAGAACCAACACTGTCACCTGTTTAGAATCATAATTTAGTCTAAAATCATTTAAAATCTTTGTCAAGGCTGTCTCGGTACTGTGGTTTACCCTAAAACCAGACTGACATTCTTCAAGAATGTTGTGTGAGTTTAAAAAATAATTTAGCTGTGTAAAAACAAGTTTTTCTAAAATTTTGCTTAAAAATGGTAAGTTAGATACCGGTCTGTAATTGTTAAAATCATTAAAATCAAGATTGCTCTTCTTCAGCAGGGGCCTGACCACTGCAGCTTTAAAAGCAGTAGGAAAGACCCCTGTCTGAAGAGAGCAGTTCATCATGTTTAAAAGCTCGTCTCTAAAAGATTCATAAAATGACTTAAAAAACTGTGTTGGGACGGGGTCTAAAAGACAAGTGGTGGGCCTCACTGACGAGAAAACTTTATCAAGCATCTCAGCATTAACCAGGACAAAACTGTCCAGTGTTTCCTCTGGTAAAGATAAACAATCAGATGTGTTAAAAACAGTGGTTCGAGTAGATAAAATGTCACATCTGATTTTGTTTATCTTTCCCATGAAGTGGTCTGCAAACTGCTCACAAAGAGCATCAGTTGGAGGAAGTTTGGAGCTGTTAAAATCAGGGTTAATAAGGTGGTCAATGGTGGAGAAGAGAATTTGGGGGTTATTTTTATTGTTTGTGATTATTTTTGAGAAGTATGCATTTCTTTTGTTTCTGACTGCAATATTGTAGGTTTTTAGTTGTTGATTATAAATTTGATAGTTCACAGTTATTTGATTCTTCCTCCATTTTCTTTCTGCCCTTCTGCAATTTCTTTTTAATTGTTTTATTTCCTCATTTTTCCAGGGGGCCACTGGTTTGGAGGGGGCCTTTTTTAATTTAAATGGGGCAACTTTGTCCAGGGTATTTTGGAGTCTACTGTTAAAATGGTTTACAATAAGATCACAGGGGGCAGGTAAAACAATTGGAGGAGTGTTTTTTAAAACCTGAATAAAATTTGCAGCCACTTCAGGGGTAAGATGACGCTTCCTCACAGTTCTCACAGAGGTCTCCCGTTGAATAAAACCAGTGATATTAAAAAACACACAGAAGTGATCTGACACAGCCAAGTCGACAACAGAGGACACACTCGCAGACAGGCCATACGTGATGACAAGATCCAGGGTGTGTCCTCTGTTGTGAGTTGGCTGTGTCACGTGCTGGGTAAAATCCATATAGTTAAGAACATTTAAAAACTCAATAGAAATGGGGTCTAAAACATCAATGTGCAAATTAAAATCACCGGTTAAAATAATCATATTATAGGAACTATGTAATATTGCTAAAAACTCTGAAAATTCATTGATAAAAAGACTGCATTTTTTAGGTGGCCTGTAGATTGTGACGCATAAAATTGGTGGGTTATTAAAAACGACTGCGTGATATTCAAAACTTTTAAAATCATTAAATAAAACAGGTTTGGTGGCCAGCGTATTTGTGCATATAGATGCAGTGCCACCTCCCCTTTTGCCATCTCTAGCTGAAAATGCAAAGTTAAAATCGTTTGGGGAGGCCTCGTTGAGAACAACTGGTGCATCAGCACCCAGCCAAGTTTCAGTTAAAAACAGACAATCAAGTTTGTGATCTAAAATCAGTCATTAACAATAAAAGACTTATTCAGCAGAGAGCGGATATTTAAAATAGCCATATTTAAAAACAGTGCAGGAATTTGTGGTGGATGAGGTTTGGAAAGTGTTTGAGGTTTTGGAGATTAACTTTGGATTTATTGAGAGTTTTGTATAATGGCCGCTCTCTGCTGATAATTACCGGTATGGATTGTGGTTGTTGAAATTGTCAGACAGACTGTACCGTGAGTTCGATGTTTGTGGAGAGGAGGCGGGATCCGGTGAGGTTTGGGTGTAGGCGGTCCTTTTTAAAAAGTTCAGGTCTGTTAAAAAATGCAATAAAATTGTCCACGTATGGGATTTGATTTAGTCTGCAGTAGTTCATGAGTTTGGTGTGAAGTTGTCTGAGGCGGCTGAATTTTACATCTCCAAAACGAGGTGGTGAAAAGGGTCCAGAAACAATGCACTGTTTATTTAAACTCTGAATAGTGGTGATGAGGGATTTGAAATGGTCCAAAAGTGTCTCTGACTGCTGAAATTTGAGGTCGTTTGTGCCAAAGTGAATTACAACTGTTTTGACGGTGGGGTGGTGACGTAGGATGGAGGGGGCGGAGTCTCTAATGTCCTTCACCAGAGCACCTGGGTGACAGGAGGTGTAGCCTTTGCGCACTCGCACGTGTCTGACCATGGAGGATCCAAGAACGAGCACGGACGGTCCCGGCCTGGATGTTGAGGCAGACGGCACCGTGGAGATATGAGGTTGCCTTTGCGGCGCTGGCTGACCATCCGCTGGAGCGGGGATATCTCCCTGCTCGCGCAGGGAGAGAGCAGAGGACGCCCCAAGCAGACGCGGGGCCGGCGAGCCCCGCGCACACGAGGGGGAACCTCCGCGCGGCGCAGGAGCCGTGGTCGGTGGAGATTTGGCCAGCGAATCACACTCACTCTCATGTAGGTTGCCGAGGACTGGTGGTGAAGAGTTGTCCGTGCTTCGTGCTGCAGGGCGGTCAGACCGTGGTGCTGGGGTGAACTGTAGCTTTCCTGTGCGAGTTTTCTTCGTCGGTGGTGGAAACTGCTCGTGATCCAGGATGTTAAACTTATTTCCAAGTGTGATGTCAACCGTGGAATTTGAGCAAGACGCTCGCTTACCCCGTTGTTTACGTGGCCCAACTGTAATCCACGGATTTTGCTGGACAGGAGTAGAGGTAGTGGGCGCTTTCGGTCTCGCTCCTTGCCGGACCCATTCGTGGTCGTTTGTGCCTGGCTTGGGGGAACCAGGATCAGGCGAAGAGGAGGCGTTCCCGCCAGAGTGCTGGGCCGTATCGGCAAGTTGGGCACTGTTGGCACTTGTAAGAGTTTTGCCCAAAACTATATCAACATCCCGCTCCTCCTGGATTTTGACAAACAGCGTGGATATTTGGTGTTCGAGATCAGCTACTCTCTGGCTAAGGCCCACGCAGCTCTCGCAACTGGATGTGCCGCCGGTGAGTGATTCCATTGTTCAGCTTGTACACCGGTGAGTAGTAGCTACTCGTTTAACTTTAAAAAACAGTCATCCAGGGGTTAAAAACGTGAATGTAGTTAAGAACAGGGTTAAAAGCTGAAACAGTCTGTGCTTGTATTTCCAAAATATGAGTTTAAAATCCGATTTAAAAGTATTTGTTTACACTCGATCTGACAGCAAACACAAGACGCCGGCGCATGCGCACTCCAAGAGACATTATTTCATGGTAAAGTGCAATGTTTTATATCAAACTAAACTATTACATTTAATTTAATTCAACAGAAAATACACATAGAAATTGCTTTGGTATATTTATTTATTTATTTATTTATTTATTTATTTATTTATTTATTTATTTATTTATTTATTTATTTATTTATTTATTTTATTTATTTATTTTTATTTATTTATTTATTTATTTATTTAGTTTGTTTATTTATTTATTTATTGAATCTATCATTTTGAATCTTCTAGGTTTTTCAACATTTTCACCAGGCATATTTATTACTTTAATCAACATTTACATTTCCTTTTGGTGGTTATTTCTACAGTTTGAAATGAAACTTGAAGATAATCTCCCCAGCCCGATGAAAGTCAGTGTGACAAACCAGTGAAGGGACAGCTGATCAACTGCTGCTCTGCCTCGTACATTAATATTTGATGCGTGAACCAAGACTGCGCCCGGGAGGCCCAGAGCACAGAGGGCCTGACTGATGGACACAGACAGCACTGAGATGTCCGCGGCTCTTTTGATTGTGATCACAGGGACGTAAATATGATAAAAGCAATGAAGAAGTGATGACAGGGTGATGGAGCGCTGTGATAAATACAATTGGTTTGGCACTTTGGCCCATATGAGAAGATATTGTCTATGAAATTACAGAGATCTGTTGTAAAAATGTCCTAGTTTAAACTTCAAGGCTGTATGTTGAAAGAAAAAGCACTTCCACAAATATAGTACGTAAATAAATCAATAAATTAAGTGTTTATTTCTTTGACTGATATACATTGTTAGATCACATAAAAGGAGGCGTGCTTTCTTCAGTTATAGTATTGAACGATGTAAGTAGATAGTCTTTTTACATCTTGGCTTTATATTTTAGTGAGCATGTATGACTTTTATTTTTTCTAATATTTGCATTTAAGTACATAGACGTGGCAGAGACAGATGATCAGTGAAAGCAAGAATTTTCTCAAATATGCAGGAATCAATCATAAAACTTTGTGTGAACGAATGAGGAATTGCGCAACAGCAAATAAAGCCAGAACATACAAAGTCCTGATCCCTGTGTGATTATAAAGCATGGAGAAAGGCAGTGCACCGCTGTAATTGGACGATTGTTAAGAAGTTCTTCGGTTCCCGCTGAGCGCCCTGGAACATGCATTATACACTGTGTTTGACTGACCTTTCACGTACTGGAACTGTACATACAATCATTATAGCATTTTTCCCCATTCTCTGACTGCTTAACAATCAAAACATGCACTTTAGGGAATATGCAACAGCTATGATGGTCCTGACAAAGCCTAGCAAAAGATCTGGAAATGTGTCCCTGAGCGCTGCACTGAGGAGCTGACTGTTCCTAAGGAGAGGTCCAGACGCAATGAAGAATGGGTCAAATGCAGAGGACAAAGAAAAAAGTTCTTCAAACTTAACTTTAATGGTAAGAAAGTTAGTAAGCAATTGGTCTGATAATTATTGTCTGAAAAGTCATTTATATTTAGGGCTGAGCGATATGGTAAAAAACATTATTGTCACGATTTTTCTGGAAACAGATCACGATTTCGATTTGATTACAATTCTTATAGACTTTTGTCTTTTGCCTTTGAGGTAAATTCAATCATCTGCTTTTTCTGAAAGTTCCTACTTTTCTGTGATTGGTTAAATCCGGCTGTCACTCACTCAGAGCAGAACAAAGACTGACCAGTGTGGACAAATTTTCAGAAAAAACGTGACAAAGCTTTTGATAAAAATCCCTAGACAAGCGACCTCAGTACATAAATAAAGTTATTCAAATAATAGATTAATTAGAACATTGTGTGATAAAACAATTTTGTCATTTCTAACACCAACAACAGCTTTTGAAAAAAAATCTATGTTTCAAATAGATATTTTTATGTAAATTAAACCTGAAATTTTGCTAAAATTTACCTGGAACTTGACTTGAAGCTGCAGCACAAAACATATGACCTTCAAAATTCATAAAACTATTAAAAGCAGACGCCCAAATTCGTTATAAAGAAACAAACTTGGCAACTCTGAGGCTCAGGGAAGTAGAATGGAAATAATTGTCTGTATTTTAACAAACAGATAGAGAAATAAAAAAAATCACGATTTGACGATTTCACCAAAAATCAGATTGTCACAACACTGAGCTCACGATTAGATTTTTATCATGAAATTGCCCAGTCCTATTTATAATAATCACAAAGTTCATAAACTGACCATGTAGAAAAAGCAAAGACAAAGGTTTGAAATGGCATGGTCGCATGAGGATAATTCAGACGTTTGCTCTGCAGTCACAAACATCACAAAGGACTGTCTGCTCGGCCCGAGGGGGTGAACTGGTCACTCTCTGTAGGTAAAACATGACTATATGTGAATCGGAGTTGCTGCACATTCTGTCAATCATAGACAAGATGATTTTGAATTAGAAAAAATTAGTTTCTTAGATATTTCTGTTCACTGTGGTAAGGAGTCTTACAGAGGGAAATAACCTCTTCCAGTTTTTGATTTTAACATGAATCAAAACACTTCATGTTCTCCAAGTTTACTCGAGTTCAAGGTTTTTAATTTTGGAATGTTTTTAATCCAAATTGAATTTCTGAGTTTCAAAATTCCAATAAAAGAGAGGCTTGACATTTTGGCACCAAACATGAACATGTATTCTACCTACTACCATTAAAAAAAGAATGGCAACACTCCAGAATATGTTCAATTAAGCCTGAAATGCCAAGGACTTTCTCAATAAAGAGAAACCACAACATCTGACAACAACTTTTTTATGTTTGTTTTTGTTTTTACAGTACATGGTCATTTTAAATAACGAAATACAAAATATGTGATTTATAAGTGCATGTGTAGAACTGAAAAATTTTTAACAAATCTTGAATTTCTTTCAATAAATATTTGTATTATGGGTCAATTAAATGAAACTTTAGCAGTATTTATTGAATGCAAAACTACACCTTAGAATATGCTCATAATAATATGGGCTCATACAATATGTCAAAATGTAACTGTGGTTTTCTCTGGAGACAAAATGACCCACTATGCCATAAAAGTCCACCCTTTAACCCGGCTGATCTTAATCTTGTGGTCTGATCAAACGGACTGATGAGGCGTGGCCATATTCTGCACGCTGATTGTGACTTTACACTTGTTCTCACACGCACCACACTGATCTATTCATGAGGGTGGTCGTGCGAAACCTGGCAAGATCACTGCTGACTGAGCGGAAAGGCTGCTGATGCCTGCTGCTCACCCCACACACACACTCACTCACACACGCACACTCGCAGCTCGTAGTGGGGGGTTGCATCTCCGGGGAAAGCGTTTAAATTGATTACACCTATAGCTATTTTTCTTGTGGTGTCAATCCATCCCTGAGTGAGGCGCTTCCTTATCCCGCTGCAGTCCTAAATGATTGTGTTTACCCAGGTGTGTTTTTATTATGTGAGGCAACTTTCACTATGGGAACTTGTGACGCACTCTAGATTCTCCTAAATGCGTGTCAAGTCAAGTAATGATGCCTCTCCAGGTAACAGGCCTATGTCCATGAAGCACAGTCCCACTGAGACCTTCGATTGTTTTTAATCAGCATCACATACATGCCCAGGTTTTTTACAATAATGAAAATGCACTCATGTTACTCATTATTCAATACAGGTGCAAGTGCAAGTGCAAACTGAAAAATAAACAAAAACAAATGTAAGTTGTCAGGTTTTTGCTTCCCTTTACCTACTTTGCTCTAATTGTTCAGCGTCAAATGGGGAGAGAGCACAAACATTCAGCAGATAATTGGAGCAGCACACACGCCTACAAGTTCATAATGAATCGGTAAAGTACAGAGGCTCAGACTGAACTGTCCTTGTCTTATTGAATAAAACGTTCTGTCAGATATAATGCCTACACAAACATACTGTGTTTTCTATAAACTCTCACTGCAAGCAAAGCAATAATTGTCGACATGAATTATAACATAGAAGTGAAGCTATGTTATATTCTACACTCGAATCATTAAGTAAACATTTTATTCTAAGGCTGAAAAAGTCAACACAAGTGTCTTTTCATGCAGGTTTTCATCTGAATGAAGCTGTGAAGTAACAAACAAACAGATGCTAATTCATGAATACACAAAAGTCTGACAGGAAGAGTATGGAAAGTGGAAAAAACATAAAGGATGCACTTAATCCTAATTAAATCTACAGATCTTTGTACTTTCTTTACAGTCTTGCTGAAACTTAATATTTTTATAGCTTGAAAGAAACGAGATTTAAAATAAGCATTTAATCCCATGAACTGTTTTCTCCACTCCAGCACTTCTCTTATCCCTGCACATCTATGTGTCATTAGCCCTGTAAACAGCTTCTTGAGTGTGACCAGTGCTGTATATTTTCTAAAACTGCTTGGTTCCAGCTCTCACTGACATGTCCTGCTCTGATCTCCACACACACTCGCTGCATTAAGCAGAACTGAGATGTTTAGTATTGAGCAAAACTTTCCTCAACAGCAAAGATGAAATAACCCAGTATCAGAATTTACACGGGGCTTTTAAGTCTGCAAAGAGCCTGTGATCAGTGAATAAATTGAATCTAATAGCAGCATGGTCTGGGTGTATATTTGAGTTGAAAAAAATTGGACAAATTGGACTTATAGCTGTATCTGCCATCGCCTGTCTGTTCTGATTTGTAAATACTACTTCAAGCTATTACCTTCAGTGAGCTCATGATCCAATGCATGATGATGATTGACTTGGAGCAGGTCATTCAGGACACCGGGACTGTGGAATAAAGAAGATAAGCTACCAAAAAGACTACAGTCTTTCTCTGATCATTGGTCAGTACTGGCCCTTTTACTATTTTCTCAGCCAGTCACCTCTCAAGTAACTCAAAATTCTGCAACAGAGACCCAAACAACCTCCATCAGAGCATCACCTCAGCAGCCTCATGTCATCTCTGCAGGTGAAGCTTGTCTGTGCCAATGGTAATGAGTAAACTACTCTTATAAGAAGACCCAAGTAAAGCAACATGACAGTTAAATCCCTGCACAACAAACAGAGAGTTCCAGTCTGGCTTAAAGCTGCTGCAGCTTCTCCCTGTCTTCAACACCAGTGTCCCAGAGGACATGTCTAATCCAAATATGCTACAAACTTTTCAGTCATCATACTGTTGATGTCTCCACCTGCACTATAAGGTTCACTCGATCTCTCCAGTTTGGCCTGTTTACAGTGTAAGAGGTGAATATTCATCTGCAGCACATCTGGGCGGTCACAGCTGGACTTGCACACATATTTAAATAGAGCCTGTGGTGAGTTACAGCCTCCTCAGGGCACAGCGAAATCCTTTACACATGATAATGAGGTCCAATGACATCCTACTATTCTATCAGCACAAGTGCTGAATCTGCACAAGCCTGGGACAGGTGGAAGGTGCTTTGAGCTCTCTTTTAAAGGAACACTTCAGGTGGTTAAGAATCCAAATACAAGTGGCATTTCAGGGCTCACAGACACTACAAAAACAACACGTTTGTGTCATATCACAAAGTGATGAACTAATTTATGTACAGCACATTTTCATTTCATGATAAAGAGGACTTTGTTTTTGGACCACAAAAAGGGTTGATGAAAGCCCAAGGGGAAAGTAAGTTGATAATGTGAAACCACTTTATAATGATGGCACCTTAATTAACCTTAATAAGCTAAATATTACTGTCAAAATGATGGTAAACTCATTAAGAATGATTCAGGTTGTTAGGATTTTTGGTATTCATTTTAATGTTTAATTTAGTTTTTGTCTGAATCGTTGTATATAAACTATGTATGTATCTATATTATGTATTAATTCAGCCTTTATCACAGCTTTGTTAAAAGTGTGTTATAAAGTCTCATTGATAAGGTCACTGAGTAGGTAGTTAAAGTTTTTAGTTTTATTTTACTTCTTTTACTTGAGGACTACACAAAGTTTTTCTAAGTTTGTGAGTTGGGAACGGCCTGCTTAAAGTGAAGGAACCGTGGACATAATTAAAGACAATTATTTCATGTGTTACAAAGTTCCACTATCACTTTAAAGCTTTGGGAAATAAGTCAAAACACTGTCATTTGAAACTGGGGGAGAAAAATAATAAAACAATTTTTAATGAATGTTTCCATGGTTACACGGAGCACCCTGCTACATCAGCACAAGAGCCATTTCCACTTTGTATGCAGTTGTAGCCGTTCTCTTTGGCTCTACGGCAACAATTCCTCAAAAATCAATGGTGGCTGTGGCAGGCGTGTGTAGGCAGAGCTGCTGCGGCCGGCCCCTGGGAGCTTAAGGGGGTTACCTGCTTGTTATACCACGGATCTGAACTACTACTACACTGCACGCACTAATTGCCAAAAGGAGAAGCCGTGCAAAGTGCTCAAAGTGCTCGACGGTAAACACAGAGGTCCAAAAGTGTTAATAGGGTTCGACCAGGCCCATCTGTTTTATTAAAGGGAGCGATGGTGTGGGGAGTGGACTCTTGTTTAATTGACCCACTGCATTACTGGAGTCACTGTGACCCACTCCGAGCTCCAGCTGTGAAGAGGCTTGTACTCAATGAAACAGCAGGATAAATAATGAGGGCTGGACTGTAGTGAGAAGTTAGCCAAGAGCTGAACTCAAGCCACTGAAGCCCTGTTTTCAAATGTAATAAACATATTTTAAAGTACATGGCAACTGTGCTCTTGCCTAATTTCATTCCCATTTAGACTAGTGTTATCCATAGACATACATAATTAGTACACACGCAATCAGCATCTCTGTTCTGTTGCTACAACCCAAACAGCGCGACGCCATATTCCTCTGGTAGATGTGATGACGCAAATCAATGAACTCAATGGCACAAGTTGCACTTTTAGAATAGAACAAGCTAAAACAGACATGGGCAAACTACGGCCCGGGGGCCAAATGCTGCCCTCGACATTTTTGAAAATAAGTGGTAATCTTTATATAACTTTTTACTGAATTGATTTAGCTGTTTTGGTCTTAAATTGCCACAATAAATACACAAAATAATACATTACTTTATTTCTATTTACCTTTTTGTATATTATTCATTTAGTTTTAAGAAATTAGCTAGTAACAATGACAATTTGTTACACCAATGATCACAGTCCGGCCCTCTGCCACTTATTTGGATTTAAATACGACCCTTGTGAAAAAAGATTGCCCATCTCTGCACTAAAACAAACGATTCCAGCAAAACCATGAGCAAAAAGAAATGATTTGTGTCTTGTGAAGCTTTTTTAAACAACATTTTATATTCATATTTATTTAAACTTTACATTAAATAATTTACCGAATTTAATTGAATTTATTGTTTGCAATATTGTATCATGGAAAAATTGAGTAAATTCAACAAGGTACATATATTTTTTGTGGAACAGTTTCTAGTATAAATACATTTGTATTTTGTGATTGCTGTTTCTGCAGATCGAGGATGCACTTATGTCTGTGTGAGAAAACTCCTCTAAAGAAACTACCTCTGCCGTCAGTTTCAGCAGAGCACAGAGTAAATGTGGATTAATTGAACATAGATCATTGTATTGTAAACAAGTGGCGAATCTGATTTTGGAACATTTCAAATTTGTGAAAAGTATGCCAGAGTAAACAGCCTTATGTCTTTTGATGAAGCTATAAACTTCTATATTGAATCTATACATGGGACACTGCAAAAAGTCCTATAAGTCCTATAAGGCAATGGGTCAAAAAACAAAAACGATGTGATCTCCTTTACAGTATTTAGCAAAGACTGTAGTTTTCCTCATTGTTTGTCAACTTGTCACTGCACTATATGTTGGAGCGTTTGACAGCAGCTCAGCGAGAATGCAGCTACTGTGAAACTTACCAGAATTCACACTGTTTTGAAACTTTCTTTTTCGCAGAGTAATTCAAACAATCCCCAAAGTCATTAATATTAAACAACAGTGCACCACTAAGAGTCTCTGAATGACATCACAGACAAAAGTTGAAAATCTTGTATTTCAGAACGCCTCTGTTCTGTGAGCCACTTAGTCTGGCCACGCCGCATTAAGCCCTCAGCAGACTAACACAGTGTCCAGCCCAGTGCCAGTGCAGGGGCCTCTGCTTTGCACTAATAGTGTAGTGTGTCTCCACCACCGACACTCGAGCCGTCTGTGGCATTCCGATCGATACGTGGTGAGGAGTGCGAAGTATAGACCAACTACTCTCCTGTACTGCTGTCTTTGTCTCAGGCCTTACTTTAATTACTGCGTAACATTCAAATATGCTTGTGCAAAGTGTGTTGTCTCTCTTCCTAACTAGCAGTGGATAAAGTCCCCAGAATCCCAGGATTTACTGTGGAATAGCTGAGTAATAGGGCTCTTCTCTAGGCTTTAAGTTGCTGGTGCATAGCCAATTACTCTGACTGACTGCCAAAGCCATATTGCCCACTGACAAACAAACATCCTGTGTGTGATTAAGGTGGGCCTAAGCCCAGACAGGCAGCTCTTCTGCTAACAACTCAAACACAGTCGCGGTGCAGGGGGATTCTGCGCTAATCTGACACTTAAGAAGAAGATTATCAGTGAGAGCAGCAAGGACTTACAGAGTTTAACAAAGTATATCAACTGGATCAAATGTGTTCAGTTGTGCTAAACATCGTTATGGCTGAATTATGTAAACAAGTCCAGAAACACTAAGAATCATGGGAAATTCTCAACACAGATGTTAACTCCACTTATATTTATTGAAATATCATTATATAATACCTATAGTAATGTTAAAATACTTCTCCATTTATTCTTTTTTGTCAACCAAAGAGTCTGTCAAGCAGCTTGTGAAACATAAAGATAAGATTTTGCCTCACTTATTTACCAGTCAGCTCAACCATTCTGGGAACGTTTGCAATTCAAATTCACAAATATAAAAATAAGACAGCCAAACAAAAATGTAATCTGGACCTTTTACCACAGAGGGATTTTTTGGTCAACGTCACTTTCTGCCCTACTGCGCATGCTTTATGCAGAAAGAGTCGCTCTCTATCTGCTTTGCTGGGAAAACTTCTTTGAATAAAACAACAAATCAGGACAAGAGCTAACTGTTTGGATCAGGTCTGAACCGGTCTGACAGATGTCTGTCTCCTGAAGCTTGAGGCAGTGTTTTTCTCACCTGAATGTAACTTTTAAGGGTCGCAGGGTCGAATTTCATTCACAAATGTTGATTTAGCAATTTAACTTTTGCTTTCGCAGTGATAAACTCTTGTAGTTATCTGACAACGGAGCTTTTTCGACTTGTTTCCACTGTTTGTGTCTATGAGCGGGGGCTCTTTCTGCTGGTCGGGTGCGGGTGCTGTGTTGATAAACAAAAAATCCCTCTATATTACTATATACATATGAAATTATATTGGCTTCAGTATTGAAAATGTAATTGCCAACAAAAGCTCAGTAGCATATATTGTCTTTCTATTAACAGCAGCTTTGTTCCTCCATCCACGTATATATATATATATATATATATATTTAAAAAAAATAATAAAACTAAAATCTCGATGGGAGTTTCTACTGTGTCCATCTTGTTGCTACTTAAGTAAATTCAACAAAGAAACCACAGACACCACAACTACATTCATTCACTTTCACACAAAGCCGAGGCATTAGTTTGTTCTTCAAACGATTCAGAAACAGCTTCAATAGAGGTTCATGTTTTGACTAACTTGCAGATAACATTCTTGAAACTTACATCTACAGTATAGTAAATAGCTGATGGACGACTTTCACGTTGCTCAACTAAAAACCTAACTAACCACAAATGTTCACAGCATCAGAAAAGGCTGGTAGACTTTATAATTAAACTTTGAGGTACAGTAGAGTGAATGTGTTTGCACTGCTTCCATCAAAGAGCCAGACAAGCACAGATTATAAATGCAGCCAACAAAACAAAACAGTCTGAAACATTCTTTTTTTTTAACTGATCCCTGCCACATCTTTTTATCCTGCTCAGGAAATAAATTCTATATTTTGGATTCTATGTTGCCCAAGTCAGTCTGCAGTCAATATAAAGACTTAGGTTACATTATCCCTAAATAACTCAATCCAGACAGAATCTCGTCAAAACATCTACATTCTCACCTCACTCTCTCCTCTCAAGGTGTCCTCTTTCATTCTCACATTCTCCCTAACTTTGCCCAAAGCCTTCTAACTTTGTTTCTTTCGTACCATCTAAACCTTGTGCTGTTCAGATAAGTGCATGAGCGGTGATACTCAGAGGACCGGCTCCGTCAGATCGTCTTGTGTGAGCTCTGCATCGTGCCATCACAGTCTGTCCCCCAGAGAAATTCACTTTTACACACTTTACTTGAAAACCTCACACATACATATTCATAGAGGCAACTGGCTGTTTCTAGAATCAAGTGTTTGCTAATCTTTAACACTGTTAGGAAATGCTTGTTTGTAATGAGAAGATGCTTGACTGGGGCGTACGGGAGTCTGCTTAACATTGGGGTACTCCACATTATTCTTCTGTACTTTGTGACAAAATGATGCACTAGTTCTATTTTATTATTCAAAAACTCACTAGTCTCGCTTTACTAAGTATTCCCTGTGCATATCACCATGGTGCCAACATAAACGACAACATGCCAAATATGCATGTGAATTCTGAAACATCAATCCGATACTGGGATTGAATATCTGCACCTGAAATTTTCAGTTCAGCTAATATCATGTTTGTGCCCAACAGTGAGACAATTTATTAGCTGATGTTGAACCAAAAAGTCTCATAATATTTGACATTTTATTTACATAAAGCTGTTAAGTTGTCACTTGTACAATAAATTACGGCTACATAACACCAGGCATGTCCAAACTGTGGTCCAGGGACCAAATACAGCCAATTTGGTGGTTGGCGTCTCAACCTCCGACCATCATCAATGATATGGACAATTATAAAGTCTATAATTAGAGACAACTCCTCTAGCTTTAAAATCCTAGTATTGGGTTCAGGATGCTATAGGTTTTTGGGTTTTTTAATTGCTTTGGCACATTTTTTGGAAGTTGTCATAAATATGGCAAAACCTTTACATATTTAGTAAGATCTGTCATTCATTTCTCTAAACATTCTGCACCTGGACACTTTTTGTGCAAAATTCTTGACACCTATGGGAAAACTAGCACTTTTTAGATGAGTGTAGTTATCAGAATGATTACCACTCATCTATAAACTGCACTTTTTGAGCAACAATCATGTGCCAAAGTCTTTAGAAGTCATATAAAACCTGCACTTTGTTGTATGAACGTAAAACAAAATCAACACATAGATTAACTTTGTTCTTAAACACTGCTTGAATTATATTTTTACATTTTACAAATTATAATACAGAAGGTTTTAGAAATTAAAGAGATCAAAACAAATATTCTGAAATGTGAAATAGGATTTATTTTTCTTTTACTTTGTTATTATAATCTTATCTACTTTATTTAGTTCATCTTTCTTTTCCTGTCTGTTTGTTCCTATGAGGTGGAGTTATTATAACACATGTGGTGTAGTCTGTGGTTCACTGCTGTGTCTCTGTCCTGGTCCTCTGTCTCTGTCTCCATGTCCTCTTCCTTCTCACATCCTCACACTTCTATGGTCTGGTTTAACATTATTGGACAACAAATGTGACTCTATTTGATCTAGTAGAGTTGTGTTTTGGGGACAGATTTATTTGTCAGAAGAGTCGCTGCATGTGTGTTCATAACTCAGGTGATTGAACCAAGAAACAACCCTATGAAACATCTGTGCTGGTCATAAAAACATACAGTGGTCTAACAGTACTGACCGAAGAGTTAAACAAGACTAACTGTGTGTAAGGTTCTGCAAAAAACTGTGAGAAGTTAAACAGAAAGAGTGATGACAAGAATAGTGTTATTGTTGTGTCAAAGGTGGAATTAGTTTGGCAGGTTAAGTATAGTAATACGTTCAATTATCCTGATTACAAAAAACAAATACATTATATATATAGTGATGTGAAATGTCTGTAAGCACTAACAGACGGCTGATGTTAAGAGAAATGAATACAAATACATATATTTAAACATAGGGTCAGGGTTAAGTTTGAATGTTCTTCTATAGCAAACACAACTGTCTCAGCTCCAAATGGGGTCAGAGTGAAAACCACAGTGATGTGCGTGGAACTGCATTAAGGTCACCCATGAGCTCCTTCTGCTGCACTGTGTCTGTCACATCCAAATGAAAAACAAAAGAAGTCAGCCTTGTGTGTCTATGTTGTTGTATCTGATTTCCCATGGTCCTCTGCTCTTTCTCTCACACAGCTTTGTACGAGGAGCTCCTTTCGGCCGCACATACGCTCCTCCTGCCTGCAGTGGCTCCCCTCAGAGCAGGGCTGGTGATTAAAAAGAGCTCCGAACCAACAGAGGTATTCACTAGCATCTTTTACACCGGCTGATTATGTGGCTGTGTGGGCAGATGGGGATTCTCCTCCAGTTTTTGTATTTGTCCCGTGAACGAGTGAATGAGAAGCAGAGAGACTAGTCATCAGCAGGAATGTTTTCATGTACAAAGTTATGAAATAGATTGTCGGATTGGCAAAAAAAGTCTTGCACTGCTTACAGTATCTTGAGAGAACACTAAACGGCAGATTTAAGTCCTTAAAACATTACAACAAGGCTACTGATGTTGGTGTTTTTGATTTTCTTAAAAATATTTGTTGATCTTTTTAAACATTTTGCTGAAGATTGAAAAAAGTTATCTTATTTCTACAAATTCAAAAACAAGAAGTCAATTCTTCCTTTTTACATTTGAACAACTGATGCTGGAAAAAGAACATATTGTGATATTACAGTAATACCATGAGATGGGTTTAATTAAAGCTGTCTTATTTATCTACACTGGCATTACCCAAAGTAGGGCTCGTGGGTCAAACTTCTGTAGTGTCTTATTTGTAAGAAGCAAAAACTATGAAGTAACTAGGGGTGGGCGATAAGGCAAAACATTTAAATCACTATTTTCTTAGAGCCAGATTATGGTTTCGATTTTATAACGATTCTTAGACTATTTTCTGTTGCCTTTTTTGCAGAAAGTTTCCACTTCACAATGATTGGCTAAAGCTGTCACTCACAGAAGGACAAAGGCTGACCAGTGTTGCCAGATTTTCAGAGAGAAACAAGCAACCAAGCTGTAAAAAAAAACACACAAAAAAAACAAACTCCCAAAACAAACGACCTCAGCAGTTCATAACGTTTTTTTTATCTAATAATTTTAGCAATGTGCGTCACCTCTAAACAAGTGTTTATTATTTTTGCAAAATTTTTGTATTTTTGTAACATTCGTAATGACTTTTAGACATGAAAGGTCCATGTTTCAATCATTGATGTTTAGGTTTGTGTAAATTACACTTGAAAAGTGCTCAAATTTATCTCTTTTATAACACAAAATTCATAAGAGACTTTAAAAAAGAAGCCCACTTTACAACCCTGAGGCTAAGAGAAGTGTTTGAACAGAGAGAAAATCACGATACAACGATTACATCAAATAAGGAGATTGTCACAGAGATGAGCAAACAAATAAGGTAAATCTGACCTACATCCCTCGGTCACATGACAAGTCAGATCTGTGGAGGGGTGGACAAACAGAAAAATAACATGGAAGATAACACCATACAGTAAAATGAGCGATGACTCCAAAAACTACTTTTACCATATCCCAGCATTACTAAACTTTAGTCTGACTTGATCTAAAGTTACAGTTGTCATAAATACATTAAGTCATCTCAAACATTCCAGCAACTTGCTTTAAAGTGTGTATGACATGTTTAGACATATTTTCAGTAAAACACAGTGAACATGAATTTAAAATTTTTATGAGGTTTGTAGTTGTATTTTGTCCAGTAAATATGACATTTGTTACCTAGCAACCACACTGTAAATGTAGGCCAAAAGTCTCATAAATAACAAAAATGATGTTACAAAATGAAACTATTTTGTAACAATTAAAATACGTAATTTCTGGCTATAAGCCGCTACTTTTTTCTCAAGCTTTGAACACTGCGGCATATAAGGCAATGCAGCAAAATTATAGATTCTCATAGACTTACTATTAACAAGTGCGTCCTATATATGTATTTTATCATTTTTCTTACTAAATCTAGTGGGTGCGGCTTAAATTCAGGTGTGCTCAATAGGGCAGAAATTACAGTAACTATTTAAACTACCAAGAAAACTGTATCAGTTTTGTGTAAATTGTCCTTGACGACACACAGGGATTCTGTTTTAGAACTCAGATTACTTGCTGCTTACTACTTGGATTACTTGTTTGCAACTTAACTGCTGTAAAACTATAATAAATATTTACCTCAAGGACTATCACACCAAACTAAGTCAAATCAGGAAAACGTAATAATCTGTCATATGGGCTTTAAATTAGAAATTATTTCAGTTTGGGTAACTAACTTTTAGTTGTAAATTTGTAAACTTTGTGTTTTCCACTAAAAAGTATAGCGTTAATGCAGGACTGAATAATAAATAATTTTACTTCAAATCAGGAGCTTGTGTGGTCATTTCCAGTTTGGGAAATGTTTTTGTGCATAAACTCATTCAAAAGGAAAAACATGTCGATATTAATTGTGTCGAAGGAATTAAGAGAAAAAAGTTGTCACATTTAAAACCTAATTTGCGTCTCCAGTGTAAAAATCAGCTACCTAACTTTTAATTAGTTATTTTTTTTCATATGGAGTCCAGTTCTGTTCTCGTCAAAATGTATGCAAATGAACCTTTCTCTAAATTAAAATAGACTACAGTTTGTACCAAATGTATGCACCCAAACCAAATGCACCTCCTCGATCAATGACACAGCGAAAGACTGTGTGAGAAACTAAACGCTTATGTAACTAACGGCCAATCAGGACACAGCAGAACTCCACTAACGACACTCACGCTTGTACTGCAAACAGAGCAAATCTGATCCGTCATGTTTTTATGTGACAGATACACAAACTCACTGCACAAACAAGAACACACTTTATAGACAAAGATCTGGCAATAAATATGGAACTGTCGAAATTCCTAAATGAGAAAAGAGCCATGGTGTAAATGTTTTGTTTCCTAAAGCAGAAGAGACGTAATTATCATCAACAAAGCAGGAAAGTATCTGTCATTTTTAGATAAAGCTTCGAGTCCGATGTTCCGTACGGCAGATTTCACTAAACCCAGAAGACCCAATTTAAGAACTGTATGTGTCACTTAACTTTCAATCTGAAGACACTGGGATTAACTGGAGCAGGACAAAGACGGTCTTGTTCAGCTCAAAATGATGACAAGTGTTTTATTCACTAGAAGGATTGTACAACTGGAAAGTATTTGGATATTTCACATTTTAGATTAGAGGGGGATGAACTTTTCCAAATCTGTAGAAAGACGACTCGATTTATACACATAATTATAGTACAAAATACTATAATACTTTTAATTGAAGCCACTGGATATTTCTATTTGTGACAAAGCAACTACATTTTCTTTACTAAAGTAGCTTATTTCACACACCAGCCTCTTAAAGGTCTTTTGAAACACACAAAATTGTCAGTGATAGAAAAAACATATAATATAACAATATATAGTACATACAGTATGTAATTATATTTGATTTTTTACTTGTCACAACCGACTCAACTAAACTCTCAAAAAACAAACAAAAATCTGTTTTAAATTTCACACTAATCAATGCTGCAAAGCCATTACTTCTCTTCTTGGTGTTTGTTCTTTTGACTATTGGCCATACAGTATATTCAAGTACTACTATACTGTACTAGAGTACACTATAACTGTGCAGTATATTTGGAAGTTCAAATGATTCAGAATTTCATATAATGAAAGTTTATTATCATGAACATTCATTGGTCTGTTTGCTACATTTGTTACATTTTCATTTGAAGTGTTTTGTTCATAAAGAAGTGATTCTAAATGAATGGAGTATATCACCTACTTCCTTTGACCTTCAGTCATTCCAGCCACCCTGAGCTGCTCTGACCTTCTCCCAGTGGGCACATCTTATTGATTTACAATATGTTGACATGTTTGAGGAAACAGATGCTGTTTCCTAATTTAACACAGTATAGATCACTGGCGCACTTTGTGACATTACAGTGGAGTGTCCCAGTCAGTTTTTGTCAACCTTATAGCCTTTTAATGGAGGAATTGACTGGTCATGTTGTTGACTTGTAGGTCATTAAATTCTTCTCTTTAAGGCACACTTTTTATGCTCTTTAACAGAGAAATGTCTGAGGCTGGTCCATATCCAACATGTGATAAAGAAAGGCTTGACACACTCTGTGTTGTTCTTTCTAATCTGGTTTTAACCCTTTATGGCATATTTGGTGAAGAAGGTGCCCTCTTTGGCCTGGTACAGATCTAGGGCAGTTTCTGAGCAGACTGCCTTGGGGCAGGACACTTAACCTGGACCTCCAGGTGCACAGCCGTGTCCAGACAAGGTGACGCTCCAGCAGATGGTACGGCGGCCTCAAGACCTGTACTTCAATAGACGTGAATGTGAGCAATCAGATAATACTATGTCCGACACCGTGGAGATATGGACACGCACAGTGCATTATTCAACTTAAAAGCTTGTTATGAGGAGCTCAGAGCTGAGGTGTTATCAAAGATTGATGCACAGAAAACAGTTTGGTTAGCTACGTTATGTAAAGAGATAAAGCAGTGGTTCAGAGGGAGAAAGAAAGGCCCGTACTCAGTGACTTCAAGGACCACCAAGTTACAATGAGACATGCACGAGAGCAATGAGAGAAAATCCTTATAAAGCTACAAGAGCTTTACAGAGCTCGGGTATACAAAGGCACAAAACAAATGTTGCCATGGTAATCCACCATATTTGCAGCAACTAAACAAAAGAGCGCTGGAACCACCCAATGAATCACTATCGGTAAATCATTCACTCTTTGTCAATGTCATGGCTTCTTAAAATATCTATTGGTTTAACATTAGGCTCATTGAACATTAAAGGGATGTGAGCAAGTACATAATGTCTGATGCTACATAGAAATCCATTCACAGAGAGTGGGAACTTTGAGTTTTTGATTGGAAATGCTTCACTAAGCCATTTGTAAATAATGTAATGACCCACATTTCTACCAGAGTGGTGGAGCAAGGGCATTTTTTTAAAGGAAACAATTAAACTTATAACCTCAAAGACAAGATGTGACTGATATGAAACTTGTCTGAAACTTTAGAATCTTGATCTTGTCTCTCTCAAAAGATACATTATCAATATATCTGTGCTGGAATGCTTTATTGCTGTAATGTCTGTGGAGAAGAGTTTATGTGCTACATGTAATTCACATTAGTTTTATCATGTTAATCACTCTCAGCGTTATAACACCATAATACAGTGTGTTGTCCTAACAGCAGGAGGACTGATGCAGCATGCAGGCATTGATCTGGACACATGCATGCACCTCAGAGGAAGACGGAGTGGAGCAAATATTGTCCCGGACGATGCTCTGACCCTCTGCTTCGGCTAATGAGCTTTTATTGACTCCGGCACCTGAAATCACAGCTGCAACTTATCAGCGTTAGCCCCTGATGGCCCGACGCACAGCCCCCAAGGGAGAGCACGCTCACACTAATATCACAGCACGGAAAAAACCACACGAGATCTCACAAACAAGACTATGAACAAATAACCATTCGGGACTGTTTTCCTTAAAACGCCTGACTAAAATCATCAAAAAGTCAACTGAAACTGTTTCTTAACTATTTGGAGCACAAACAGCTGGATTCTGAGGCTTTACACTTTCAGCCTTTAATGCCTGATTGACTCATACTATAAGTGAGAACAAATTCTGCACTGAAGAATAATGTCTGCCTATATTTTCTTTCATAAATAAATTGGCTGTGTGCACAAACTGGTGCCCTGACTCCTGCTACATCATCAGTTAAAGATTGCAAAACTCTCTTTAGAAAACTCAATTTAATGAATGGGAAGCACTACAGATCCATGTTCAGTTACTACATGACGTTAGTAAGTGTCACAATATTCATTGATATGATATTTACTAGTATTTGGTGGAAAAACCTTGTGTTACAAAAGAAAACTACAATCCTTTGATGAATATGACTATGTAATTTGGGAAAATTACAGGATTGGGCTGGGCGATATGGACAAAAATTTATTTCTCGATATATTTTTTTCATATTCTGAGTACACAATATATATATTTCGATCAATATATATGATCTATTTCAATATATCGCCCAGTCCTATTACAGGACACGAGTTACCATGACACTGATAAAGATGCTTGTGTAATTTGTGTTAATTAATTATAACAAAGTGGAGAACTAGACTTACAGCAAACTGCACCTGTGGCATTACTTTGTGCTGATTTCTACAGAGGGTTATTGCACGAAGCTCTCTGGACATATACTTCCATGACTCCAGGGCGATGTATTTGTTTCGTTAGTGATCCCTCATTGTTCCAAGCTAATTAACCCACAGAAATCACGAGTTATAAAGAGTGTCAACTGGAACAAACCTATGGAACACATTAGGAGACGTCAGAGCCTCGTAAGAAGTCATTGTTGAGTTTCCTAATCGTTTAGTGTCTTTAGTACTTCTACTTACTTGTTTTGTAAAGAAAGTTATAGGAAAACTGTGCAGACGCCTCCAGTGCGGCCCCGCCCTTTTAATGACGTAGCTCTGATCAGGTCATTTGTAGTGAGAGCTTGAATGACACTAGTTTGAGTTTGGGCTTGGACAATTTCTCTCCAAAAGATGAAGATAATTTAACTAAAAATACTAATAGGGACCTTTAGTAACGTACAGGGGACATTTAATTGAAAGTTTATAGTACAATTTGCCTGTGATTCATCCCAAAATGGCTAATTTGACCAAAAAAAAAATCTCTTGGCAGATCTTTAGTTGTTTATATAAAGCCTCTACTGACTGACAGAAACAGAGCTGTTCAGCTTATCCACATCTAAACATGAACAGCAGACTTATCACTGCATCTGTGTGCATCTGCTCTGAGTGCTCAGAAGTGAAAGGATTGAACTTTAGTTAAACAGGAGCCACGCGGCGCAAACACTGATAACACTTCTAGTCTCTGGAGGCAATGTAACTGCAGCTCCACACTTTTGTTTACACTCTGCAAAACAGATCAAACGTGTTTCAGTCTATTTACAGTCACGCAGGAGCCCAATGCTGAGGATTTCAAAATGTTTCAAACTTTTTGTAAGAGAATATACTATGTCATAATGTCCAACGCAACTCAATGTACTGCAATATTTTAAAGGTATTGCTTTACTCTACAGCAGAAGTTCTTAAACATTTCACACTAAGCACTACTTAACATAATATTTGTCTAGTACTATCAGGTCCAAACTTGAACTATATTAGGCCTAAATTAGGATTAAAATAAAGGTAAATAATGTCTAAAACAATGGCAAATCATAGATAAGACACTTTTTATAAACACTTAGCCAAAAAAGGACCAAAACATAAATGCTTTTGTGACTAAGTGCAAAGAGATTTTTGGCGTCACTTGTGTGGTCACATGTTCATTACGTGACGCTTCAGTTGGCAAAACATTTAAAATGTAATCAAACACGGAAAAAACTAAAACAAAACAGTGATTGTATCTTGCTGAGTGACTGTGTGTGCAAGCAGGTTTGATAAGAGCAGTCTAAAGTACTTCTACTGTGTTCCTAAAAAGCCTACATCAGAAGAAAGCCTTGAATTTCGGCAGTTAGGCAGTTTAGAAAAAACTATGGGAGCTAGTTTTTGTTCTGCCGACCAGTCACCTATAACAATCACAGAAATAAGCAAATAAACATTTTTCTCGGGCTAAAAGTTCTCCTTCCTCCAACATATGTGATGCACTGGTTGAATTACGTGGTATCACATTATTAAAAAGACTAGAAAGATTTATTAATTGATTTGGATTATTTACCAACTATCGTACCTAAAAAGATGGACTTGCAATGTCAAAATGTCCAAAAAGCAGCGCAGTTTTATGTCTTAAGTGCTGCAGAGTTTGAGTCCAGTAATCTGAGGTCAGGAGGTTGTCTGTTCAGAGCGCTGTGTAGGAGATGTTACTGTAAAATACAAATGTCTTCCTCCTCCGTTACATCCAAAACAGTTTCCAAGCTTTTCTCTCCTTTTTCAGCATGGTCTGCTGTGCACTGAACTTGTCTGATCTGACTGATTGTGTGTTTCTGAAGCTGTCCACTGAGGATCTATAAACTTTGACAGCTTGGCCTTATCACAGGGATGTTTTGTATTATGTGAACAAGAAACACAAAAAGCATAGCTAGGTCTACTTATGTCATCTATTCAAACATATAATCATTCATTGCTAAGGTTGCTAAATGGCATATCCTGTTATTTCTCAGTGTTAATCGACTAAAACTCATATCAAAACTAGATTCTACTTTGAACCAACAACTATGAAAAGCTTAGATTTAATCTATATAAAAAAAATATTAAGGAAAACACACTTTGACTTTTAAAAACATTAAAAATGCAGTTCTTTTACATAGATCACTTGAAGTTGTATTTAGAAGAATTCAGGCATGCTTGAGTAATCCTTATTCTTTTGCAATCAAGACGGCATTGGTCTGAAATTCCCAGACTGCCCTTCTTCATTGAATGTTGCAGTGTAATTCGGCACCATTTCTGCTAAAACGACCATATTGATATAATGGATATGTTTGAAAATTCTTTTTTTCCCCAATTTACAACAACTTAACTAGCCAGGCTGGCGCCACTAAGTGCATCTGGTCAATTTAATTTTACTCCAGCGACTAGGCCAGGTATCACAGGACTGCAAGTATGTACGTATTTGTATTGTTTGACTCTGTCTGTATTTGTTTCACAGACAGAGTCACACCTGGTGCCTCAACCTCCAACCACCACCAAATGTTCCCTAACATGCATAGTATCGGTTGGTGGGGAAACCGGAGTGCCCGAGGAACCACCCAGACACAGGGAGGAACATGCAAACTCCACACAGAAAGCCCAGGCCGTGCAGGAATCGAACTCACGACCTTCTTGCTGTGAGACCAGAGCGCTATCCGCTCTGAAATCGTGCCGCAAAAGTTCCTGAAAACCAGGTACCAAAATCAGCCAATCAGCAAACAGACAATAAGCGTCGTGTTGACCAGAAGAAGGAGTTGGGATTGCAGACTGTTAACTCTTGTCAAATATTAACTTAGAAATTAATTTTGCATATCTCTAATTAGGTTTATTGCACATAAACGACTGAGATCGCTGACACATGCATTTGCACTCAACCTCCTGGACTACGCTGTTGGTTCAGGCACATTAAGTAGGTAACTGTACGTCACACCAAAAGCAGTGATTGGTTAAATCAAATGGTTGGTACACATCTACCATGGAGCAAAAGAAGGACTGACAGTTTCTATGAAGTGACAACATGACCCAAAGAAGTGGTTGTTGCTGTGATGACATTTACAGTTGTTTTTGGTCAGTAAAGCCAATTAAATATCCAAAATATAAAATAATGATACACATGTGCCATTAAACTAATACTTAATGTCACACTCACATGTTAAAATTTGAGTTGTTGTTTTTTTGTGTGTGTTTTTATTTTTTCTTTTTTGCAAACTGGATCGATTTTCTTTTAGTCTCATCACTCTACTTGAATCTATAACCATTTTGCCTTATTCACCCACTTGTGCAGGAGTAGTGCTGCATCTTTTCCGTTTCCTGCAACCCAGAGAATATGATCAATCTAAAGTAGCTGTATAATTTGGACATTTATTTCCCTAACAGGCCAGATCACATTTTCAGCCCATTTAGAGGGAACTCTGATTGCATTGTGACTATTGACAACATCATCAGAATGCATCTCCGACGTCTCCTCCGCGCTCCCACTCTCACATTTGTGTCTCCCTGCATCTTTCTCCGTCTTTATTCAGACTTTGTGCAGTCATCAAGCTTTAGTCCGATCCTTAGATGACGTTAAATTGAATTGTCTCAGCGCTGCGGTCAGCGATCCATGATGTTGGCCATTTTCTTACAAACAAAGTAAATATGGGTCTGATCTTTCTCCATGTTTGTTCTGCTTTGTGTTTCAACATCTTTAAAATAATTTCTCAAGAGAAGCCAGATTTAAAGATGTGTGGATCTAAGATAAAATAAGAGATATTTGTTTGTTCAAGAACTGCAATAAGCAATTAAGAATCTATGATTATATGTGGATCACTAATTTACATTTTTTGTTTTTAAAACACTAAAATGCATGTAAAACAGTTTAGAAATAGAAAGAGGTCCATTTACTTGAACTAATAAGCCCCGCCTCTTCATTGTAAGATTTAATGTAACAAGCAGCAGATTTTAAACTTGTCATTTTTATTGTTTGTGAAGTGGCTGTGTGACTATTTTGAACCATACCTGCTTTACTATGAATGTGAATATTTTTGAATAATTAAAAATTAAATACAGATGTAACACATGCAGTGGGCGGGGATAGGTGGTAGGTGAGAATGGGCTTTTCTGAGCTTGCAGGACAAAACAATATTACTCAAACATGCACGAATTAATCCAATACAACTTTGAGAAGGCAGAAGGAGTAACAACAAGGTCAAAAACACAACAGGTCTCCTTCAGGCAGCTGCCTTCAAGACCACGTATTCAGATTTACATGAATTGTGTTAAAACTGAAATTGGCCTCAGTAAAACTGTGATAGCTTTTTGTCATGTTGTCTATACAGGAGCCTTTTTACTTTTTAATGGATTATAACATAAGTAGATCATCAGTGCAGATTTGGTTTATTGTAAATCTCAATCTACAAGAAACAATTTCGCCAACTTTCTTCACACCGTAAAAAATCATACGAGCAGTGATTTAAATGAACTTCAATATTTGTGTTGATTTAACTTGAGTCAAATATTTTAAACTTAGACTTTTAAGTTATGAGAGAGAGAGAGAGAGAGAGAGAGAGAGAGAGAGAGAGAGAGGAGAGAGAGAGAGGGGAGAGAGAAGAGAGAAGGAAGGGGGGAGAGAGAGAGAGAGAGAGGAGAGAGGAGAGAGAGAAGAGAAAGAAGAAAGGGAAGAGGAGAGAGAGAAGAGAGAGAGAGAAAGAGAGAAAGAGTGAGAGAGGAGAGAGAGACAAAGACAGAAGAAAGGACAGAGTGAAACCAAGAGAGAGAAGAAAGGAGCGAGAGAAGAGAGGAGGAAAGGAGAGAGAGGGAAGAGACACAGAAAGAGAGAGGGGAGAGTGAGAGATAAAGAGAGAATTTCAGACAACTCACAAACATGAGTTTAATTGACAAAACTTAAGGCAGAAATTGTACTCACATTTTTAAGTTAACTGCCTTATGTTTTTACAGTGTCCATGATTACTCAAATATGCAAGAATCTGTTAAAACACAACTTAGAATAAATTGAAGATAGAACACTATTGTTGAATTTGCATAATACTGTATGTGGTAGAACAAAAATGCTCAAAAATATAAAAATATAAGTGGGTATGACTATGGCTGAGGTCGAGAGACTAAAGTATAACATTATGTACATTAGCAGCCGGCTGTGTGAGTCGCAAACAACATATGGGCAAAATTAAGAGTAAGTAAAGTGAGATGATATATTATAGTTTATCTAAAACACCAGTCACTATAATATAACATCACATATGTATGAGTTTTTCAGCCCAGTCTCCAGAGAAAACGTAGATATACGACTAAATGACAATCTACGATATCTACATATACGATAAGTACCTGTCAAGCCGAAAGAAAATATTGCTTAAACCAAAATGTATAGGTATTATACGTGCTAGCTTTTTGGTATCATATTGATGTAAAAACAAGGCATGAAAATGTGCTTCTTGTAGGTTTTTGACATTTTTTACACTGTAGTTTGATTAGTTATATTTACTTTGTATTAAGCCAATTATAGTTTTATGTATTTTTATCCTACACTCAACAAAATATAAATCCAGCTTTGAGTGTGATTGTGATGGATGTAATCTCTTTGAAAATTGTAGAAAAATGTGCTTTCAAGACAGGCAACAGCTTCGTTACATTATCTATGAGTTAATGCCTTTTGTGCTAAAACTGAACATTTCAGAGTGTCCTTTTATTGTGATCAACCTAAAACACACCTGTGGAATATTTATGCTGTCTAACTAATCTTGATGTGTTGTTTATTTTGTTCTGTAACTATAATTCAGTGCACCTTACTACCAAAGTAAGATAGTTTGAACTTATGTAATTATTATTTTCTTTTTTGTATTTATATTATTTATGTTTTAGTTGATAATAATGTCCTATCACTTTGCAAGAATGTTACTTATATAGTTAAAAACACTCTTAAGGTCACCTGTCTTTTACAGTGAATTTACAAAGATTCTATATATTTTCTATAATGTACTTTTGCATTGAAATGTGAACGCAGCAAGTATTACAAGTTCTGCTATCTATACTGCCTTGTTTTCCTTCTCAGCACATTTGATCTGTAGCGTTATACAGAATACACAATGTCTTTATAAATTGTTGTTTGTGGCCAGTCCAGGCAAGGTTTAGTTTTGTATTTGTCTGATTTTCAAGTGAGCATTAGTAAGTGTCCTCTTATAGAATACAATACTGTAAAAGACTGTCCTCCAGCTGCTCATCTCTTCACACAGACTTGAACTGTGCTGTCTCTTGTGTTTTGCCGAGAGAATACTTGGAGAAGTTCAAAGACAGAGCCATAACCTTGAGTGTCCTCTGCTCGTCTCCTCTGCTTAACCTCCTCTGTGTCTCTCCACTGGAGGTATGTGAGCGCACGGACACCGGGGATTTACAGTCATTAAACAGCATAATGAACGAGCACGCGCAAAGATTTATACAGAATTTTACCAGCGGTGTTAGCGCTTAAACAGGGTGACCTTAAACTTATTTTTTATCCTGCTCAGTGCGTGGTATTATCATGTTATTTGAACAAGCAGCTGCGATGGGCGGAAATGAGTGCTATTGTTCAAGTTCATTTTATAAAACATCCTTCAACATTCCAGTTTTGCAAAGAGGTCAAGCGTTAGACCAAGAACATCTACTGTAACTAGTCAAAGAATCTACTGTACCTACTCCAGCTAAAAATACGTTTAGTTCTGACAGTTATTCGTTGGCTACATGAATACTTTAACTTCAATCAGTTATGAGAGCAGCAGGTCTCAAAAACACACAAACGAGGGATGGACCATAACTATAAGACTAAAACAGGTCCAAACTATCACGTTTCTATCCAGAATAAGTATTTATCTGCAAAGATTAAGAAAAATGTGAACTCAGAACAAGTTGCATGATCCAATGTAGCAATACTGGTCGAAACGCGTCGCTCTGTCCCTGTAGCTCAAATAAAGGACTTTTATTTTAGTCATGCCTCGGATCTCCTTTTCGTCTTCTTATTGTAAGTTTTGATTGAAGAGCACCTGCAGATCTTTAGGCCTGTGGACGCACTCACTTTTCTTCTTGTTTGCAATGTTTTAATGTGTTGTTCCTTAAATAAACCATAAAATATGCCCTAGTCAGGGATATCATTTCTGCAGTTGTGCATGAGTTTCTGGGCAGGTTCAGATTGTATTTTGATGCAAATGTGGCACTGTCTCTGAGTCAAAGTCGTGGGGTCAAATTGCCAAAGTGTTCTATTACTCAATAATGCACTCTTGCTTCAGATTTGTATTTCTATATTGAAAATGTTGAGTCAAAGGACACATGAGCAAACTGAATTGAATTAAATCAAGAATTGAACAGTGAAACTTAGCACAAACTCTCCCTGAGATTAGGCAAATTACAGCAAAAATGTAATACATTATATATTACTACTTACAATAATCTATTTATAGAAATTATACTAGTCTCTCTAAAATATAAATTACGGTGAGTTACTTTTAGCTCTTTATGTAAATTCAGAGCACAATATTGACATGTGTACTTGATCACTGGTCAACTCAATTTACAAAAATGTGACAAAACAAAACATTTTTTTCTTCACAAAATTTTAATAACTTTAGAATAAAGTCAACAAGCACCACAAAAACTCATCTACGCTGCAGTTTCAGTGATGATAAATAGTTGTTTTCATTAGAATGTCAATGCAATTTGTTTAATCATGCAATTAACTTGAGTTACTAAGACTTTAAATATAATATGATGTTTTTGAAGTAATGAGCTATGATACACTGAAAAGAGTAAAATACCACAGTAATGCTTGACTTTTATACCACATTACTGCCAAACACAGGAGATCAGCCCAGACTGCTCACTGTGTATACTTCCACAGCCTCTTTAAGCCGTGCCGTGTCGCCCATGAATATTCATGTGCAGAGCAGTTCGGGGATCAAACCGGCAGGGTCATGCTCGGCTGCTGCCTCATTACTTACTGCTGTTTGTTATAGAGGGCCACACACAGACAACGCCTGTGTAAATGCTCTTAATCCTGTTCTTGTAGGATGTAATGCAAAGTCCTGTGTGTGCCTGGAGTTAAGCCGCTGGATGAGAGCTCGTAAAAGATTCAAAGGTGTGCGCTGGAATGACTGGGCAGAGTATAGGTATATATAGGTAGCGTGTATGCACAGAAAAAGAAGATGGGGGTTACATAACAAGCAGAAAGGTGTATGAAGATGGAGGAGATGCAGTAATGGCCATCTTCTGTTATACAACATTGTCTTGGTTTTTAAAGTGGGTGGAAGTCAAAGACAGAGAGGTTTAATAGAGCATGTACCAAAAGGCTGTTGGAGAAGTTCAAGTGGAAGTAAAGAGCATTTCACAAAGAATCACTTCTGGTGAGAGAGCATTATAAAGTACTTTTTTTTTTTTTTTTTTTTAAACAAAAAAATACCTTTTCTTTGTAGGTTTAAGTCTAAAGACCCACTGTGTAACTTTTTAGCTAAAAACAATTAAATAATAGTATGTTTGTTTGTTTTTTTGTTGGAATGTTAAACATTATCAAAATATACATTTTTACACTGTGGGCTGGCATCTGCCCAGAATATACTTTTTTATGGCCAAGAGCAATACTTCCCAACTTTCCTTGTCCTAAGTCCCCCCTGAGCTTTGTCTCACATACAGTCGCCCCTAAACCAGGAGTTTTAGGTTAATAAAAAATTAAAAAAATCTTTTGATAAAAAAAAAACATCTTTGATTTCAGATAATATTTGTGTTCACCATCTGAAACCCTGTCCCTGTACCTCTGGTTGGGAAACACTGGCCTATATGAGAGGTTTGTGTCCATACACTCAGATGAGTTAATTCTTGACACAACTCTTTTCACACTTTTGTTAAAATTTTGTGTAGAAATCAGAAATTTATGTGTAAACTAGTGCAACACATCTTTGTGTTAACCTGTTAACCAATCACATTGCAGAATACACAACACATTTGTGTGTTAACTTTTTAAGCAATCATGTTACAAGATGCACAACACATCTTTGTGTTAACCTACAAACCAACAACCTAATCAGCCAGATGCAGCCAGAACCAACTCATAATTTAAAACCACAAAGACCCCAGGTTCAATTCCTACACCCTTCATGTTCACTAGCCATTTGGAAAAAGATGTTAATCCCTATACAAAAATACAATAAAACACACAATTGTGTTAAAAATAACACGTTCTGTGTAGATTTTAACATGTTTTAAGAAATGTTGTTTCTTTAACAATAAAATACTCTATGTAAACTTAATAAAGTTGGTTTTAGATCCCAGGAAGAAAAAATTTAATAATATGACAATAATACAGTTAGATACCTGCATATAGACGAAACTACAGATCAGATCTGCGGAGAAGTGACCCTCCGCTCACGGACAGTTGACTTTAAAAAAGTTAATTTAATCCCTTTTTTGAAGCCTGAGGGGGAATGCTAGCGCCCCTCGGTGGTTTTGGTATTGTTTCAACAGCCACAACTTTTACTAAGCAGTCTGTTTACTTTGGATAGTGGCGTGTCCTTCTTGTGCTGTCCCTGAGTTTCTGTTTTGTTACAACATTCACACTCAAACTACAAACTGTGAATAACAATAACAGAGACTTTTCTATACCAAACAAAGATTCATTTAATTCTTTCCTCGGATTTTATTTAAACCATCTCAGAATGCATTAGAGATAATTACTGTAACTTGCATAAAGGAATTACTGTGAGCTGTTTAGCGTTTTACAATGTAAGCAAAGAAATAGGCATTGTATAGACTGCAAGCTTGACTGTAGCTATAAAAACAAACTAATAACATTATTTACAAGTCAGCTATAAAAGACATACCAATAGGATAAAGTCTCTTCTTTTCATCAAGATTTATAGGGAACAATCTCATACAATAATCCACGTAGCTGGTTACACATATGGCATATAGTAAGATACAAACAGGCAAAGATCCAACTAGTCTTCTACAATGTAATAAAATGTGCATACTTAGGAAGCGATAATTGTGTTATTTTTAGACTTTCCACCTTGAAGTTTCCCAGTCCCATGTGCCTGTATCCTAATGTGCAAATGCTGAGCAGCCATTAGATATGTATATCCTCCCTATGAGCACCCTTAAGATCTATCTAATTCACAAAAATGAAGATGTCGATGAAAAGAGTGGGGCTGATGACATGATGAAAGCAGTACGAACAGAGGCGCAGCGAAAATACACAAAGACCATAGGAAAAGTGCACAAGTAAAGAAGGAGCTGGTGGAGGAAAGAAAGACAAGAAGGCGTGTGCTGCTAGTGTGTGATGTAAGTGCGGCATAGCGAGGAAAAGACAAGGAGAGAGGAGGCTACATAGCTGGCATTTTTTCCATAAAACTTTACTTTAATGAGGAATCTTTGTGTCTCTGCTGTGTGCTGCAGTTTGAGGGAAAAAAGCCCGTTGAAAAAAAAAGTACTGCAGTCGCCCCAGTGAGAAGGAGGTGGAGGAGAGCGCTTCCTGAAGAGAACAATTAGACGCCAAATATAATCTCACGTTCGCCTATGGACCGTTTTTAATGTGGTTATCGGCAGGGTGCTGGTGACGCAGGCGGGCAGGACTAGCACTCTAGGGACCCCTCTCTACCTCTGCCTTTATCCGGCCCTCATCCAAAGCTGCAATTTCTTTTTCTTCTGCTTTTTTTTTTAGAAGTTACCCACTGCAGGCGTGAGGAGAGAGCAGGCTAGTATAGGCTTATAATGAGCACTGTGTTCCTACAATACACTCAATTTAGAAGTGCAGTTAAGCAGCCAGGCCCGCTCTCAAATCGGTTTCCAGCACCTTATTGGCTTAAAGGGGAGCAGCGAGAGGGAAGAATGTATTAGAGAATTGCGGTCGTCTTGTGTGATACAGCGGGAGTTTCTATAGACGGAAGAAGGTCGAGAAGGACAGAAACTTAAAGTGTTTTCTGCGACTGTGAAGATATAGTCAGTACAGTGAACAGCGTGTTCGTAATAATTATGTGAAGCTTTTGGTAGGCTTCCTGTTACAGAGTATCTAGATACTCGTTTGAGAAAGTATCAATACTAAAAAAATCACATCAGCAGAACACAATTTGGCTGTTTACTAACATTTTTAGAATGATCGACTACAAATATCAAAGAATTAATGCATCCAAGAACTACAGTGTTTTAATAGTGTTATGTAAAACTTTGATCAGAAGAATTGCAATTTTAAGTCATCTTGGTATCAAAGTTGGTGTCAAGAATCAAGTATCGAAGTTAGTTTGGAAATTTTAGTGTCACGACAGCAGTATCTATAAAATGTATGCCATCATGCAGAAGTACAGTTATTAAAGCCAATTTAAAATTAAAGCCAACATCATCGGTCCTCATACATTTCCAGCTGTTACTTTTGTGTGCGATGATGATGGTAACAAATCTGTCATAATTGAATCATTGAAGTGACAGTTTGTGGGGAAGAAGACAAAGGAGACGAGAAAAGAGTTGGAAATGACAAAAAGTAGAGAGTTCGAAAACATAGTTTGTCTGTCTATGTTAACAAGAATCATTATTTGTCAAATAAGTATATTATGTAATCCTTATTAAACTTTAGGGATGCACCAGTCCATACCTGACATCAACTGATACCAATGTGATAAGAGCAAATAGTTATCTTTATTTCACAATCTCTTAACTGTAAGAGATTGCGTCATAGGGCTATGCAACTTGACAAGTCTGACTTAAATGTTTATTTTGGGTGAGAGTAAATCATGAAAATATTATGTCGAAGTGAAGGCATAACTAGGATATCGACTGAATCGATGTCCTGTGACCGATACTCGATGATGGATGAGCACACATGTTTGATCCCAGTATTGGATCAGTGCATCACAACTGATTTTGACCATTCTTTACAATATTGCTGCCTCGGTCGTATTTTCTGCCAATGTCAAACCAGGAAGTAAAATTACAGTACAAACCAAAGTTGTCAAATTAAAGACAATTACCATAGGTTAGAAAAAATATACATATAACCATTTTCACAATTTTACTACTGTGGAACGGACGGAGATTTTAGAATACTAAATTGTGTTAATTCATAAATATTTTGATAGGAATAAATGGATCAGCATGGTTCGTTCACTTTTTTACATTGTTTTAGCTAAAGTATCCTCATAAATGTTCTCACTTGCAGTAAATATGCCTGTTTTTCATGATAACAGTTATTTACATAACAAGCTCAAAAGTTAGTTTTGTAAGGCATAGATCCTTTAACTAGAAAACCCTGAACTTAAGTGCTCATCATCATCTTTTCTGTTTACTGTCCTAGTTGACTTATAGACCCTCACTTTCACAGCTTTATTATAGTGCAACACAAACCAAATGTGAACGGCAGTTGGAGAAGGATTTTACAGCGGCAGAGCAGAAAAAAGAAGAAGAGTAATGAAAGAAGTAAGTCATAAGAGCAACAAAAAGAGGTGGTTTCAGCAGATGTGAAGGTCCCTGGAGTCATCATTGAGTCACCCGTCGATAAACAGGAAGAGTCATGTCATGGTTTACTTATACGTGCAACCTACAGTGACTAAATCAAATATGATTTATTGTAACACAGAGCATATGTAGACATAAAGCATTATAAAGCACAGCACAGAATATATTTGCTGACACTAATGTTATAGTATGTATAAATCAAAAATATATACAGGTTTATAGGTTTTATAGAGCCCATAAACTTTTTTTTATCTATTTATTTTTTTTATTATTTTGTTTAAAGATAAGGCTTGCCTAGTGGCCCAAAAGGTGGAATAATTTGAGTAACTTAACAGAAACTGTGCTTGTTTTCTTCCTAATGAATGGCTGCTGCAGGTATTGTCTTTTCTCTATCAACTCTGCATTCGAATCTGTCTTGATCATGTTTTGTTTTTCACTTCATAATATGCAAAGCTAAAACGCTTGGAACACAAAATGAGCAGTCTAGAGGGTTTTCACAATAATAATTTTGTATGTGCGGATAAAACTGTTGGTCCCACTGACAAATGAGACCCTTTTCATGGACAGAGAGTGCAAGAGTTACATTGACTAGCAAACTATTGTTGGTTACATTTGGACTAACGAATCAAGTCAGAGCTGAGTCGTTATATTTCAGACACTTTTTCATCGATTAACATGTGCACCTCTTCAGTTTCCATACACCTTACTTTTACAGAGTTATATTTTTAAGAGTCTCTTGGTTCACTTTGTTGTTCTGTTCGGAGACTTGAACACAAATGTCTAGGGGTCACTTCTGCTTTCATGTGGATCAAATAAAGTGAACTCAATTTTATCTTATGACAATATGCAGGAGAAATAAAAAAAAATATTATTCCAAGTCATAATAGAGGGAGTGGCTTTGGATGTTTAAAACCATTGTGCTCTTAAAGTTGGGGCAATTAACTTTTTAATTGTAATTTAATTAGTAAACTTTCTGTTTTCCACTGAAACTACTTACACCAGCTGACCAAAGTCTCCATTCATTTCAATGAGACAAGTCATTTCCTTCGTATTAAATATACAAGAAGGAAATCATTCTTGCTGGCCAGGCAACTGAAACTATGCAACACTTTTTGGTGTATTTTTTCCTGCATTGTGTGTGCTGGTTTATGATTGTTGGTGCAGGAGTGACCCACAGGACACAGCCGAGCGATTGGAGGCGGTCTCTGTTTAACCTGGATTAAATAAAAGTGAACTGTCAATAAATAAAAACATCAGAACAACTCAAAGTCTTAATATTGACTTAAATACAAGTATAGCTTGTTCAGTTACCAAAAATAAAGATGAAATAATGATTAAAAGGACTTATAACAAGGGAATACTTTGGATGACCAAACTCTTCTATCACGAGGTTTTGCAAAAGGGAAGAGGGAGTTTCGACAAAAGAAGAAACTGGGCGACCATGACAGCAGTGTCTGGAAGCCAGGTATATACAGTAGAATAAACAGTAACAGAGACAATTTTGTGTAATTAAAAACATAAAACATCCGGTTACATAACAACATTTTTTATTCTAAGCAGGGGTCGAATGCAGCTCTCTGATTGGTGAAGCTTAGATGGTCTTCTCCAGTTTCACTTTGTTGTTTGTGAAAATAGCTTTATAAGCTCTAATTGCAACCAAAATGAATACATGTCGATATTAACGTGTCAAAGGATTTATGAGATGAAGTTGTCAGATTTAAAACCTAAACCTTTAAGTGCACTCTTATTTGAGTTCAATATTGGGCTACTCTATCTCTGGTTAGGTCTATGACTTGGCTTGTTCAATCTCATAAATAAATGCAGAACAGAGGATGGACAAGTTTAGACCTATGTGCAGAATGAAACTCATTCATGTGGTGAAGTTTTCACTTTTGTGCTATAAGTTGTGTAAGGTTATTTTACCGGATGGACAAGCATCACAAGAGTGATGCACATAAATAAAGATGAGTTCAGGACTTAAAGGCACATGCTGACGTCACATTTGCCGCTCGAGCTCTTGGACTGTTTCTGTCACGCAGCTGTACGCAGTGCAGCCGCTCAGCAGCAGCAGCAGTGTGAGCTGGTCTGTGTGAGCTTTGTGTGAATGTTCAGAGGCGCCTCTTGGGAGCGAGCGCAGAAGAGGAGGAGACAGATGCGATTCATTCATCATTTATTTCATCGCTGCTGCCACGTCTCTCTCCCCTCGCTTCTTTCTATATTCCCACCGTGTCACTGTCCCATGGGAGCTGCCTCCCGCACATCATCAAGAGCCCTGGCATCCGAGCCACATCCGAGTGATGATCAATGGCATTTAGGAGCGAGGAAGCCGATTAGTGCATGCGTAAAACCATTCACAAAGTGCAGGTCAGTCAGTTTAAAACTTCAAATAGTTAACTGAGAACCAATCAATCAATCAAACAAACAATCAATCAAAAAAGATAAACTTGTCTGATAGTGACACATTTTACAATTTAGCCTGAAAGGTAACTCATCTCTTCTGACCAATAGTCAGTGCATTACTTTTTACTCTCATTTTAAAATCTGAATCTCATTGTTTGTTTGTTTTAAGTGACGACATCTGAGTTTCCACTGCGTTAATATCAATGAGACAACTGTGGAAACTTGATAACAGCAGTTTTAAAGCAAATCCCCACGAGCTCCGCATGATTTTTGAGAAGGATATTACTTTGTACTGGAGTTATAAATAGCATGTGTTTGATAGTGAAGTCCCGCGGGAAAATCACCGCTGTTTGCGTAATGATCTCGTATCCACCTTTGGGAATAAATAATCTCAACCGTAGGCTTTTATCTGGCAACCAGGAACTTTTACGTTGATTAAAGTAAGACGCACGAGTGTAGAGGGATTTACGTGCAACTTCAAGAACCCACACAATTTGTTATTTCTGCACAATACGCAAAGCATCACAACCTCAAATATTTAACACCAACACGAAGGAAGCAGAAACATAAAAGTCCACTTACTCAGAAGAAGTGCAACAGGCAAGCACAGAAGGCAGGTGGAGTTCACAAAAGATGCCATGATGGTTACGCCGTGCGTCCTGAAGCGTGTTCGGAGCGAGTCCCGCTGCACAGTCCCGTCCCGTCGGAGTGCCGCTGTTCTCCTCACAGTGCCGTGGAATCCGCTGCGTGTGCGTGGATCCTCCGTGCGCTCACGCTGAAAGGGGAGGGCGCGTCCAAAGCGAGAAGGCGGAACACGAGAGCATCCTCAGCAGCAGCAGCAGCAGCAGCCCACGCCACGCTCTCCAGAGACGCACGAGGAGGAGTTTTCTCTCTGAACATATGTAGTAGCTTAAAATACAATTCAACACTTCAAGGGGCGACAAAAAGGGAGTTACTCTAATTGGGTGTTGTTTTAAAATGCATGCAATGAATACACATTAAAGTGAACTTTTTTTTGGCAGATTTAGTGCAAACTGGGCAAATTCGCTATTGTCAGGTCGAAATCGTCACAAACTGACTTCTGCTTCTCACCGCAGAGGCCAACGTATCTTATTCTAACAGTGCGAACACTGCTAACCTCCACCTACCCTCCTTTCACCCTCTCCTATTCTTTTCCAGAGCCAGCTCGGTTTGAAATCTGCATTTAGCTGAGCAGTCTCGTTTTAACAACAGAGGGAAACGTAAAGGTAATGTTTATTAAGGACAATGTACAACTGCATTAGCACTACGGCAGAAATGCTTGTACCAGATTCTAGCTTTTACAGCTAAAAGAATGTCGTTTTTAGGAATTTAAAACTTGATAGCCTTGATTATTCTATAAATATAATTGGCAACATAATAATAATAATAATAATAATAATAATAATCGCTCAACTGACCAAAGCCCAAAGAATTATGACTTTTAGCTTTCATAGATACACACACATTTGATGAAAAATGAAAGTATATATTTTGTTTTTCTATCTCTTTATCTAACGTACGACACATTTAAAACCATTCTAATGCCTAACTTCAAGCCTACTCTTAATTGGAAGATGTATTTATGAATATTAAATGTAGATTGGCAGTATATCATCAGCAGAGAAAACATAGATTGTGCTAGAATAAGAAAAAAACAGACTCAATGTACATTTTTTTTATTCCAAAATGTTTAGGCTAAAACAAACTGTAAAAGATATAACAGAACATCATAGTTTCATGAACAGAAAGAACGCAGCTTGAGCCTCAGTTGTAATCTGCATGTGAAACCCAGAGGAACAAGAGCAGTAGTCTAATACGAGTTTATGCACTGTTTGGAAAATAAAATTCTCTTCAGTGTTGCAACTTAATTCAAACCGTTAATTTCTTTTTAATGACAAAACAGGTTGAAAGTTTAGAAGGGAGATGTCTCTGCGTAACAAGTGAGGATCATAATCTAAGCAAATGAAACAATACAATAAGGCACTTGCTAGACAAATCCAATGGAACTCAAACGTGACTCAAATGGCGTCCATCAGCTCAACTAAGTGGTCACCCTGTCCTTAAACTATGAACTCTGCACATGAGCTGTACATATATTATCTTACACAACATTAACAAATGTAATGCTTTTAAAACTTAGAGAGATAGGTTAGAGTCTGTAGAAGCTGCAGGACCAGGAATGATTTCTGAATCAAAAAGCAATGAACAACGCAGGCAAAAATTCTGCAGTTCAACTAAGTGCTGCCTCCTAGAGTCTATGACACGTATCTGCACATTTACTTCACTACAATAATCTGAAAAAACTGATAAAAGAATATTATTATAATATTAACAGTGAGAAGTGTATATTTGAGCTTGACACCTGCTAAATGATACACGTCAAATACTAAATGTCGGAATTTAAAGAGAGCAACAAAGAAAAGCGCGGGATAATTGTTTGATTCACTGGACAGAACTGTACATGGGACACTGGATCCAAGCAACTGTAAAGAGGAATTATTTTGTGGAGGAAGCACAACAAAAATTCTTTGTAATGGAAAAACATACATGCTGAAATATATGCTATCAAACATCTGGACATCACCTCAGAAGACGTGAGGTGCTGTCTCCTCACCCCATTAAGAAATAACTGAATCTAAACAACCACAAAGAAACCATGGCTGTTGCATACTTCTGGTTACTGTGGTAAAGTACAACTAGTTCCGAGCTGTTTGGGTGTTTATCAAAAAAAAGAGAGAAGGAAGGAAAAAAATCTGGCATAACAAGATTCCAGATGGTGTGGACTCAAAAACAAAACACCAGCAATCACAAATGCAGCAACATTACAGAACAGGTCTTGCATCAGTCCCAGCCTAAAACAAAACCTGGATTACTTGCTGATGTGAGCTGGCTCGGTTTGACATTCATTTTGTCTAATATCAACCAACTTATGTCAAAGGTGTACACATTCAATCATAACTAACCTTTTCTGTCTTCTGTAAATAAAGAAAAGGCTGAGAATGTGATCCATTTTGTTGATGAGCTGATGAAAATCTAACCAAAAAAAGCAGGTTGGGGAGGTCTCTTTTCAGTACCGCACTGTCCTTCATGCCGCGCACTCAACAATTTCTCTCACTCCAGCTGTGAAGAACACAAAGAAGCATGTAAAAACGGGCGACAGACTGGCGCGCATGTGTAGTGTCCCAAAGAAAAGTTAGTGGTTGACCAGGCCTTGCAGCATCATCATGAGTCGGCGCGCCCTCTTGCTCAGGGCGCTGTGGGGTTCCTGCTGCAGGTACGTGAAGAGTTTGGTTCGCACTTGGGTCAGCACAGACGCCATGTGATCTCGGGTCAGGGGGTCGCTGTGGTCCAGATTCATCACAGCGTCCTCAAGGTAACTGCCATCGGACAAAGAGGAAGATGTCAGGTCATTTAAAGAAGACATATTATGAGTTTGTTTTGTTGGTGTAAAAGTTTTCCTCTGTGGCCCCTTGCACAGGAGGCAATATTGACACAAGTAAATCTCAGGTCTTTAAGGAGTAGCTTTATAACAATTTTCAGGCAAAAGTTTACCACTACATCAAGAAAATTGCTAAACTGTGCTTGTGTGTTTCTTGGTTGAAATATTATTTTATACACATGATGAGAAGATTATATTTGTTCTTTTAAGTTATTTTTGTTCATGTTCCTTCATTTATAGACAATCAACTGGTACTCTAAAAACAATATTATCAATTTTTGGGTTTGTATTCCACCTCTATGTAGAGCTATTTTGTATATTTAGCGGTATATGTAGTATAAAAGAAAAAAGTAGAAAGCAGTAGGTGTAATTCTGTTTTGGGGGCATCTTAATAAGAACCTTTACTTTTCCCACAATGGGGATTACAACTGAAAACTGAATTAAGATTATCATACTCTAAATGAACCTTTGAGTGGGAAATGAAAAGAAAAAAATATATAGTATTGTTAAAAGCTAAATTCCCTAAATTAACCAGAGGTAATAGACACCAATCAAGGCCAAGTCTATATTTGAAAAGATAGAAATGTGGTAATGATTGTTTGCAGTATAAATTATGTATACAATGTGACAAGCAGCAGATGAATACAGCAAGTGTGAAAAGGGGGCATGTGACGCGGACATGTTCAGGTCCAGTACTTGGACACCTAACCATTAGTCATAAGACAGCAGGAGGTCCACTGGATGACAAAAGACTCAGATATACAGAGAGCTGCTAAATGAAAGGCCTCTGAGCGCTCACAAAGTCACACGCTTTCATTTATTCTGGTGTAAAAAGCGGCGGAGGAACAACACGCACTCTAGATTGTGTCCCTGGCTTTGACTGCAGGGGACAAAGACCGAGCCCAGTTTGAATGTCAAGCACTGCCCTTGATCACACTGCTGCCTGCTGGCCCCAGTGTGACTGTAAACCTTGTGTTGTCACAGCCACATCATGGCACAAATTGAGTTTTGCGATCGTCACCTGCGGCCTTCTATCACACTTCTTCCTCTCGCAGCGATTTTAACTCAATTGATCCTTCCACTCCTTTGGAAAGAGAGTGAGCCCCGGGTCTGTGGACAAACTCTAGCCTTCCCTCCTTAAACTCCCAAGATCCTTCCAGGATTGTGCACACTGGAACGTCTAATGATGGACTGAAGTCCAGCATAGGTATTCTGCAGTTTATGAACACATCTAGTCAAATAGCTCAATTACCTAAAGAATAATTAGTATTTTGGTGGGTCAAAACCTGGACAACATATTTTCACTGCAGAACTTGGATCTTGGAGGAGATCTGTAAACTCCAGGTTTACTAGGATGAACATCTTCCAAAAAATCAATAAGCACCACCTCAAATTTAGCATTTTTAGTGTCTGCGTGGGAATATTGTCAGTTTTTTTTCTACCCATAACCTATTTTGCACATGAGCAAATGCTTGATAAATGAGACTCTAGATGCTGTGTTTACCATTAAATGATACTAACTCCCAAAATCTAGATTTGCTCCCATAGTTGGAACAGCCTGACAATAAACTGATTGTAAAACAAATTATACTTTGATTGTAGCATTGTAATCAACATGTAGAAGTAATTATATGAAATCTATAATCAATGTTTTTGATCAGTAGAGGCAGTGAGAGAGAGAATCTTAACAAAAACACATATTCAGTTTTGGATCACTTGTACCACCACCGTCGATCTTTAACTTTGTGTGTTTTGACTGAATAATAAATACTGAAAGAACTGTGACATTAATTACAAAGCTACCACTTCATTCAACGCAGCAAATGAGGAAAAGTAAAGTGTAACGTGTCGTTTGCCTGTCCAGATGGTTTGGAGGCTCAGGGGAGCCACACAGGCACCGACAGCACATCCAGGTCTGAGCACAGCTGTAAAGGGACCAAGCTCCACACAAGAGCCGCTAAAAGGCTGATCGTGGAGGGAACGCCCCAACGCCAAGAGACTACTGCTGAGGCCAGACACATTTGGAGAACATTTTGTATTACAGAATTTACTTTTCTAGCTGCAATATTTATATAATTACTAGCTAGAACAATTAAGTTAATAAAACTACAGTTGTTTATCAAAGTATTTACCATTATGAAAGCAAAACTGAAATGTCATTACAGCTTAGCCTGACTGAGGTGGATTTTCAAATCTAAACCTAGAACGATACTTGCCTAGGATCAGAACAGACTTTTCTGAAATACTAAAAAAAAGTGGGTCTGATGGAAAATCGATAACTGGGTTAAGGATTATAAAGACTTGATTATAATGGAACATACTGCACCTTTTTGCAAGATGAAGGGTATAACCACCAAGATTTAATGGACTTGCTTGCTTGGCGTGGCTTTAAATGTTGTTTACGGAACTATGTTTGTGCAGGTGTCACTACGTGAAATATAGACCTGTGTATTTGAGACATTAATGATAAAATATGCAATTATGAGTGCAAATAACTAAAATATATTAAATATATAATTTAACAAATATATAAAACAGACTTTTTTAACTTGGGAAGAAATAAAAAAATACTAATGAATAGTTCATTATTTTTATAATAGCCGATTAATTAATAAATTAGGTAAATATAGAGTAAGGTCACCAATGCCATTTACACAATTAATGCATAATATTTATGTATGTATCTTTTTATATTAAGCAGTGGTACACCTTCAACCCATTCCCACATGACTGTTGTCTTCTTTTTTTTGTCTTTTTGCAGGAAATTGATTTGCATTATTGTTATGTTATTTATTTGTTATATATTACTGTTATTATGGTGTTTTATTGATCATGTTTGTTAATTTTGAAGTAAAACTTTTTTGCATCGCTCAATAAATCTGCATCCACAATATTTTTAAGCAACCCTTGATATACATTTTTTTCTTTTTTTTTCTCTTGATACCAGCGATGTTTGTTTTCATAAGATGGACAACACGCAACCACCAATTGCTAATTTGTCATTAACATGGTGGCCAGAAATCATACAGTGAGGTAAAAAAAAGTAGATCCATAGATCGTACAAGTGGTTCCACTTAGAAAAATGTGTAATTTTCATCATAGGTACAACTAGGAGAAACAGAATCTGAAGAGAGAAAGCCACATTGTATTCTGTATATTCTTGGATAAATATTTATACACCATCAAGAGTTCTGCCCCCAACAGGCCTGTTATTTATTCTATGGGATCTTCTCTACTTCTTACCTGTCTCTATAGCACCTGCTCTAACTTGTTATTTGTATAAAAAACATCTGTCCAGACATTCAAACAGTCAGATCACAGCCTGCTTAGCATAACCAAAACCAGAAAGCTGGGCATGGACATGAGACAATGGACAATTGCAGGGCAGCTTGATGAGGAAAGAAACTCAACTATCGGTGCAATTCTTAGAAAAAAAAACAAATAAAAATATATGACAACTGAAATTCTCCCACTTCCTTCTCAAGTCAGCACGTCCAGGCCCGGCCAAAGTTTGGCAGTGACCATCTGGATGATGCAGAGGAAGATTGGAAGAATGTTTATGGGGCAAGAATGAGACCAAAATAGAACTTTCCGGTATAAACTCTACTCTCTGTGTTTGGAAGACTAACACCATATCTATTGTGAATGATGGCAGTGGAAACATCATATTCATGTCCTGCTTTTCTGCAACACAGGATGACAGGTCCGAATTAAGGAGAGGATGAATGGGACCAAGCATTGTGAGATTTAGGGCACTGACGATAGAATGTATCTGGTATTCCTAAACTCACCACCTAGTAGAGATTAGATAGGGCTCAAAATATCCAGCCCGAACCCACGGACGTAGTGTCCGAACCCGACAGGAACCCGATTCATTCTCGGTGCGTCTGAGCCACAGCCCAAACTGTGGGATTTTAATGACAAAGCACATTACTGATGTGTGATGGGTTTACATGTAGGCCTACACTGTGTCTCCAGAACCAAAAGCGCTTCCTACCAACCGCACATCTCTCTCTTCTTCTGTCTTTTCACACTGCATGTTTAACATAATGTGAGCGCTTTTTCTCTCTCTCTACCTCACATTTCCCTTGCTACATGCGTAGTTGCGTACACATACATTCTCAATCTTTCTTTCTCTTCTTTTACTTGCTCCACCCGTGTCACACACACAACACCTTTTGTCTCTCTTTTTATCTCACTTTGCGCATCAAACACGCATAATCCCTTCCTACGTCGCATAGTAGGCTACGTTAAGCACTTGCATGGTGCTTTTGCGCTGTGTTCTGGAGCGGCTGTCAATCATCCGGCTGGGGTCCAGAATCTAAACTCTACCGCCAAGGCAACGAAGCAGTGGCCGAGACCTCAACAGACCTCACCCTGGGAGAAACTGCATAGAAAAGCGCATCAAAAAACCCGCAACAGTGATAAAAAAAATAACAAAACTGTAGGTTGCAGTGCATTGTGTACTTTAAGCTAAACTTTCCTGGCTGTATGAATACTTTTATCCAATAACACACAAATACATCGCTTAAAAGTATTTTTTTGTTTCCCGTAGCTGAGTGGCATCTATGATGAACATTACTTCTCTCAATTTTTTAAGTGGGACATCTTGCATGATCGATGATTATTTATCCCACTGTTTTAGTCTGGAACTAGAACTACACAGCTTGTGTATTCTTTGCCTGGCAAATGAACTTTAGCAAGGGCATAAAAATCAAAAGGGATATAAGGTCAAAAACACAATCCCAACGAGCAGAAGCCTGTCCAAAAACCAGAGCGCTTCTCAAAAGACTGTGGTGGTAGGACAACCAAGTTTGGAGCAGAATTATTAAATTGTCTATTAAGAGGCTCCAGGTTTAGAAGAACTCTTGATGAGCAAGTCCTTAGACTATTTTATGAGGATGGTGATCTGTAAAAGTCTCTTTGTCAAGTGTTCATTTATGAGTGTGAAATGAAACACTACATTTGACCAATTAAATCTCATTTATAAGGAACTTCTTAAAACACATACAGCTCACCTGCTTGTTTCAACGAACCAGATTAAACAAAGCACACACTGTGTTCTATACAACAGAGCTTCAGACAAGAGTAGTGCCCCCAGTAAAGTTTTAATTACACTGACAAAGAATTGCGATAATATTGTAAGTAATGAATTTAAGATTAGACTAAAAAAAATCTTACTGATATTCTGTATATTTGGGCAAATGTGATTTGATGCGTTGCCATGGTGATGATATGAAAGTTATACAAGCAAACATGTCTTGAAGTATATAAGAAAGAAGCAAAGGCAAAATCCTTGTTTTTCAAGTGCACTTGATTCTGAGGATGACTGCGACTCAAACCAAGAGTTTGCTCATGTGGACTGATCTCAGGTGAGTTGTCACTTCTATGACTGATAAAAATATTTTACTTTAAACTTGTAAACTGATTTTGTATTCAGATACAAACTATGCACAGTGCATTTGAAATATAGCACTAAAATGTCTCAATGACTCAGCATGTTAGAAGTTATTATAAATCATTATTGAACAGAAATCTCCTCACCTTATTTTGAGCTCAGAGCGAGTGGAGAGGTTGGAGGAGAGCTGCTGGATGAGTGACAGCAGCACTGGTTGGCTGAGGGGACATGGGTGCTGCCCAAACACCTGCTGGGAGTCTACGGTCTCACACACGTACAACACAAGGTTCAAGTCTGTTGCTGAGAGGGCCTAAGGAATCAACAATAAATGTCAACGTATGTCTAGCTTTGATTTGACTTATTAGAAGATAGAAAACAGACAACAGAAACGAGAATCTTAATTTTGACTCACTTGCAATATAACAAAATAATAATATAAATGATTGGCTGTGTACCTGCTGGAAGGCCTGGTTGAGCTGGCCCTGCTGGAGGAGCTGCAGGATGTTGGCCTGCTGGGTCTGGTAGTCGAGGTGGGCTGTGGGGACGGGCGTGCCGGCTGCTGACCTCATCGCCTGCATGATGCTGGAGGTGACCACCGCCTGCTGCTCTTTCATGGCCAAGCTCACCTCTCCTTTAACAATCCTCTGCACGTGGCTAAGAATAGATTCCTGCAAACTGTGGATGAAACCCAGCAGACGGCAGAAAAGAGGTTAGGCTGCATTAAAAAATACTTGCATTAGGTTTACATGGACACAGTTTCATTTTCTCTTTCCTTTTCCTCCATGGTACATTACATTAAAGGCAGAGCAACCCAACGTGTGCTTTGGACCATTTACTACACCTTTACCTAGACAGAGGAGGAACGCTACGGGGAAGATGGGAAAGAATTCTAGTCTCTAAAACTCTGACTGGATGTGGCTGTATTATTAAGCACAGGATAAATGAGAACCAGAGCCTATAAAAGTCAACACTGCCTTAATCTGTACCTGCTTGCTACAGTGATGGAAAACATAGTTTTATGTGTGTATGCATGAACAGTATCCGCCCAGAATACGTACTTTCCCACCATCATCTGGATCTGGTGTTGGACCTCAGATCGGACATTAGCAACAATACTGTTGCTCAACTGATCTGTAGAGTTCTGGAAGCTGTCAATCATCTGCTGGAGCTGGCCAATCATGGGGTCCCGGGATTCCTGCTCCCTTTGCTTTCTGTTCTTCATATGACTTTCAAGTTGCTGAATGTCTACAAAAAAATGTAATTTATTACATAGAACACTTACAGAAGGACATATTCATGAGTAACAGCTTCCGGTTATATGCAGCATTTTGAGGACATCCCATCAAAAAACATTTGTTTTGTTTTGTATAGTAATTTGTTTATCTCTGTTCACTTTCTTTAATCATTCAGAATTAGGGCAAGAGCGATATCAGACTAATCGGGCTTTACCAGTAGGATTCTGGTGATATTTTTTCACAAAATTTAGAGAAGCCATCTGGAGAGACCTCTGCAGTATGGTTACATGTATACAGGCCACAGACATAAGGACATTTTGTAACAATCATAATATGAAAACAGAGAGGAATGAAACTTGAGTGAATCCTAGCTTGTAAAGACAACAGGAGAGTATACATAAATTAAAGGCAAAGTGCTAGTTGCATTTATTGTGGACATGATGAATTGAAAAAAGTGAGTTAACCATTTTATACATATACATGTTGGAAATCACAAATCTCTATTGTTACTCAGGCCACGCTTCCCTGAACTTGTGGAGAGGCACATCTGGCTTAATATCAGGGCAAAACTCCTCTAAGGTTAATCCAAAGCAGTCATTTTTAAAAGTCTAAAAAGCTACATTGATGGGAACTGATTTAGAAGTAGGGCTACTCTGTGCTCAAAAGGAAACCTGAATGTATAGTGAATGGCAACACAATAATTTCACTTTTGGTTGATTTCATAACACTGGTTTCATACTAAAGCAGTTCGATAATAGAAAAAAAAATCTTGGTTTTATGAGTAATTAATCCTGTATAATTATAAATATTGTGACTATAGAGACATACTACACAAATACTTTTTTAAATAGAAGCAAGAAAGCACCAAAAGATTCTGAATTCCCAGAAAGGATGAAAAACTTACATTCTTGTGTACCCTGTTTGAAACTGTCGTTGATCTGCTGAAACATTGATTGGCAGCCTCTCTCAAAAACGGGAAGTACAACAGTTTGGAAAGCATCTTTATAAGCTGCTTGTATAGGCCCCTGCATTGCCTCTGCTGCAGCTCGACCAATCGCATCTGTTGTGTTCTGAAAAAATGTGTTGGAGAAACAGAACTTCTAATTGTACCGAAAGTGAATTTGTGAACATGAAGTCTCAGCTTTGTGCCAAGGGCCTACCTTCGATTTGACCACTTTGGTGACATTGTCCTTTAGTGTGACCTCCACAGCGGTCAATTTAGCAGCGATAATGTTGTTCATTTGACCTGAAACAGGCTCCAGACTTTTTGAAATTGCTGCAGAGGAAAAAAAACATATATATTTTTACTCGTTTCTTGTAGTAAAAGATTCAGAGAGGTAAAGAAAAAAAAAACAACATCTTTACTTTGACACATTGAAGCACATTAGAGTTATATTTACAAACAAATAAAAATTAAAACCAGGTATAAAGGGCAGAGTAGAGCTAATTTTTACTTTGTGGAACAGCTTTCTTCATCTCCTCTCGCAGTACACGGTCCATCCTGTTTGTCAGGGCAGCGCTCAGGGTTTGGCTGAGGTTTTGGCTCAGATGCTCCTGTAGCTGCTGTTGTTGACTCTGACTTTCAGCAAGCAGCCGGTCCACTCTGCGCTCTGTGGCCACTTCAGTTAAGGCATCATGAATAAAAATAGATAAAAACCATTACGATGACGCCAAAACTTTTAACACATATAAATACAGACTTGCAACACAGGCAGAGAAGGATACGCTCTTGTTCCTGGTAGCTGCTCAAAGTCTGCTCAACCTGAGACAAAATAGAGGACTTCATGATTTCAATCTGTCCACGAAGATCATTCAACTCCCTCTGCTGGTTGCGTAACAGCATTAACAACTCATCCTGCACTTCAGAGTTCATCTGTCAAAGGAAAAATAGAACAAGATTTGCACTGTATTTATATTCATGCAAATTTGCTGTGATAAACAATGATAACCAAATCTTCTTACCTGTCCTGGACTAAACTGTCGCATTTGATTATCCCTGCAAAAAGCAAAGCATAGCGTGTAAATTCTTGTTATACATATTATATTTATCAGTAAACAAAATCAAACAATATTTTTTAACATACATAAATAATATGCACAGGTTGATGCAGACTGACAAGGGCAATGCAAATATTTAGACTTAAAAGTCCATAAGGTAATGTAGTGAGCGCACGCAAATCTGACCGATAGCTGAATCTTGGATTCAAGAGAAGCAGCCTGATTTTTGTTCTTGTTTTGAAACACTGGAGCAGCTCTATACTCTCCATCGGGTCCTCGACGGTTTACAGGAGTTTGCTCAACCAAACCACATGTGCTTTGTGGATTTGGAGAAAGTGTTCCACCATGTCTCTCATAGGGTTCTTTGGTGGACTGCGCTGGTAATACAGATCAAGTCATACATGTTGTTTCGAGTGTAGTTTGGACTTCTGTCCAGTTTGAGGGCCAAAGAATCTTCTCTCTGCTGTTTTCAGAAGATGCTGTCCTGATTGCTTGGTCAATCTATTGATGTACAGGTCAATCTACTGTTTCAACCCTCAACTATGGTCAAGAACTGTGGGTAATGACTGAAACGGAAACAAATCCAAGCTGTCGAGTTTCCTCCACCGGCTGAATGAGCTATGGATGAATGTGTTGAGCCTTGTCAAAGACGAATTTCTGCCACATGTTGGGGCAGACAATAAAGTTTTTCTATTTCTATTTCTATTTCTATTTCTAGGTGCACCCTAAGCAATAGAAAGGAGCCAGCTGAGGGGGCCTGGGCATCTGTTCCAGGCATGTCTCATCTTTTGGAGGCCCTAGGAAAGACCCAATGCAGATTGGAGGGACTCTTAACTGGCATGGGAACACTTCGGGATTCACTCGAAAGAGCTGGAAGACGTGTGTGGAGACAGAGACATCTGGGCGTACTTGTTCAGACTGTTGCCTCCACGGCCTCGGACAACGTAGAAAAAAATTCATGGACAGACTACTTTGGTTACAGCAGAAATGTAGAAATGTTTCCCTTTATCTCTGAGTCCTGCATACTGGGCAAAGGCAGCTCTAAAGTAGATTGAGCTCTGTCCCACTCCATCCTCTGAACAGATTCCAGATTGTCACAAGAAAGTGGGACTACAATTATTTAAGAACAGATTAATGATGTTCATTCTAATCACCTGTCGTCTTTCTTGTTTTTCCGCTTTAATTTAGGTGATCCTCGTGGTGAGCCCTTCCACTCCTTTGTCTGTATTCTGTGAGATGAGTGTGATGCACAGTTTCCTGAAGACGACGCTAAACTGGCTACCTCATCATCAGGGTCACTACAGAAAACACACAATCAATAACAAATGAACTTAGGTAATTTTATAAATGCCCTTTTTTTACATACTGACCTTTGCTCTGTTCCAGGTTCTTGACAATCATTTGGAGTGACATGATAAGAGCGTCGATAAGGTGATGTTAGGTGTCCATCTTTTGAGTCTTCTCTTGAACTTTGATGGCAGAATAACAAATCTTACAGTAAAGTTTACATCAATAGCATAATATTTTGTGTGAGATATATTACCAGTCTACTATGCCATTGTCCCGAAGGCTGTTTCTAGTTTCTCTGGTAATATCGGGGGCAGCTGGCCATGGTGTGTGGCCCACAGTTCCTTCTGAGACCCCTGTGCCAACACCAGGGTTCTCTTGAGACAAAGCAGTCTCTAGTAAAGATGGAGTGTGACTCAGTCGGTTTTCTGTCTCTAAAGACCCAACGACAGGTCCTTCAGCACCTCCAAGTTCCAAAGGCAAAAAGCTGTCACAAATTAGAAACAATGCTAAATTAAACCATTACAAAGAAGGAAAAAAAATATGTTTTTTGTATAAAGAAAGTTGTTTCTTTTCAGTCTTACACGCAATTTACATTGGCAGAGATCTAAGTGTCACTAGAATGTCACACAGGTAAACAATAATCTTGCAAGATTAGTCGTCAGTTTGAAATGATCATACAAGTGTTAAATTGTCTATCAGCAGAGTAGTATAAATAAAAATAAATCTTCTTGTTGTAGCAAACATATTCTGACACTCAAAACTCTGTCCCAGTTTTTATTTCACAGTGATAGGAAAAATATTGATAATATAATTAGTCCTATATTTTGTTTAAAAAAAAAAAAAGCCAAAAATAAATCAACATGAACAACGCAGCTTTTCCACACTTAACATTTTGGTAAAGAAAGCAATATTTAGACGTAATTCATCTATAACTCTCTCAGTAGTTCAATACAACTGGAAACAAAAAAATAAAAGATTTCTGCAAAGCTTTCGATATGTGTCAATGAGCTCCAGGTTTATTAGAACGTAAATAAAAGCTCAAAGTTGGTTATGCATTGTCTGAGACCTTATCATTCTAAATGTTTAAATAAATTGAAAACCTGTTGTTGGCAGCCCGTGGTGAGGTTAGCAGATGCAGTGCAGAGGCAGCAGAAGCCATGCTGTCTGTCTGCAGAGTTGAGAGAGGTAAAGAGTCCATAGTAGACACAAGTCCACGTTGAAGCTGAAGCGTCTGAGATGCTATCTCTGGCATATCCTGAGACATAACGGTGGATGCAGACGAGATGACATCTGGGGAGCGAGCACGAGTTGGTGAGGCCAAGGGCGGGAGAAGAGGAGGGTCAAGAACCTCTGGGCCATCCAAAGCAAGTGGACTACTGGGTGCCTGAGTGAAACAGAAAAAAAATATGAAAAATTAGCCTAAAAAAGATTGAAGATAAGTGAAGTCCATACTCAACCTGAATGCCATCCAGGGCAGGAAGTAGTGCAGAGCCAGCTCTTGGACTGATGCATGATGTAGAAAGGCCCAAGCCACTGCTGCTGTTTTCCCCTCTGTTTGGACTCTGGCTCACATCATCCAATGCTCTGAATAAAACAAATGACAACACACATAGGTGACCTACATAATAGTACACACAAAAGAAAAAGTGTTATATCACAAATGCTGGTACCTGTTGGTTGAGTCTGAATTACTGCTTAAAGCGGTTACAATCGTAAGACTGCTAGCACTACTACCAGGTGATGCTGGTACCTGTAGGAAAATAAATATCAATTATTAAAAGTTGAGAAATATTTTCAACATTGTGTAACATACACAATGGACTTAAAACCTCTTAAATTATTCTAAGTGGTGGTATTTTCTACACATTTTTATTTTCTGTGACTATAAACTTTTCAAATGTTCAAGTTCTATTTTGTCTCACTAAATACAAATAAAATGCCTTTAAGTATAAAATTCGTAACTTTAAAAAATGTGACCTCTAATAATTGCAATTAAACGTGGCAAAATTGTAAAAAAAGAAAAAACAATGAAAATGTTTCATGGTTCACCTACCGACGTGCTTGGCGTCATAAAGGCATCAGGAGTCATGAGTTTGGCTCCTGAGTTTGTTAGAAAGTCAGCTGGAGCAGGAAGAGAAGGGATTTTCCTCAAATCAGTTTGGGATCCACTACCCGAGTCCTTGTCCGAGCTATGGTCTGTCAAATGGTCTGAAAATCCTACAGTCAGGTGTAAGTTTATAACATTTTATGCCACAAACTAAGTACTAAGCACTTGTGCTGTAAAGATTTACCAAATCCATCCTGTGAATCTGAACGTGGCAGAAAATCAGCAGCACCAGAACCCACATTTGGCTGAAATAATATCTGAACATCCTGTAGACTCCTAGAAAAAACAGCATTAAAAACAAACAAAATAGATGAATCAATTTATCTCTCTCTCTCTCTCTCTCTCTCTATATATATATATATATATATGACAAAAACGTGACACATACTTTGTGTGGACACAGTATAGTTTAATTTGAATTCCGGACTTCGATGCAGCAGGTCCCTGAGGGCCTCTAAAATGAAACACACCAGCAGAAGAAATATTACAACTCTGACAATAACGCCTACAATGTCTCAATTTTGATTGAGTTGGTTTAAAATATAACTTTAAGAGTACTTGAAATATGTTACATATAAATTAACAGAATAAACACACCTGTAGTCAAACTCTCACTTTCTTCCTCTGCTGGTAGAACCTCGGTATGGCGAAGGCGACTCGGCGTCACATCTCTGACCCCAAAACTGAGCACTGGATGAGTGAGGAGAAACTCTGACACAGCAGTGAAACTGGCCTTGCCTTTCTCAAGATCCTGCTGTAATTCCATCACATAGAGAACCTGGCAAAATGAAGACATAATATAGTAAAAATCTAATGAGGAACATGTCAAGTTGCACTGTGTACCTTTCTGGGGTAACAACTAAAGGCAACTGCATGATTCTATGAAAATAGAGAAAACCAAACTTTGGAACACCCTTTGTAGTTCTTTACATCTTATGCCACATTTTGAAAAAGAAATGTATATGTGTGTGTGTATGTGTAAAATATATTCTTTTCCCCCAACAGAAAAAAGCAGGAGGATGCCCTGTTTCAGTCTATTAACGAGAATATTTTGAGGCCATGACAACCTGGACACTTTTTTTCTTTCATGTGTATTTGCATGATGGGTCTTTAACAGGCACATTTTACAGTAAACCAGATGTCTGAATAATTACAAACTGGCTAAGTTACCTTTCGTTGTACATCAGTAAGAATCAGATACTCCGCAGAGAGGTCCAGGCTTGCCTTAAGACTCGGAAGCACAGGATTGTACGGATCTGCGGAAAACCTAAAAAAGAAATGATATGTTTAATGTTGTACAACAGCCTATGGAATGGTTAGCTTGGTTTGTGAACTTCAACACTGAAAGGTAAATATAATACCTGATTGTCTGTAAGCATGTCCAGGACACAGTGCACCACATCTTTAATTCCTGATTCTGATCAGCTCCAGTAATCAAAAAGCGCCAGAATGGAACCCTTTAAAATGACCAGACATTCAGAAATGCTGCCTTAACTAATATTAAGGTGCATACTTACTCAGGATCTTGTCTCTTGTGGTTGTCACAGAACAAAAGGCAGGAGAGTGGCTGACCTCCATGAGGCCGCAATTCATGAAGGCATCTTGACAAAAAAGTATTCAGAGTGACAACTGAGATGAAATATTTGAAAGCAATTTGAATAAACATGTTTGAATCTTACCTGGGCTTGTCCTGAGCACCTTCATGTATATCTGCCAAAACTTGATGTATCCATCATAACTTGCAGTTGCCAAAACAGTTCCATCTGGGGAAAGTGCTCCTTCACTAACTCTCTAAAATAAATACTACATGTTTATCAAGTTCGCAAGTTTCTGTAGTTAACTCTAATAATAAGAGGATCGTACCTGTGTATGGCCCTTCACTGTAATCAGACCTTCACTAACATCTGATGCATCAATAGGCCATGTGCTGTGATTAGCTCTCAAAACTTCGAGATCCCACACCTCAGCCTGAAGTCATACAATTAGAATTCAATGTAGTATTTGTTTTATGAGAAATCATGCTATCATAAAACTTGTGTTTTCAAAAGTTAGTAGCAAGTAATAATTACCCTATCTTCATGTAGTAGTGCTAACGTCTGGCTGATGTCATCTTGGTTCTCCTCATTATCATCCATGATAAATGGGCACCAAATAAGGCGACGATGAGGATTCAGAGGAGTTTCTTCAGGATGACGAATATGAACAATTACTTCATCCCTTTTGAAAACAAAAGTTAAGTGGAAAAACTCAAACTTTTGGACATATTAGGAAATATATTTTACATCAAGTGCAACCATTGACAAAATTGATATTTTGTTTATCATTTAGTAGTTATTCAGGATACAGAATCTTGTTGGATGTGCAGGTGAGCTGCCAGACAACTAGATTACCAGCTTCATCGACACATCCCAAAAGAGAGGAATCAATGTGGGCAAAAGCCAGATCTGTGACTGCTCCAGTGAATCCCTTCAGCAGTGCACGCTCAGTAAAACCCACACTCAAGACACGAATCATTGAATGGTTGTTAGCCCCTAAAGTGACATAAATGAATGATGGACAAAATATTAGCAAACACAGAACATACAAAAAACACATAAATAAAATTAAACATGTCACCTTTAATAGCATAAGCCAAAAATGAACTTGAGACAGCTATAAGCCTCCCATAGTAATATTTGTGTTCCCAATCATACTTTGCAACTGGTTGAATCTTCACCTGAATAGAAAAAAACAATTCCTTGGGTTTTACACTTAATTCAAGCCTAGCTATAAAAAATGTTAATGCCCTGATGTCAATAGTTGTACTGACAGATACCTTGTTACTGCCACGAGCTTTGCTGTTGATGCCTGAGTCTTTACTTGCCACAATCTCCACATTGCCAGAGGTTATGGGTTTACAAGTGGACCCATTGTCACCAGAAAGGCGACTATTTAAAAATAAAAAAGTTAATTAAAATAGTTTATTAATATTGAAGACTTCCAACTTGATCATGAAAACAAACTCACATTATCTGACTATCCTTGGAGCTGCTCATGTCCTGAGAAATGGGCTTGGAAGATTCTGTTGTGATAGAGTGATCCATGTTTCCAAGTAGTCCTGCAGCTCCCAGTAATCCATTCAGATCTCCATTAAAAGATGACTTTCTCTGTTCATCTGATGATTGGGCTTCTTAGACAGACAAAAGGGTATATTATTAAGTCAGAAAAATTTGAGCATTAATTGCACTGAAAATAACAACTGTAAGTATCAACTGTGATATTGATGCCTTTGGTTTAAGGCCACTCAGACTGAATGTTTTGAAAACAGAGGCGAGAGTAGTTAAGTATTTTGTCAAGTACAGTCAAATCCAGTGCAGAACCTGCTACGCATTCATATATCAAGGCTTTTTTCAATGAATGCAGCAAAAACTTTCAAAACTTTCTGATCTCTGACAATGCCTTTTACCACAAGAAATAACATTTAATTGTAATTACGAATGCACCATCAAGCCAATTTCACACTCCACTGTACTACACATACATTTTGTCTTTACATTTTAGTTTGTTTTTTTTTTTTAATTAAATACATTTAGACGTGTACTTTTTTTACTTTTACTTAAGTAAGAATTTCAGTCGTATTTCTACTTTTACCAAAGGCGTTTTAGACAACTAACGTAGTGAACTTCAGTACTTTTGCCGCCTTTGTTTGAAAAGGTGGGCGTGTCAGATAAAATAATAATATTAAGGAAGTTAGTTTATAAACCATGTGCTTGCTGTTTCAATTCTAAATTTCTGAAGAAAAATGTTTATCTAACGCAAGATAACGTTTTTTATCTTTAGCAAAATACCACCTTGAGGTCAAACGATTAGTAGAGTATTGAATCATATACCAGTTGCCAAGCAAATCTGTAAAAGTGAAAGTAAAATGTGAAAAAAGCTAAGCTAAACCTACATATTAAAAACTTCTACAGCCCGAGCTAGCTTGGTCGACAGCTAACGCTACGTAGACAGTTCCACCCTTACCACTTGAAGACACTTTTAAATATTAGTCATACTAAAAACCGTTTAAGATTAATATTAATGTGTAGTTCAAAATGATTACGATACACTGTCGACAAAGTTACCGGCATTAAATTTAGAGCAATGTCAGCTTACACGTTTGTGCTGCACCAACTTAGCATGCTAGCCTTCCGTTAGCCTCTTTACGGCCGAGCGCAGGGGTTTATCCGTGGAGATACTCACCAGAACCGGTGCGGTCCAGCTTGAGGATGTCCCGCAAATGCTGGGTCGCACCCTCGATGTCAATATTTGCGCTGGACGCCATGGGCGGTTTAAGGAAGTGGGGTTAATAGAAAAGAGATTTTTGGTGTGTTTTTGTGCTCTTAGTGTACTGAAAAGGCTCACCCAGAGCAACCGTCTAAACTTCCGTTACGTCGGCAAAATTGTCCGACACCACACAGTTTTTCTTTGATGGTTCCTATGGATAGTTCCTATCTGTTCTCCCCTCTCTTCCTCCTCCTCCTTCTGGTGCAACCAGGATGAATAGCATGGAAGTATTATATGAGTAATTGAGTAGTAGTTTGATTGACTGATTGATTGGATTGATTGATTGATTGATTGATTATTTGATTGATTGATTGATTGATTGATTGATTGATTGATTGATTATTTGTTTTGTTGATTTATTGTCCTCGTAAGTAAATTGGCTTGCAGTGAGTAAAAAAGATACTCAACAAAACACAAGACTTCTATGTCAAGCAGATGCCAAGCAGCAAAACATTTATACATAAAAACATAGAAGAATCAGACTTGACCAGAAACTTATAAAACCAGTTCATCAACAAAGTAAGTATTAAAAAGAGATTAGTTCATGGTCATCATGTGCTTAGTCCTGCTGAATCAAAAAAAAATATTCACAAACAATGCTCAATGTTAGACATGCTTAGTTTATTATAGGTTTTACATAATGTTTTTGACTGTGTCAGGCTTGCTGAAGTCTAACAAGCCTAAGCCATCCTAAACATCTGATTTATGCAAATCCACTTCTCGTTTTCTTTTCTCAAGAGAAATGTCTCATGGAAGCTCGTGGGCTTATTGTCAACCTGTAAAAAAGAGAAAATCCTAAGAGTGTTGTCAAATACAGGCTCTTAATTTACTCGAGTTGCACTAGATCATTCTGTACTGGTACATAGACGTAGTAGATAAAATCAAGAAACTGGTTACAAACCAAGTAGTGTACTGATACGTCTTTTGGGTCATATAAAGAGTACACTAAAGACTATAGCAGGGGTGTCAAGCACACGGCCCGGGGCCACATCCGGCCCAAATAGCCTTTTCATCCGTCCCGCAGCCCATTTTTAATAAAAATCATGACATAAACAGTAACTCTGTGAAAATGGTTCACGTACTGTTTTATTAAGGTGTTGACTTTATTCAGCAAGTTGCCATAAGAGTCTTGTTTTCCTGGTTAAACTGGAGGTCTAACTTGGCTTTGATTTCAGTCATTGGTGTGACCTGAACATTTCTTACGTATGTTTTCTTTATTGTTCAAAGCTATTGTTAAAATAGTCCAAGCTCATCTCTGTCATTTGCTCTGCTATGAGCTCTGCTGTGAGACATGACAAACACTGTTTGAGCTTTTTTTGCACATATTTTGTCAACTATTGTGATGTGTTACTACACAACTTGAATTACTTAAGCCTCAGCTTGTTACTACCTTTTTATTGAAGAAAATGTCTTTTATTCTGTATAGCACTTGTTTTTTTAGCACATTTTTAGCTATACTTTTTTTATATTTTCAAATTTATGTCATGATTTTTATGCTCCGGCCCACTTGAGCTCACATATAGCGGTATGCGGCCCCCAGACCAAAATGAGTTTGACACATCTGCTCTATAGGTTTATAAGTCTATAAGTAGACTCCACTTTCTGAGAAACCTCATCTTTCATGTCTGCACAAGAGAAGATCCAGTTTGGCTACAGCTGTAAGCTGTTTGTTTCAATGAGGGACAGGAGAACACTGACAAACTGCACTCCAATAGACAATCTCACTCTTCCATGTAGGCTACTACAGGTGGGCAGTTTCAGTCACTGTCATGCGAGTAGGTCAAATACAGTGGGCAGCATCATACACAGACATTACTTCACTTCAGATTAAAATTCTATAAGTTACAAGCACGTTTTGAAGAACTGGGAGAAAACCACTGAAACTGGTGCATGAATTAAAGTTGACATTCAACAGTTGACGCTGCTATTCAGAAAATATAAAAAAACCAAACAAAAAACAAATCTTGTTTTTAATTAGTGATTTTACCACCACCAACTTACTTGTAGTTGTCCTATAACCATACAAAGCATACAATGGTCTGGGGTCATTTGGTAGTCTTCTGCCGTGAGAACCATTTTACTTGAATTGAAACTCTGGAAACAAAACAGACATAACCAAGACACAACAGGGTCACTGTTAGTGTTTTGTTTGAGTATTTGGTTTTATGTAATTTTACTTGTGAAACAATATGTATGTACTGTATGTACTGTATGTATGTATGTAAGTATGTACTTGTTTTTCTATCTTTGTGAGGACCGTTTTGAGTTTTTAACCAACAGAGTGTGACATTTTGGGAAGTGAGGACATTTTGGCCGGTCCTCACTTTGCGAAGGGCCTGTTTTGGCCTGTTTGAGGGTCAAGATGAGGTTTTAGAGTTAGGGTTAGAATTGGGTTAAGGTTAGGATTAGGGCTAGGGGGTTAGTTTGGATGGTTAAGGTTAGGGTAAGGGCTGGGTAATACATTATGCCTATGAGTGTCCTCACTAAGATAGAAAAAAGTATGTATGTATGTATGTATGTATGTATGTAATTATTATGTATTTTTTTATTGCTTAGAATGTTGGGTTGAAGACCCTTAAGTATATTCATGTTTAAATTATGAACATTTTTCTCATTTGGCAAAAATGACACTCAGCTTGCCCTGTGTCTTGAAACATTTGTGTGGAAAAGAATGTTCTTAAGGCCTGACATTTTCAGCCATTTGCCTCTAAAAGCCCATACCTAACCTGTTAAACAGGTTCCTGCAAGCAAACTAAAATGAGCAGGTTTTGCAGGAAAAGAATGCAGAAAAAGTGTTTTTGTTTTATTTTTACAATAATAAGCCTCAAATTAATGGACAAAGGCCTGCATAATTATGTACAATGTGGAACATCCATAGGCCTAAACTAATCAAGAATACAAAACAGTTATAGCTAACAACCTATTTTGTACTTACCACAATGCAGGACATAATTTGATCTCTCCCTTCGTAAAATCTTCCTTGCCATTTAAGCAGTGAGTTCAAAGTCTGTTGACATCAAATCTTTTAAAGGGTACATAAGAAATTTGAAGTATGCTTTATAATACTTACATATAGGCTCTGAAGTTGTAATCGATCTGTACTGAATAAGCTGTAATAATAGCGCACAAACTCAGGTCCAACTTGACAAGCAATTTTGTGACAGTCTTCCATCCTGAACTGTCTAGAACTGGCCAAATGTATGAGACTACACCTTTGATGTTTTTCTCTCAAAAGGGAGTGGCTAAAAAAAGCAGGTGGACCCTTTTGCCCAAAGCAAATTCTGCTGTTCTGTTACAAAAAGTATATGCAATGTAGTCCTCAGTTTTAAGCTATTTTGAAATATTGAACTTTCAACTTTGCAATAACAGTTACAACAAATGGGTCGATAGTCCCACTCACGCGTACATCTACTCTTAACCTTTTTATATATCTTGAGTGGTTTGTGGACTACATAACCAAATTTTATTCTTGCTTTAAACAACTCGTTTTCACTCTATGGTAAATTTTATTTACTTTCCAGTTTGTAATTTTATAATTTAAGTTTAAAACTAGACAAAGTTATTTTTCTGTTAGACAATCTTACTAATATAACTATTTTAACCACTTCACAATATTTCAGCATTGAAAATTACTCCTGCTCGAGCTGCTTCGCCTTCCTGCACGAACGTCACTTTCCGCTTTACTGCGCATGTTCCCTGCAGAAAAATACGCTGTCTATCTAGTTGGCTTTCGGTAACTTCTTTGATAAAAACAAAATCTTCACTTACCTATGTAATGTGTAGTAGGATTAAACTTCATTCACAAATGTTGAATTATAAACATAACGTATATTTTCGCAGAGTGATAAACTCTTGTACCTGACAACAGCGCTGGCTAGTGTTGCTGCAACAGCTTGTGTCAATCAGCCACGGCACTTTCTGCTTTCGGAGTGCATCTCCCATGTTGATCAATAAATAACCGCACAGCTCATGCAGCTAGCAACGTGATTTTCGTAGCCCTCCTCCACTCAGCATGTCCTTTACTCTCTGCAAAATCTAATTTTCAACTTTTCTTTTACAAAGGCTATTGCTTTGCACCTTTCAGCGCATTGGTTTCCCTGCTGGAATCCAAGCGTCAGATCTGTTGATAAAATATGTATCTCTAATAAATTGCGTTAATTCTTTTCATTCCACATTAATCATCATGTTCTAATTTTTCCAGGTCAAAATGCAATTATGCACACTATAGCTGGTCTGAGGAGGCAAGACAAAATTAATTTAAGCAAAACATTTTTAGGAGCTTTTTTTTGTTTGATTTTCAACAAAAAGGCAAAGTAGAAAAAAAAACACATAGGCCTTATAGTGGTTCTTACAGAAAATTCTTAGCTTTGACAATATAATTTTTCACAACCTTAAACCTAACTATGATGGCTTTAAGACAGTTTATGGCTTAGGGCAGTTAGCCTACTAACTCTTGGTAAACATCACAATCAGTCCTTTCTGATGTTTTCTTTAAAGGTTGTATGGAGGATTTTTCAAATCCAACAACTCTTTGCTGTTTTTCAAACGATGCACATGTGTTTCTCCTCCCAGGGCCACGCCCTTCACTGCTAACTGGGCCAATGAGTTACTAAGGAATAATGAGGGTTTGCTTGACAGGTCAACAGGCATTTACTGGCCTCATCATGTCCACGGTTTATATATTTTTATTATATTTTTTTTTTTGTTTAGCATATGTACACGGCTACAAATCTATGCAATTGATTTTGACCAAGACTGACAATAAACAATTTTTGAAAATCCTCCATACAACCTTTAACTTCTTATGCTGCATTCGAGTGCTCTCGGAAACTGGGAAGTTCTGAGCTCCGACCATGACTCCGAGTGGGAAAAGTGCTTGAACGCTGCTCGGGTCGGAATTTCAGCTCGGAAACTCGGGCGGAAGTGTTGGAGGCCAAATTTCCATTGCAGGACCACATGAGATTGGAGCAGAGCACTGACACACAATGACAGAGATTTTGTTTTATATCACACTGAGAGTTCTGTTTCACCAGTAAAACACATTTAAAATCTTAATGCAGACTGAGTTTACATTAATACAACTTTACAGGAAATCTCCAAAAATATTTATCAACCTTTTACCTACAAGAAAGGCACTGTAACTTCTCATTAAGTTCATGAGTTACAACAATAGGAGTTTTCACATGACTTTTTTACGAATCGACAAAGAAAATCAAGATGAAGTTATTCAAATGTTTGCTAGTGTCAATGCTCCACGTGTGTTTCACAAGCTACTGTCATGAACGCTCTGATTTCCCGGTGCACGTGAATGCAAAACTCTCTATGAGCGATGTTAAGAGGGAGTTTTTATAGCTCACCTGGGCGGATTGCCTGCAGCGTCAACTCGATGTGTCAGAGTGTAGTCTACTGAAAATGTGCAAATGAGCGAGTTTGCACAAAAATGTCCCGGAAACAGTATAATTCAATTATGACCCCATACAAACAATGAAAAAAAGTTGATTCTGCGTTTAGTTCTCTTTAAGTCTGCTCCACTTTACTCTTTAAAGTAAATATCAGCCTACATATATTACAAAATATTTACTTAAAATGAAGGGGAAAAAGTGAAGGTAAAACAAGATAATGGCACAATAACCAGCTGTGAAAGAACCTTAGAGGTCAGTGTCAATAATACTAATAAAGACCATAGAAAAAGTGGCTCACCTGATAAATGTTTGAGATCCTAATCTATGACACATTTCAATACCGTAGTTTCAAAATGTGCATACTTTCAGCCAGTAAATACAATTGCCTTTCTTTCCAAAACAGTGATTCTTTAGTCCTCTCTCCCACTCTTACCTTGCACAAGCCAGTAAAAAACATCTATGATAGTATGAACATGTCAGACAAAATATGAAATGAAATCGAAATCTGCTTTAGAATTCATCATTGAATATGTTACCTTCTATTTTGCAGTGCATGTCAAGGTCTATTTAGTATCTGCATGGAAGACTATTGGTAGAAACAGGTGCCACATCTTAGTGGCCAGTCCCACTGTAGCCTTGGGCAAGGCACTTTTTTCAAACAGCCCACAGAACTTTAAACATATTACTCAAAATTGAACTCTCTTTCTCTCTCTAAACCTTTGAAAAGGCAAACAATATTTGTGAAGGACGTAGAACTCATCTGACATCCATCTGGTGTGACACAGTGAAAGGGACAAATTTTTTGAAATGCAATGTAACGACAAATGAGCCAAATATAATAGCACCCAGCAATTCTTAAAATACACATTGACTCATGGCATGCTGGTGTCAGGTGAGGTCTCCAGACTGGTATGACTCAGAAGCAATTCATAAAAGTTAACAAAATACAAAAAAAGCATAGGCTAAAAACTTATGCTTTCACAATGTCAGAAACTACTGGATTAAAGCCACTGATATTGTCGCAAGCAAATACGCTTTACACATAAGAAAAAAGTCCAAGTTTATTGTGAATCGTGGCTGTAATCCATGTTAACTGCTTGACATCTCTATGAAAGAAGAGATCAGAAAAAGAATATATTGTATAACAGCCTTTCACACAGCAAGGTCAAACTATGTCCTTTATGATTCTTTGGTTTGCAAAGCAAAACCGAGCGACAGACAACGAACCATGGCAACAGTAGTGGAAAAGATAAAACAAATTTTAACAGCTAAGGCAAGCTAAAGTTAACACTTAGTGTAAGTGGCATCTAAAAACAATTACAACACAAGACTTTTGAACCGAAACCTCAAACCTGTACATGGATCAACAAACCAGTCGACAACAGTGCAAGCAGAGCTGAGTTGTCAACAGTGCAGTCAGCAAAATTAGTTAGTAAAGAAGGGTGTACAACAGAGCAAGATGAGTTAATGGCGTTGGTAAGCATTTTTTTCCTTTTATGGTGGCTTGAGTGTAGATGTTTGTAATGAAGGGCTCCCAGCTTCATGCAGATCAGTGCAGTGGCCGACAGGGGCATCCGAAAGGCCGGCCGAGTGACTCGACACGCAAACACGTGGTTTCAAAACCCACTGGGATGATGTTCATTGATTGACACACAAAATCCTGTAGATGTGCGTTTGTCACATGGGCATAATCGAGATGTAGGGGTTGAAGAAAAGAGTATTTCTCCATCCTCACTTAACACCATCACCCCAGTGCCCTTCACTATGGCAGCCCCTGCCCACCAAAAGTGGGAGGTTAGCCAAAGTTGTGAAGAGCCAGCCTGAACATATCATTAGTGCACACCCATGAGTCGTTTACATTCTTCAAGATGAAGGTCTGATGGAAGCCCATAACAGGATCATTATCTGCCTGAAATTTACAGAAGAAAGTTAGCATTAACAGAAGTAATTCAATGCATGTAAACTAAAAACAATCTTCAAACCCTGCATTTTCATGATGGAGTAGTAGACACATCTTCTCTCCTATTGTTTATTAAAATCTATTGCTTTATATAATCCTTTATTTCTAACTTTGCACAACAAAAGAATGAGAAACCTATTAGGAAGCTCAAAGGTGACAACAAAGTAAAATTAAAATAACTACAAAAGTTTATGGTGAAGAGGTAATTGTTATGTATTGATACCCTCAATTACATTTATTAATACATGTGCATTACGTTGTAACAGGCACTACTTNTCAGTTTTGAAGGCTCCGTCTCTTAACATAAGTGTGTATCAAGCTTCCAAAATTGTTTTTCTTTTTGTCAGACAGGAGTGTTTCTTTACCTGCTTTACGTGTTTCAGCTACTTCCTGTAGCCTTCCTCAGAAGCGTCACTGGTTGGTATGGTGACGTGTCTTGTAGGCTGCTTACACGGTTTTGCCAGACAATAGAGGGAACTTGCGCCCCCTACTGTCTGGCGTCTTCTCCAGGACTGAATCCCATGTGTGTGATAAGGTGTAAGCTCCCTCATCACGATTCATGCTGCTAGTTCCTCGTTTGCGGATCTCGATGGCCTCCCTGATCCAGCGGTGGTATTTGTTACTTTCAGCACGGATGACCCAGGGTCAAGAAGACGCCAGACAGTAGGGGGCGCAAGTTCCCTCTATTGTCTGGCAAAACCGTGTAAGCAGCCTACAAGACACGTCACCATACCAACCAGTGACGCTTCTGAGGAAGAATACAGGAAGTAGCTGAAACATGTAAAGCAGGTAAAGAAACACTCCTGTCTGACAAAAGGAAAAACAATTTTGGAAACTTAAGACAAGAAGACAGTATGAATCTCTTCACAAGCGTATCAATCTGTTGCTTCAACCAATCAGATTTTACGTTGACGACGCCAAGGCCTTCTAGCAGACCACCGGCAACGTCACCATAACTACGGCATTTGATTATCTGTCTGTGCTTAATGTTGTTTTGAGCAGTTTTGTCACAGTGGCTAAAGGGAGAGAAGAAATTAGGTTGCAAATTTATTAGTAAAACCTTTTTTAAGACCTTTCAAGAAAAGCTGGACATTGTTCAGAAAAACCTAGCATCTCTCCGAGCGCCTGTCACAAGCGGGAAAGAGATTTGTGCGCCACTTTCAGTGTCTTGTCTAACAAAAGCAGCGACGAGGCACCAAAGTACTGCGGGACACTTACAAGCAAAGGTGCTTTCCAAAACTTTTGGCGAATCCAGAGTGGATTTACAGCTAAACGAGCAAGTGTGGAGGGAAACAGCTGCGTGAGAGAGGAGCCGATGTGAAGAAAATCTACGAGGCCACTGGAAGCATCGCCTGAGCCCCGGGACCAGACGGCGTCCAGCGCAAGTTCCGCGTGCACATTACCACCTGCTCCACGGTAAGACAATATCATTTGCGTTTTTGGTGTACAAGTAATTCAGACTATTGGTGAGTAAATATTTGTGTGTGTGTGTAAATAGTTTAATATCCATCAGCTGGTTATTGACAAGTGAATATATTTAAAAAGAGCACCACTAAAGGCAACAGCTCTTTGTCATCGTTCACTCAGTTGTGTTGTTGCTGTCTGCTTTGTTTTTCTAATTTATGCAGTGAAATGTGGTCTATATCGACTGTTGTAGTGACCATCAATACTCACTACTTGTCCAGATGCATTGTGGGAACTTTTGACCTGCTGGACATTAGTGCACTACAGACACAACCACTGACTCTGACGTTAAAGTTTTCCCTTCACTACACTTTCTTCTCCCAAAATGCATTGCTTTTAGCTAGAAAATATGAAAAAAAAACAAACAAAAAAAAACAGAATATAGGAAAGTGACAAGTCAAACTGCAGACAAAAGTCTTTCTTTTCACAGACAGACCTGTTTAAACTCATTAAAACGTAGAGTGTAGCTCAGTTCTCCTGCAGTGAACCGTGTCTGTGTCTGTCTCTAACTCTGTGACGAGCTGGCCACTGTCCAGGTTGTTCCCCCGCCTAAGGCCCAAAGTCTCTGGATAGGCTCTAGTCACCAGCAACCTACAATGAGAATCAATGGTAAAAAAACATATAATCTAGTGACTACATTGGACATAGTTCCAATCCATCACCGTGGCAACAAGGTTCTAAAAAATCTGTCACGAGGTCTGTTTTCTCCGTCATGATGTTGTTCTGTTTTTGTTGTTGTTTTCTGACACAGAAAGTGCACAGAGGCACCACAGTTCTTCAAACATCAATAAAGCATCTGGTTCAGGTCTGTGACTCGGCTCATCGTTCACACTGAGGAGTCCATCAAAAGAGTCAGATCGTTTGCAGACATCACAGCAGCAGAGAAAACCTGAGTCTGGTCAAGAAGCAGGACTTAGGCTAAACATGGTCCGTAGTGAATGTAAAGCCTGGTCTGGTCCAAATACTGCCGAGTGATCGACTGTAGTCCAGCACTGACTGAAGTCCTGTGTGTATCTAAAGCTACAGGAAAAGTGTGGGACAGTGTGTAATGTGAGGAGAGCGGCTTTTCCTGACCGCAGAGTGTGGCTTTAAATGCACCGGTCTTGTCGTTCATCAAACATTTAGACTCAGTGTGAGTCTGTGAGAGCTTCTGCTTTTAACGCCTGTCCTGATCAGAGTTAGCAGCGCCTCCTCACGACATTTACCCTCCTCACACAGGTTTAACCCTCCTCACACAGGTTTAACCCTCCTCACACAAGTTTAACCCTCCACACACAGGTTTAACCCTCCTCACACAAGTTTAACTCTCCTCACACAAGTTTAACCCTCCTCACACAAGTTTAACCCTCCTCACACAAGTTTAACCCTCCTCACACAGGTTTAACCCTCCTCACACAGGTTTAACCCTCCTCACACAAGTTTAACCCTCCTCACACAGGTTTAACCCTCCTCACACAGGTTTAACCCTCCTCACACAGGTTTAACCCTCCTCACACAAGTCTAACCCTCCTCACACAAGTTTAACCCTCCTCACACAAGTTTAACTCTCCTCACACAGGTTTAACCCTCCTCACACAGGTTTAACCCTCCTCACACAAGTTTAACTCTCCTCACACAGGTTTAACCCTCCTCACACAGGTTTAACCCTCCTCACACAAGTTTAACCCTCCTCACACAGGTTTAACCCTCCTCACACAGGTCTAACCCTCCTCACACAAGTTTAACCCTCCTCACACAGGTCTAACCCTCCTCACGCAGGTTTAACCCTCCTCACACAAGTTTAACCCTCCTCACACAAGTTTAACCCTCCTCACACAAGTTTAACCCTCCTCACACAAGTTTAACCCTCCTCACACAAGTTTAACCCTCCTCACACAGGTTTAACCCTCCTCACACAAGTTTAACTCTCCTCACACAGGTTTAACCCTCCTCACACAAGTTTAACCCTCCTCACACAGGTTTAACACTCCTCACACAAGTCTAACCCTCCTCACACAAGTTTAACCCTCCTCACACAAGTTTAACCCTCCTCACACAGGTTTAACCCTCCTCACACAAGTTTAACCCTCCTCACACAGGTCTAACCCTCCTCACACAAGTTTAACCCTCCTCACGCAGGTTTAACCCTCCTCACACAAGTTTAACCCTCCTCACGCAGGTTTAACACAAACCTGGAGACACAAGACAACAGCGTCCATAGCTCCATCTCTCTCTGGTTGGACAATGGTGTGTTTTTGGCTTCATTCTGGTGCCTTTTATAGAGAAGACTTGAGCACAGTTAACCAGCGGTCAAAGTCATAAACCACCTGTAATACACTCTTTATGGTTCTCACAATCAGTCAAGCCAAACCAAGAAATCTGTTGTTCCCCTGTCTTCACCTTTATTTTTTATTCGAGATCTCCTTTTCTCCGGTTGCTAGTCTTCCTGGGGTCCGTTAGTGTATAAAAAGTTACAGATAAAAAATACATTTACAAATAATTTAGATCATGGTACAAAAAGTCATTGACATTTACATAAAAGCATATGTATAACAATATTCATCCTGCATCACTGTTCAGGCAATAAACAATTGTTTAATTTTACTTTTAAAAGAGATCTATTTTTGATTGACTTATAAATTAGTCGACAATGAATTCCAAGCAACAGCACCTCTATAGAGTAAGGTTCTTTTCATAAAATTACTTCTCACTCTCTCTCCTCCTTCTGTGCAGCCAGGATGAATAGCATGGAAGTATTATGAGTATTGAGTAGTAGTTGATTGACTGATTGATTGATTGATTGATTGATTGATTGATGTTTTGTTGATTTATTGTCCTCGTAAGGAAATTGGCTTGCAGTGAGTAAAAAAGATACTCAACAAAACACAAGACTTCTATGTCAAGCAGATGCCAAGCAGCAAAACATAAATACATAAAACATAGAAGAATCAGACTTGACCAGAAACGTATAAAACCAGTTCATCAACAAAGTAAGTATTAAAAAGAGATGTGCTTAGTCCTGCTAAATAAAAAAAAAATATTCACAAACAATGCTCAATGTTAGACATGCTTAGTTTATTATAGGTTTTACATAATGTTTTTGACTGTGTCAGGCTTGCTGAAGTCTAACAAGCCTAAGCCATCCTAAACATCTGATTTATGCAAATCCACTTCTCGTTTTCTTTTCTCAAGAGAAATGTCTCATGGAAGCTCGTGGGCTTATTGTCAACCTGTAAAAAAGAGAAAATCCTAAGAGTGTTGTCAAATACAGGCTCTTAATTTACTCGAGTTGCACTAGATCATTCTGTACTGGGTACATAGACGTAGTAGATAAAATCAAGAAACTGGTTACAAACCAAGTAGTGTACTGATACGTCTTTTGGGTCATATAAAGAGTATGCGGACACTAAAGACATAGCAGGGGTGTCAAGCATACGGCCCGTGGGCCACATCCGGCCCAAATAGCCTTTTCATCCGGCCCGCAGCCCATTTTTTAATAAAAATCATGACATAAACAGTAACTCTGTGAAAATGGTTCACGTACTGTTTTATTAAGGTGTTGACTTTATTCAGCAAGTTGCCATAAGAGTCTTGTTTTCCTGGTTAAACTGGAGGTCTAACTTGGCTTTGATTTCAGTCATTGGTGTGACCTGAACATTTCTTACATATGTTTCTTTATTGTTCAAAGCTATATTGTTAAAATAGTCCAAGCTCATCTCTGTCATCTGCTCTGCTATGAGCTCTGCTGTGAGACATGACAAACACTGTTTGAGCTTTTTTTGCACACATTTTGTCAACTATTGTGATGTGTTACTGCACAACTTGAATTACTTAAGCTCAGCTTGTTACTACCTTTTTATTGAAGAAAATGTCTTTTATTCTGTATAGCACTTGTTTTTTTTAGCACATTTTTAGCTATACTTTTTTTATATTTTCAAATTTATGTCATGATTTTTATGCTCCGGCCCACTTGAGCTCACATATAGCTGTATGCGGCCCCCGGACCAAAATGAGTTTGACACATCTGCTCTATAGGTTTATAAGTCTATAAGTAGACTCCACTTTCTGAGAAACATCTTTCATGTCTGCACAATGCTAGAGAAGATCCAGTTTGGCTACAGCTGTAAGCTGTTTGTTTCAATGAGGGACAGGAGAACACTGACAAACTGCACTCCACCATAGACAATCTCACTCTTCCATGTAGGCTACTACAGGTGGGCAGTTTCAGTCACTGTCATGCGAGTAAGTCAAATACAGTGGGCAGCATCATACACAGACATTACTTCACTTCAGATTAAAATTCTATAAGTTACAAGCACGTTTTGAAGAACTGGGAGAAAACCACTGAAACTGGTGCATGTATTAAAGTTGACATTCAACAGTTGACGCTACTATTCAGAAAATATAAAAAAACCAAATAAAAAACAAATCTTGTTTTTAATTAGTGATTTTACCACCACCAACTTACTTGTAGTTGTCCTATAACCATACAAAGCATACAATGGTCTGGGGTCATTTGGTAGTCTTCTGCGTGAGAACCATTTTACTTGAATTGAAACTCTGGAAACAAAACAGACATAACCAAGACACAACAGGGTCACTGTTAGTGTTTTGTTTGAGTATTTGGTTTATGTAATTTTACTTGTGAAACATATGTATGTACTATATGTACTGTATGTACTGTATGTATGTATGTATGTATGTATGTACTTGTTTTTGCATCTTTGTGAGAACCGTTTTGAGTTTTAACCTACAGAGTGAGGACATTTTGGCCGGTCCTCACTTTGCGAAGGGCCTGTTTTGGCCTGTTTGAGGGTCAAGATGAGGTTTCAGAGTTAGGGTTAGAATTGGGTTAAGGTTAGAGTTAGGGCTAGGGTTAGGGCTAGGGGGTTAGTTTGGATGGTTAGGGTTAGGGTAAGGGCTGGGTATACATTATGCCTATGAAAGTCCTCACTAGATAGAAAACAAGTATGTATGTATGTATGTATGTATGTATGTATTTATTTATTTTTTTATTGCTTAGAATGTTGGGTTGAAGACCCTTAAGTATATTCATGTTTAAATTATGAACATTTTTCTCATTTTGGCAAAAATGACACTCAGCTTGCCCTGTGTCTTGAAACATTTGTGTGGAAAAGAATGTTCTTAAGGCCTGACATTTTCAGCCATCTGCCTCTAAAAGCCCATACCTAACCTGTTAAACAGGTTCCTGCAAGCAAACTAAAATTAGCAGGTTTTGCAGGAAAGAATGGAGACAAAGTGTTTTTGTTTTATTTTTACAATAATAAGCCTCAAATTAATGGACAAAGGCCTGCATAATTATGTACAATGTGGAACATCCATAGGCCTAAACTAATCAAGAATACAAAACAGTTATAGCTAACAACCTATTTTGTACTTACCACGATGCAGGACATAATTTGATCTCTCCCTTCGTAGAATCTTCCTTGCCATTTAAGCAGTGAGTTCAAAGTCTGTTGACATCAAATCTTTTAAAGGGTACATAAGAAATTTGAAGTATGCTTTATAATACTTACATATAGGTCTGAAGTTGTAATCGATCTGTACTGAATAAGCTGTAATAATAGCGCACAAACTCAGGTCCAACTTGACAAGCAATTTTGTGACAGTCTTCCATCCTGAACTGTCTAGAACTGGCCAAATGTATGAGACTACACCTTTGATGTTTTTCTCTCAAAAGGGAGTGGCTAAAAAAAGCAGGTGGACCCTTTTGCCCAGGCAAATTCTGTTGTTCTGTTACAAAAAGTATATGCAATGTAGTCCTCAGTTTTAAGCTATTTTGAAATATTGAACTTTCAACTTTGCAATAACAGTTACAACAAATGGGTCGGTAGTCCCACTCACGCGTACATCTACTCTTAACCTTTTTATATATCTTGAGTGGTTTGTGGACTACATAACCAAATTTTATCTCTTGCTTTAAACAACTCGTTTTCACTCTATGGTAAATTTTATTTACTTTCCAGTTTGTAATTTTATAATTTTAAAAAGTTTATTTTTCTGTTAGACAATCTTACTAATATAACTATTTTACATAACCACTTCACAATATTTCAGCATTGAAAATTACTCCTGCTCGAGCTGCTTCGCCTTCCTGCACGAACGTCACTTTCCGCTTTACTGCGCATGTTCCCTGCAGAAAAATACGCTGCCTATCTAGTTGGCTTTCGGTAACTTCTTTGATAAAAACAAAATCTTCACTTACCTATGTAATGTGTAGTAGGATTAAACTTCATTCACAAATGTTGAATTATAAACATAACGTATATTTTCGCAAGTGATAAACTCTTGTACTTGACAACAGCGCTGGCTAGTGTTGCTGCAACAGCTTGTGTCAATCAGCCACGGCACTTTCTGCTTTCGGAGTGCATCTCCCATGTTGATCAATAAATAACCGCTCAGCTCATGCAGCTAGCAATGTGATTTTCGCAGCCCTCCTCCACTCAGCATGTCCTTTACTCTCTGCAAAATCTAATTATTTTCAACTTTTCTTTTACAAAGGCTATTGCTTAGCGCCTTTCAGCGCATTGGTTTCCCTGCTGGAATCCAAGTGTCAGATCTGTTGATAAAATATGTATCTCTAATAAATTGCGTTAATTCTTTTCATTCCACATTAATCATCATGTTCTAATTTTTCCAGGTCAAAATGCAATTATGCACACTATAGCTGGTCTGAGGAGGCAAGACAAATTAATTTAAGCAAAACATTTTTAGGAGCTTTTTTTGTTTGATTTTCAACAAAAAGGCAAAGTAGAAAAAAAAACACATAGGCCTTATAGTGGTTCTTACAGAAAATTCTTAGCTTTGACAATATAATTTTTCACAACCTTAAACCTAACAATGATGGCTTTAAGACAGTTTATGGCTTAGGGCAGTTAGCCTACTAACTCTTGGTTAAACATCACAATCAGTCCTTTTCTGATGTTTTCTTTAAAGGTTGTATGGAGGATTTTTCAAATCCAACAACTCTTTGCTGTTTTTCAAACATGCACATGTGTTTCTCCTCCCAGGGCCACGCCCTTCACTGCTAACTGGGCCAATGAGTTACTTAGGAATAATGAGGGTTTGCTTGACAGGTCACAGGCATATACAGTACCTTTACATGGTCCATTTACTGGCCTCATCATGTCCACGGTTTATATATTTTTATTTATTTTTTTTTTGTTTAGCATATGTACAGGCTACAAATCTATGCAATTGATTTTGACCAAGACTGACAATAAACAATTTTTGAAAATCCTCCATACAACCTTTAACTTCTTATGCTGCATTCGAGTGCTCTCGGAAACTGGGAAGTTCTGAGCTCCGACCATGACTCCGAGTGGGAAAAGTGCTTGAACGCTGCTCGGGTCGGAATTTCATCTCGGAAACTCGGGCGGAAGTGTTGGAGGCCAAATTTCCATTGCAGACCGCATGAGATTGGAGCAGAGCACTGACACAAATGACAGGGATTTTGTTTTATATCACTCTTCTGTTTCACCAGTAAAACACATTTAAAATCTTAATGCAGACTGAGTTTACATTAATACAACTTTACAGGAAATCTCCAAAAATATTTATCAACCTTTTACCTACAAGAAAGGCACTGTAACTTCTCATTAAGTTCTGAGTTACAACAATAGGAGTTTTCACATGACTTTTTTACGAATCGACAAAGAAAATCAAGATGAAGTTATTCAAATGTTTGCTAGTGTCAATGCTCCACGTGTGTTTCACAAGCTACTGTCATGAACGCTCTGATTTTCCCGGTGCGCGTGAATGCAAAACTCTCTATGAGCGATGTAAGGGAGTTTTTATAGCTCACCTGGGCGGATTGGCTGCAGCGTCAACTCGATGTGTCAGAGTGTAGTCTACTGAAAATGTGCAAATGAGCGAGTTTGCACAAAAATGTCCCGGAAACAGTATAATTCAATTATGACCCCATACAAACAGTGAAAAAAAGTTGATTCTGCGTTTAGTTCTCTTTAAGTCTGCTCCACTTTACTCTTTAAAGTAAATATCAGCCTACATATATTACAAAAATATTTACTTAAAATGAAGGGGAAAAGTGAAGGTAAAACAAGATAATGGCACAATAACCAGCTGTGAAAGAACCTTAGAGGTCAGTGTCAATAATACTAATATAGACCATAGAAAAAGTGGCTCACCTGATAAATGTTTGAGATCCTAATCTATGACACATTTCAATACCATAGTTTCAAAATGTGCATACTTTCAGCCAGTAAATACAATTGCCTTTCTTTCCAAAACAGTGATTCTTTAGTCCTCTCTCCCACTCTTACCTTGCACAAGCCAGTAAAAAACATCTATGATAGTATGAACATGTCAGACAAAATATGAAATGAAATCGAAATCTGCTTTATAATTCATCATTGAATATGTTACCTTCTATTTTGCAGTGCATGTCAAGGTCTATTTAGTATCTGCATGGAAGACTATTGGTAGAATCAGGTGCCACATCTTAGTGGCCAGTCCCACTGTAGCCTTGGCAAGGCACTTTTTTCAAACAGCCCACAGAACTTTAAACATATTACTCAAAATTGAATACTCTTTCTCTCTCTAAACCTTTGAAAAGGCAAACAATATTTGTGAAGGACGTAGAACTCATCTGACATCCATCTGGTGTGACACAGTGAAAGGGACCATTTTTTGAAATGCAATGTAACGACAAATGAGCCAAATATAATAGCACCCAGCAATTCTTAAAATACACATTGACTCATGGCATGCTGGTGTCAGGTGAGGTCTCCAGACTGGTATGACTCAGAAGCAATTCATAAAAGTTAACAAAATACAAAAAAAGCATAGGCCAAAAACTTATGCTTTCACAATGTCAGAAACTACTGGATTAAAGCCACTGATATTGTCGCAAGCAAATACGCTTTACACATAAGAAAAAAGTCCAAGTTTATTGTGAATCGTGGCTGTAATCCATGTTAACTGCTTGACATCTCTATGAAAGAAGAGATCAGAAAAAAGAATATATTGTATAACAGCCTTTCACACAGCAAGGTCAAACTATGTCCTTTATGATTCTTTGGTTTGCAAAAGCAAAACCGAGCGACAGACAACGAACCATGGCAACAGTAGTGGAAAAGATAAAACAAATTTTAACAGCTAAGGCAAGCTAAAGTTAACACTTAGTGTAAGTGGCATCTAAAAACAATTACAACACAAGACTTTTGAACCGAAAATCTCAAACCTGTACATGGATCAACAAACCAGTCGACAACAGTGCAAGCAGAGCTGAGTTGTCAACAGTGCAGTCAGCAAAATTAGTTAAGTAAAGAAGGGTGTACAACAGAGCAAGATGAGTTAATGGCGTTGGTAAGCATTTTTTTCCTTTTATGGTGGCTTGAGTGTAGATGTTGTAATGAAGGGCTCCCAGCTTCATGCAGATCAGTGCATGGCCGACAGGGGCATCCGAAAGGCCGGCCGAGTGACTCGACACGCAAACACGTGGTTTCAAAACCCACTGGGATGATGTTCATTGATTGACACACAAAATCCTGTAGATGTGCGTTTGTCACATGGGCATAATCGAGATGTAGGGGTTGAAGAAAAGAGTATTTCTCCATCCTCACTTAACACCATCACCCCAGTGCCCTTCACTATGGCAGCCCCTGCCCACCAAAAGTGGGAGGTTAGCCAAAGTTGTGAAGAGCCAGCCTGAACATATCATTAGTGCACACCCATGAGTCGTTTACATTCTTCAAGATGAAGGTCTGATGGAAGCCCATAACAGGATCATTATCTGCCTGAAATTTACAGAAGAAAGTTAGCATTAACAGAAGTAATTCAATGCATGTAAACTAAAAACAATCTTCAAACCCTGCATTTTCATGATGGAGTAGTAGACACATCTTCTCTCCTATTGTTTATTAAAATCTATTGCTTTATATAATCCTTTATTTCTAACTTTGCACAACAAAAGTATGAGAAACCTATTAGGAAGCTCAAAGGTGACAACAAAGTAAAATTAAAATAACTACAAAAGTTTATGGTGAAGAGGTAATTGTTATGTATTGATACCCTCAATTACATTTATAAATACATGTGCATTACGTTGTAACAGGCACTACTTTTCGTTGAGTAACTACACAGCCATACGTAATTAGTTCTAAGTCAGCGCACTAATCTGTACTTGTGAAATGGCCTTTGTTAAGTAAAAGACGCTTCAAACTTCACCGGAGTTTTGCCTATTGATTTAAAGGTTATGTAAGTGATAAACATAACAGTAATAGTATGTTGTTGTTTTTTTTCCCTACTCTAATTTTTAAAAGACTTTTTTTTAGACATTAGTCAGAAAACAGTGAGATTCTGTTCACGCAGAGCTGTAAAACTCATCATTAACAAAAGTGCATAAAGTTACAATTGACCGATTGAGAGAATTGTATTGGGATATATGTATCGGCATAGGTAGCGTATCTTGACCCCTGTATCAGGATATTTATTCTATCGGAAGGCTCCAGGCAATACCCAGCATTAGTATGTTTTGTTTTTTTGCAAAATGCAGAAACAATAACTGCTCTACTTCTGTTCCTCATGTTTGTGCATCATGTGTTTTTTTCTTCTTTGAAGTTTCGTCACTCACTTTTAGTTGTCCTACGACCATGCTCATTATACAGCAGTCAGGTGTTGGTTGGTGGTCTTGCGCTGTTATACTATGGGCTATTTTTGTGAAAGGGAGACTCTGGAAACAAAACAGACAAAAAAAAGTGCTTATGTTACTACTGACTCTTGCCCTTTACATGCTGTTTTAATTCAGAAATGATTATAAGAGTAGTTCTGAAACATTTCAGTACTAAGACACATGTACACTGATGACTTTAATGAGTGACATCCTCACACGTTGTGGTGCAATTCACATTGACAGTTGAGGTAATAAGAGTGTATGTATCATTAATGATTGAGGGCATTAAGTTTGTAGGACACATGAAGTTTAAGTATATATCCAGAATGTCTGTATTTTAATAAACTGCTTTTCTCTACAGCCAATGTCAATGTTTTATATGATATGATTATTACATGTGTTTAAATGACTCAATCTCTAAATTGAAGATGTTTACACATATTGGTAAATGTGGAAATTAGATTACTCATTGCTCAACCTTGCGAATCCTGTGTCAATGCAGAGTTGTTCTGAAGGAACTAAAAAGACACTTCTCACTCCAAACTGCAGGCTACATATATCTGTAATAAATCACAAACAATGCTTCTCTTTGGCCTACATAAAAAATGCACAATTCTGATAGATGTATCCAATGTGATGTTATTGTTAAGTTTTGTATGAGAGCTCTTTCAATAATTTGTTGTCAATACTGTATTAGAAATTAATAAATCTAAATACAGATGGACTGAACACCATGCTTTTTAGAATATTATATGCAAATACTCGACCGCACAAAATGTTTTTAATCAATAGTTACCAATTGTATAAACAAAAAGATAAATAAGAAAACTCACAGTGAGTTTCTTAACTATGTCAATTTTCCCCTGGAACTGCTGTCCTTCCCATGTTAGGCAGGATGCATCTGTCTGTACGAATTAACAGTAAAATAAGACATATTAAATGCAAGATCAATTTTACTCCTTAAATGTGTGTTTACTAACTACTAGCACATCATACTGACATATATAGCTCCGAGTCGTGATCTGTCAGAATCAAACATTTGATAGTAGTGGGTCACAAAGCTGGACCCTATCTGCTCCCACACAGGCTGGTCCACCATCTTGGTTAGCCCTGCAACACACTGAAATGGAAAAATATTGTCAGTAACAAAATTCAAAGAAATGAGAACATATTAGTGATTAGGTAAATAAGCTATTTAAAGGTACTAATGAAAAGTCAAGTTGTAAACAAAAGCATGAACATAACAGGTCCAACTATTCATGATGACATTTAATGAAGTTGAAAAGTTAACAAAATAAAAGCATTACTGAAGCTGAGCTGATCCAAACATTTTAGCCCACACTAAATTATTATTGGTTTACAACAGCCGATCTGTACCAGGCATATTTTGCTGAGCGCATCACATTTGCTGCCAGAGTGACACTGACAGCACAAGTCATGCGCTTTCACACAACTACACTCTTGACAGAGAACAATCCACGGAGTTTAAGCTTAAACAGCAGCATATAGTGAACTACACACAATACTTGGAAATGCGAGCTAAGTTATAAATAACACTGATTTTCAATGACTAGTCTTCTTGCGCGGGCCAAGCAAATGCTATTAGCAATCTTGTTTGCTAATGTTGCTAGCATAAACAGCTAACAGTCCATGCTTTGCTAGCCTTTCTGTTGACAGATAAATTAAGCTTTCATTAGTTGTTGAAGAGACTGCTTGTTCCCTGACGCAGGCCTATTCAGTGGTTGCTAAAAATATCTCGTCTCTTCCAAGTGTTGATTCCTCTACAGGCCCGCGATACTTCTGGAGCCCTGGTCAGCTTCTACACTCCATAGGCGTGCCCAATGTCTCAAGGAACAGCAGCAAAATACCAACTCATACGGCATTACTATCAACTACCAACCAACCAGGTGGAGCTATGCCCTTTTGTTTATATGTTTCCATTCACTACATCTAAAAAGAATCCTTATAAATATTGCTATTATAACTTACCTCTGACCAAAGCCGAGGCCGGATGGCCGCACAACCAGACAGTGGTGTTGCTGCTGTGCTCACCCCCGACGAACAGAGGGCACGCGCTCACAGAACAAACCCGCGCGAGGAATGATGGGAGTGTAGTCTTTCAACCAACGCACTTCTTCCCATGGATGTATTACAGCCGATAATATAATAGATCCATGATTACAGCCTACAGTCTATATCAGGGCTATAAGCAGTATGATGTGGCCCACCTTGGTAAAATGGGCCATGGACTGGGCCACATTGTATAGAAGCCAGGGAAACAATCTGTAACTGATTTACAGTGAACAGTGGTGGATACAGCAACAGAAGGCTTAGAAATAAAGACTTGCCCATCATAATAAAGTGGGCCAGGGACTGGGCCAAATTTCTTGGTTAGATCTGGTTTTCAGTCGCCTGCAGTACTTTTAGATCAACTTCATCAGCTGAAATTCCTCTGATATTTGTTTTGTTCACTTTTGTTCTGGTTCACAAATTGTGCTCTAGTCCTGTTCCAAATTGAGGTTCACCCTTGAAGTAACAAATATGTAGATCTAGAGTCATAGAGTCTGATTACCGGAAGGTTTAGCCTAGTTTATCTGTTCTGATTTGCTCACGTTCTAGTTTTCATCTAGTGTAAGTCTGTTAAATGACAGAGCAATTTAGACTTATTTTCAATTTACTAAACATAAGTTCTTGGTGCAGTTTTGTTATTCAGCTCATAGACCATAGTCCTCTATCCGCTGTAAAATATAATTGAATAGCCCTGCTGTAGAGCAATAAAAACAGATGCAGCATTAGTTATTATCACTATAGAAACAACTCTGGTCTTGGGCACAATCTTGCGTCAAAAACTGTGATGTATTGTGCAACTGCCCGGCCCCCCAAACCGTGGTGCTCAATAAATCTGGCCCTCTGAAAAATAAAGTTGAATAGCCCTGGTCTTAACCTACAAATTTTAGCAGCATTTTTTAAACTACTCCACAAAAGGACCGGCATTGTTTTATTTGTAGGTTCATAGCCACCAACCAAGAGCGGTCCCAGAGCATTCATTCATTCACCGACCCATCCATATTCATCCATCCATCCTTTCATTCATTCATTCATTGTAGGCTATAAAATAAATGCATCAATACAAATAAATGTCATCCAGTCTCTGTGTTCTTTAAAATATCACCCACATAGGATCTGGTGGTTGTGGTCAGAGGAGCCAATGTTGTAAAATGGCAGCCTCGCTTCCCCCAGTCTGCTCCACGACAGCTGTGGCTACCACAGACTATGGAGTGAATGAATAGTTTAGTGAATTAATAATTATTACTTTTAATGACCATAAGGCAGCTAGTTTGCATCTGCTTCTGCAACGTTCACACAACACAAGGTTGGTGAAGTGTCTTGCCTTTACAGTGACAGTTTTCTGCCAAACTTTGACACTTGTATTATCTAAAAACTAAAACTCAGGAATTACCTGTTTTTGATTGAGTTAGCAAAAAAACTGACCAAAATTAACCTGGTCTTGTAGTTCACCAATATTTATTTGCTTATTTATTTATTTGATATTTGTTTGGGTTAGGGTTGTAATATTTAAAAAATTTGACCAAGATAAAATGAAAATAAAAAAAAAGCTGTCAGGTTCATACAGGCTTAGAAATTTAAACTTGTGTCATCCAGTTTTGTGCAAATCTCAGTCTAAACATCTTTGATTATGGCTGTACTTCCATAATATTAATCACTTATTTAATTATATGAATAAGTGCATGCATACATGCTTGAGTGTGTGTTTACGTGCAAGTGTTTATCAGTTTTGCTTCTTTATCAAAGGCCACATTTCAATAATCTATTTTTCCAGACGTAATGATCAAGAAGTGACATTTAGACATTTAGATAATAGACACATTAGTAGTGTAAGTACAACCACAAACAATGTAATACATTTCATTTGGCCATAATTACTTTTTTAGACCTGTCTCAACAAATTGAGCTACATGATTCATTAAATGAATCCTAACCGTGAGTGAGTGTGCCTGCAACTTTTGGTCCCCACACAGTGCTACAGATTTAAGTCAATGGTTACCTAAATTCTTGAGGTGAGGCAGTCACAATTCTGTCATACATTATAGTGGCTGTAGTTTACTTGAGAGTAGCGAGAAAAGAAATATTCCATTCCATTAAAGCTCAATATGACATTCTGTTGAATAATGTAGATTGCACGCGATTGCACACATGGAGGGTTAGCCTTTTTTTTTATTAATTAAAAATTTCAGAAATACATAAACAATAACAAAAAGAAAACACAGAAAACTTTATAACATAAAATTGGTTCCTTTATACTCGAGACATGGCATACATGAAAGGCAAGGAAAATATTATTACTTTGCTTTCTATAAATATTAATGAAACTGTTCAGCAATGTTGATTGATTTTGCATATTTTTTGTTTGTTGTATGTTGTTAAGTTCTTTTGTTAATAAATTGAATGTAGATTTTAAAAAGTTGCTTCATATTAATTTGAAATTTGCCAAGAACGATTAACAGATTAACTAAATATTGTATCTTGTTGGAGAATCTAGTTATTATGTCTTTGCAAGTAATACTGATAGATATATAGTTTTATTGAAAAATAAAAAGTTTTAGTTGGTTCCATAAGTAGCCTATGTGTTAGGGGTGTAAATTTGATGAATGATTTTCCAGGTTTTTTTTTTTTTTTTTTTTTTTTTCGCATTCCATCTAGCTTTGCAGGCTGGGATGGTTTTATTGGGGTTTTGAATGCAGTTTCTTGTATGTAAATTCTAGCACTTCTTGCTTGTGATGTCAATATTAATAAAAATTGGTTCTGTAAATGTGTTTGTTACGATCTGCCTTGGTTGTACATTCATTAGTTGTATTATTCCGTTTGGAAGTGATCTGATTACTCAAGAAAATTCTTGAGCAGTGATGGGAAATTGATGTTTTGTGATGAATGACACATAAAATGAAATTGACCTGTGTCATCAAAGAGGTCTTTCAAAAGAAAAAATATTTCTATTGAACCATTTAGATAGAAATATAGTGATTTATTTATTTATTTATATTTTACGTGTGATTATGTTTCTGTTGTTCCAACAAAAACAACAAAAACTGTAGTCCACCAACTTCCTGAGTCCGGGGGTTGGATGCACTGTTTGATCCATTTGATTTTGAAAGTGTGGTTTACTGTGATGTTTCTAGACCACCATCTTCTTTTGAGTTGCATAACATAGTTTTTTTCAGTCTGTGTTTATCTTTCCAAATGAAGTCCGTGAATATTTATCATATTTAGTTATCTCTTTACAAATTGAGTCACTGATTTCTAAAGCCAAAGCAGGGTAAATGAAAAAAGAAATCCCTTCTGCCTTGGAAAGGAGTCTTCTTCCCCAGATCGATGTGTCCCTTTTTGTCCATAAATTGAGAATATTCTTGTTTTTTGTCAACATGGGAGTGAAGTTTATCAATGCAGGGTTAGCCCATGGATCTATTATATTATGGGTTAGCCTCATGGTTAGCCTAGGGATGCTAGTGTGCGGTATGTTCCCATAGCAACGAAGGTCCTCATAGTGGACCTTGGAGCGCCTGTCTATAAAGATAATAGCCCAATGGAAGTATAATTAAAACACATCCGATCCATGAGCCCAATACGATAAGACTAACAAGTGTTTTACTCAAGTTGCAGCGTACAACGTGTGCGTCTCTCTCTCTCTTTCTTATATATCTTTTTCTTATATATATATATATATATATATATATTATATATATATATATATATATATATATATATAATATATATATATATATATATATATATAATATATATATATATATATATATATATATATATATATATAATATATAATATATATATATATATATATATATATATATATATATATATAGTGTTATAATGTAATGTATATGTTAAAGAATAATAATAGGCTAGGATGGACCATGAACCAGACCACACAAACAAATGTGACTGAACTACAGTACCCACACGGCACTGCTTCAGCCTACAGTACATTCTGCTGCTTATCCGGGGATGTCACACCGCTGCTATTTTCTCCTCATAGTCCCTCTCACTCTCAGCTCTCAGCACTAGAGGACAACAACAGGGCTTTGGATAGCAAGAAACGTACACGGATACCAGACAAAAGCCAGTTATGGCAGAGGTTGGAGTAGGGAGTTTGCCTTCAGTGGATCCTGTGTTTAATTATCAAGAGCACGAACTCAACGACCGACTGAAACGGCTCTACCCGGCTGTGAACGAGGAAGAGACCCCTTTGCCCCGATCCTGGAGCCCCAAGGATAAATACAGCTATATTGGGCTGTCACAGAACAATCTGCGAGTCCATTACAAAGGTTAGAGCTGCCCGTGTCCTCGCAGGTCTAAAGAAGTTGTACAACAGCCGTGGTAGCCCTGGGTTGTTGCGGAGGGTCTTACACACACATTATGCGATTATGTTGGTTGTGTGTGTGTGTGAGTGTCGTCCTGGTAAATCTAGTCTGAGCTGCCTCTCTTGTCCTATAACCTGGCTTTGTTTCTCAAAAGCAAAGGAATGCCAAAATGGGCGACAGTGTACTCGTTAACACCAGCACATTGTTTTTTAGCCATCAAACTGGGATCATGTTCAGCATCGAGGCTTCCCTTTGTTTATCTTACGTATTGTAATTGTTTTTCTGGTATTGTCTATAGTTTTCCTGTTAGGCATAAGTGACATTCTAGTCCACACTGGCAATGACAGGGTCCCAAAAAAGATATCCTAATTGTATTTTATTTAAAATATTGCGAAAACGAAAAAACCGTACTATAAGCAACAATAATAACCTTAGTTAGCCGATGAGCTAACTAGCTAACGTTAGCTAACCCGAGTGTTGGGATTTTAAGCTTTGCCACGACGAAAAAAGCACCAATCCAACTTGTTGGTCGCTTATCATCGATTGTTGACTTCCAGTTGATTCCAGATTATAACACAATTATAGTTGTTCACTAATGTGTAATAAACATCGGTTAAATTGTGCCATTTCTCAATGACAATCTTTTTTTGTTACTGGGTTTCAATAAAGCTAATGTTTTTTCCTTCCCGAGATGAGCAAAGAGCTGTCATGTTACTGTATGGGCCCTAAACAGTTTTTAGCATTGTTGTGATGACGAAGGCCTCTGCGCATTTCTTTTGGCCAAATGTTCACTTCTGTTCTAAATAACTAAAAGTCTTGTTATTGAAATGACCAATTTAGCTGCTAACTTTAAGGCCTGTTGGGCCGGCCTACTCATTTGTTTCAATCAAAAACGAAGTGGCATCTGCTACAAACTGTTAATGCCTCTTTTCATCAAACGCAGCAAGGTCAACTCATTGTAGCACCACATTGTACATGAGGCTCATAGCAGTAGATATGAACGCAACTGAAACCCCTGAGGATGGGAGGATATACACTGGGGCAGGGGATCTACACCAAGTGCCACATAATATTTAAAATATTAGGCTCCAGACTGGTGAGTAATACAACGAGGCATTCAGGCAGGTTTCTTGAAATAGTTGCCAACATGCCATTAATTAGGCTTGAAACAGTAACTGTAATGTTACTTTTTTTTTTGAGGTTATTGTGGCAGATCCTTGCAGTAACAAAAGTCATTCTGATGGCTGCATTTGGCTACCAGGCCATAGTTTGGACACCCCTGCAATAGGACCTAAATGTCTCACATTAGCGGTGTTCTGCGTGTCCCAGACAAGGACCAAGTCAATTGTATTTTAAGTTGGAATGTGCATTATCAGTAATTACCCTTTTATAGCTAAATGTTGTTGGTTATTGTTCATATAATTTATTGCATTGATATTTTTTATAAAAACAGTTTATGGATTATTTATAATATGTTTTCAAATTATAGTCCAATGTAGGCCTAATTCTATTCATAATTGACTATTCAAGTTATGGGCTCATCTGAGATTTTAGTATGACATTGCACATTTGCCATAAATAGACCTACTCTATTAGACGAAGTAACACTTTTATACCCTGGTAGCCTCTGCTCTTTTCTCTCACCCGTGAGGTTTTGAGGCTATTTCGACCAGGCTATTTTGCTTCATCATATATACTGAGCCAGTTACCAAATAGGTAATAATCGAATGTATGTATGTATGTAGGTATGTATGTATGTATGTATGTATGTTTGTACTAGAGCTGTAGTCAACCAAAGTAATTCTTGGTCGACTAAAGGTATGTCCCATCGACCGATTAATCGACTAAAAAGGGGGCGTGGCTAAAAATTTGAAGCTAAAAAGTATTTTTTATTTTATTTATCTGACCCAAACATAAATATTAAAAATCCATTGGAGTTCATGTAAAAAACTAAATTTATGACTAACATGGCATTTATGTATAAAACGGCAGATAGTTCTGTTCTAAAACTTTACAAAATCATTTTAGTTCCTGTTCAAGATAAAATCTTATAATCTAAAAGAATTAGTCGACCAATACAAACTACTTCCGGTCTATCGTCACTTTTTAAAATTATTAATTTAACTTTTTGGCAAAGTCTGTGCGACTCTATGACGCTTATTAAACGCATTTTGTTTAATGCTTTGAGGCTGGAATATGTTGGACACATAACGCACAGGATTTACAATTTTTTACAGTGTTTTGCCTCGGCAAACAGGAAACAGCTGATGCTAATGCGCTAGCTTTGCTTTGCTAAGTCTATCGGAGCAACAAATAAAGTTTTCATCGGTGGAAATGTGGCGGTTTGACAGGGGATCAAGTCAGCGTTAGGTGAGGAACATTATTTCATGTTTCTATCTGCTCTTTTCCGTCTGGTTTTCGCCTGAGCCTGTATTTTCTCTTGTCCAATCATCGAGCTTAAAGGGGGGACCGCTGCGAGGTCTGCTCCAGGGTCCAGGCTCAAGGCAGGGCCAAAAGCGGCTCGCTTTGGACCCAGCAAACGGGGCGGAACGGGTCACTTTGCGCAGTGGAAACAGCATAGGACCGTACCGTACCGTCCCGAGCCTATGGAAACAGGGCTTATTTTATTAATCCCAATGAAAAGAGATTGCTAGTGAACAGTACCATTTTAAGTTATCTGTGAATAATGAATGTAAAACACATCTGTAGTTCAGTTTGTAGTCCGGCCCTCAGACCTTAGCCCTTTGAAAATCTGGCCCGCCTGTAAATATAATTGAATAGCCCTGCTTTATACTATTAATTAGAAGACAGCACTGCGCATTTTAATTGTTATTTGTAACTAATCCGTCAACTCTTTTTATAGCATTTAGAATGTATATTTGTTATTATGTAAAAGATGTTACTTAATTGTATTTTGAATGATCTCCAAAACAATTAAGACACATTTACACGTTAATTGCTCCCTATATATCTGAAAGATTTTAGTACAGTATCTGATTGCATTGTGATTAGATTAGCGAAGAGGATACATGACATTAGGGATGAAATGTTTTTTTCCTATTTATTTAAAGTGATAATGCAATCATTCAACTATTAATGTCACAACAAAACATAAACTACATTTTTAAAGACTCACTGTGTAAGGTTTTAGGAGAAGGTCAAACTTAATAAACACATGTTTTTATTTATTTATTTATTTATTTATTTATTTAGTTAGTTAGTTAGTTAGTTAGTTTTTGTAGTATTTGAATGTTTTTGTTGGACAAACAAACATTCAAATATTTGGGAATAAACATCTAAAAATACGTGTGTGTATTCTGTATGCACATACTGTAGATCTCCACCAAGTCAACTATTTATGTCCTGGAGAATGAACTTTTTGATTGTTTTAATATAAATTGAGCTCCTTTAGCAGTTCTATTGGATTGGCATAAAGCCATCTCTATCTCCATGAAGAATGTTCTAAAATATGATTTTAGTTTTCTTTTCCATATTCAGAAAGTTTCACTGTGTTGAATTGAATTACACCGTCTATTCAAATTTGAATAGCGACTAACGTATGTTTATTTTAAAAATGTTTTATTTAGCACTTTTGAGAACATCTTTCACATTTCTCTAAAGGCTTTTTCACACCAACACAACTCCCAGTCGCTGTCGGTAGGGAGGAGCGATGCACCGTCTGTTCTAGTCTCTTTTGGGCACATCGATGTAAAAAAGCCTTCACACAAACACGATCCAAACAGCCAACAGTCGGCGAACAAATGCCGAGTGAGCATGCGCGTGACGTAACGCTTGACGAAAAAGACAAAACAGAAGTTGTGCGCGAGTAGTTGTCAAACTCTGTGGCAAACAGATTTTTATCTTACCTCACGGATTAGGCTACAGTCCAGCCTTCGTACTACAGCTGGTACTCCTCCATCTTTGTTTTCCTCGGACCAAGTAGTAGCCATTCTTCTCCGTACTTACGTCCCGTTTGAACCCGGCAAATAACAACAATCCATGCTCAGGTAAATACTGTTTTTCCATAAGCGTCATTTTCGGTTTTCGCACTATTTTCTTGCGCACTGATTCGCTAGCCAGGGCCAATCAAACAGCCGCATATGCGGCAACTATGACCGCTGACGATGCAGACTTTACAAGCAAGTCTTCAAAACCTCCCCTCCGCGACGTGCTCGCCTCCTCTGACCCCCGACAGCGCCATTCACACCAAACACCGTGAGCCGCCTGTCGGCAGAAGTTGCCAAACCGGTTCAGACGGGCGACCCTCGGCCTGGTGTGAAAGACCCTTAATAATTGAACCTCGACTAGACTTTTTGTCAATATTGCTATAGCTATAGTGTCACAGATCCCTAAGACACTATTCCTCTAGTCTGTGACCAGGTTTCTAAAATCAAGCTTTCTGAATAATAAAGGACTCCATTTTTAGATTCTACCCTTTATAATATACTGTATGTATAATCTACCTTTTAAATCTGCCAGGTTACTGTTTCTTCACGCTAAGGGCCCGATTTATCAAGCCATGTGCTAAATTGTGGGTGCAAAAAAAGAACCAAACAAAAAAACATGTTATTTATGAGCATTTTACTCAAACTTGAATATTGGAAGATGCACATACAACATACTAAACAAAACAGGTATGAACCACCTCAAATTCTGCATCTTTAGAGTGTGTGTGAGAAAAATGTCATCTCTGCCAAGGTTTTGCTCCCTCTAACGTGTTTTGCACATGAGCAAATGCTTGATAAATCTGGCTCTAAGTGGCATATGGCTATAAATTATTGTATCTATGTCTGTTTGCGTAGAACTTGAGTTCAATCAAAGACAACATTGCTTATAAATGCATGGGTGTCAAATCAGTTGCTATGGTCATATTTCACAGTAGGCTTTTTCAAAAGAAGTTATATTAGGTCAAGGTGAAAACATGAATTCTCGTATATGTATATGCTTTTGTAGAACTTATGAATTTCTGTTAAAAGTGACAATACATTCTCTAAAACTCAACATTTTTATCACTGTGGCATTGTAATCAATATTGAGCATTGTGTATTGCCAATTTTAGTATCATGACAACACAAAACTCCTGAAGCAAACACAAAGATACTGTTCATTTTAAAACAATTTCAGCGAATGGTCGATTTCTGCTAAATATTACCTTGCTTTTTGTGGGAGTGGTCTTTTGGAATAGGTAGGCTTATCTTCTGTCCTTGTATGTAGTTGTAAAAAGACCTGTGAGCCTACTGAGGACTTGTTTCATGAGGAGTTGCTAAAATTAGACACATACACTCACTGTAACCACTGCAGCAGACAATTCACAAGTCACCAACAGTGACAATATAAATTATTAAAATTCAGTCATTTTTGCATAGCACAAAATCACAACAATACTGCACAAAAATATATTTTTTTCCAGTAACTTTAGTTACCTCTAAGCTGGATAATTGTACAACCAAAATTGTTATAAGTGGCAGAACAGCTAGAATTAGGAATCTTATATATCTATATCTATATCTATATCTATATCTATCTATATATATATATAAATATATATATATATATATATATATATATATATATATATATATATATATATATATATATATATATATATATATATATATATATATATATATATATATATATATATATATACCTATAAATATCTATATACCTATAAATATATATATATATCTCATAGTAAATTTATAGCCACAATTTCCCCCACATCCATACCCTTTTTATTACAATAAGAGGCATGCTCCCTTCCGCATCATGGGTCCCATTAACTTTCTGAAAAGTGTCTGTAGATGGTTCAGTTTGACAGTGTGTTTGAACCTTGTAAGGTCACATCGACTTAAGTGCGTCTGCTTTTTTCTCATTAGGGTCACTTTTAGGAATGGGTGATATATCGGTATCAGTATCGGCCAACATTCACAAAAAAACAGCTGATAGTTTTATTAAATCAAATCAATTTATTTTTGTATAGCCCAAAATCACAACAACAGTCGTCTCTGAGGACTTGCCAAGATTGTTAATTTAGCAAACATGAATAGTAGGAACTAAAAATAAAACAATACACCTTCAATAAAACAATAAATATTTTATAGGGTTTTCTAGTCTCTCTATGCACATATGCAAGTTTCAGTTTGTCCTGAAACCATCAAAATTGCAATTTTGAACAGACTTAAGAATAAAATGATAAATAAACAAACATTCAAGCTAAAATTAGTCTTTATAATTACATTATAACACCACAAGATATTCTTTATCCCAGATAAATATATTTGTTTGTAGGTTTGTGATCTTGTGAATTGTGCTGTGGATTTTAAAGCAAATACCAGTATCAGACCAAAACAACTTTTTTTCCCCTATTTTTTTTATCATTATGACTTTTTTTTTTTTTTCAAATATGGCAAAAAAAATAAAATTTTTACACCATCAAATGTAAAATTAAAAAGCCAGACATTTGTCCTTTCTGTCGACAGAAAAGACAAATGTATGTTTTTCACCATGAGGCAGCAGAGAGCAGACATATGCACAAATGTCCAGAAAATACATATGTGACCATCACATAGAGTAACAAAGACATTTTACAAAGTCAAAGTGTTACATAGATCTGTATAAAATATAAATAGTGGTATTGGCTCAAATCGATTACGGCCACAGGAGAGGGACAAATATCGGTTATTGTATCGGCTCAAAAAGTTTATATCGGCCATCCCTACTGGTTCTATGTTTGTCAAATTTTTGTTTCATACATTTTGGTTGTTATGTTACATTACACATCTTTAGATCCAGTTCTTTCATAATTACTTTATTGAAGTATAGAACATAGAATAATTCTGGGGGACAGAAAATTTACTGTGGTGAAAAAAGATTTGATCTGTATGGGTCATAAGCAACTAATAAGTACCTATGTTCTCCAGTTTTTATTAAAATGGTATGCATTTGAAGAAGGGTTTACCGGTGTCACCCTACATTAGATATCTCATATTTAACAGTTAAAAGCATGTTACTGGACAGTTTGTTTAGGTTGTGTGTGTATCTGTAAAGTTACTCCATTGTGTTTTTCTTGAAGCCAATTTGGGAACGCTGCAGTTACATTGTCTTTTAGAAGAAATGGCAGTAGTTCAGATATTAAATCAAGTTTACTGTCATGTGTTATCATTCTGATATCTGTATCTGATCACATTCTGAGCCTGAGATTGCATATAACCAGATAGTGTAGGTAGACTGGAACATTTCACAGTCATGTGGCTGTGTGTTTGGTTCCTAACATGAACCGTCCATGTCGTGTATGTGTCCAGATGGCTCAACATTAATGGCCAAAGCCCTCTCTATTCCGCTGCTTCACCAACTGAAGCAGCAGTGCTAAGGTGTCTGCTAGCAGCCAGCTGCTCCGGTTAGAGTTACACACCGTCTTCGTTGCATTCATGCACACACAAGTGGGGATCCCTTTTTATGCATGCAGCCAGGCAAACCCTCAGCAATTCAATCCTGTGATTACATGTCACAAACTGGGAGGCACATGTATAGTGTCAAAGCCTGATAGGGGGTTATACAACGCTTGGCTGTACACACTCTCACCCTCTCTCTATGACCCTCGGGATTGCATAAGCAGCCATCTTAATCTAAAATGACGGACTGCAATGATTGTTATTTTTCAGTAATTGGCCCATGCAGTACAAGTTGTGTAGTTATTAAAGCATTTTATATTCCAGTCTAAAAAGGTTTGCTCATGAATTGAGCTTGTGAGTTAGTGTCTTTAGTTGGGTTCTTCTCGCTAGGCTTGATCAGGACTGCTAGCTGGAAGATTTTCACTTATGTGTTTGCTTTGGGATTACTTATTAATTGTTCTTTTGTTGTATTTGAATCTAAAGTGGTTCACCAGGCAAGTCATAAGTTGGGAAGAAAAGATGAAAACTAAGCCAGCAGCTCTTAAAGTCAGGGAAAAAGTACACGCATTCAGCAAGTTTAGGAACTAATTTAACAAAATCAGAAATAAAATTACAGTAGAATTAGAAAGAAACCTAATCAAACCTGCCATAGACACATACTGTATATTAAAAGACAAAATACACATCTAATTATCTTGGCATTTATATTTTTCATGGTTTTAAAATGTGACAATCTAAGTTGTAAATTCCTGTAACACATCTCTTTACTTTATTGTTGTCTTGTTGCAGGTCACGGTAAGAACCACAAGGATGCGGCATCAGTGCGAGCTACACACCCCATCCCAGCGGCCTGTGGGATTTACTACTTTGAAGTCAAGATTGTCAGCAAAGGTCGAGACGGGTAAGCTAAGGGTGCTAAAAGTCAACTGTTTATCAACGTAACACAAAGACCACTCACTCTGAAACTACCTCAAAGCTCAGACTCCAAAAACATGGCATCTTTGGCCATGTGCTTTAATTTTAACTGCCAAAACTGCCACAATTATTAAAACAACTGTTTTTATAGAAACAAACAGTCTTTACACCCAGAGTATAGTTCTTGAACTAAGAACTCAACTGTGAAGGATATTAGGCTATGAAGAAAGAACAAATGCAGAGAGATTATATTGTTTTTATTTTTTTTGGCTAGCAACAAATAAAAATGAGAATAGTTTTCTTGTACTTTATTGAAAAGCACTATTTTAATGGCCTGTTTGAAAATTGGAGCCTAGAACTTTGTCTTTAATGTGTTAATTGGTGAGGAACAATTGTCTGATTTCAAGCTTGCTGCCAAGACATAGGACAACCTTTCAAGATTTCTTGTCAGTTGATAAGTTCTGAGCCCCAGCGCGCCAGAGAACAAGCACACCCTGTATTCGACTTCAATAATGAGGTGTCTCACTGTCATCTGCACTTGTCTTGAACAGAACAAAACTATTGTTTTAACTAATACTGCAGATTCTTATAAAATTATTATATTCTATTGTTGATTTTTTTAAGACATATTGCAAGCCAAATGCAAAAATCTGCACTTTTGCACATGATAATGTCTGGCTTGACATCTATTTTTGAAAGTCTTTTTGGAAGTCTTTTTCGTGTACTGATTCCACTAAACCTGCTGGACACAACATTAAATACATTTGCTAGATTGGAAACGTGACATTTTACATTAGCTGACTTTTAAGTTGGCCTAATGTTAAACCAATGGAGATTTTAAGTGGCTAAGTATTGAAAATAGCATTAAATAATACAAATTCAGTCACTAGAGATTAATGTTAGGTATGTTTACCAGTATGTTTACCAGTATGTTTACCAGTATGTTTACCAGTATGTTCACCAGTATGTTTACCAGTAGCCATAGCAGTTTATTGGGTTGTTCCACAGCTACTTTGTTTCCTTTTTTTAACATTGTTCTGGCTAATTTATTAGCAAACCTGCAACAAACATGGCAGATTTCCCGAGCTATGCTGATTACACATGGATCTATGATTACATCACAGCATTATACAATGAGTGGCAAAAACACAGTTTGAATCAATAATAAAAAAGGTAAGGGCAAATAACAGCTAAAATAGGAAAAAGAGACAATATTCTGATAATAAATAGGGTTACAGTTAGGGATGCACCGATCAAGCTTTTTCAGTTCCGATACCGATCCCGATACTTTGGAATTAAGTATCTCCTGATACCCGATATCACCCGATACTGGTGTAACGACTGAAATAACTTTTTTTTCTTTTCCAAAACTAAACAAATTTGATCATCTTGTGTCATGTAACTGTTTTTTGTAGTGCAGGTCACAACTAAACAACTTAATCTGAATAAAATGTCAAACATTATGAGACGTTCTGGATCTACATCAGCCAGTAAATAAGTCGCATTATGTCCAATTAAAGGCAAAACTAGGATATCGACTGAACCGATATCATGGAGCCGATACCTGATCCAGCAAAATGTCCTGGATCGGCACAGATACCCGATCCTATTATCGGATCGGTGCATCCCTAGTTACAGTTAGCAATCGCAAATATACTGAATAAAATGTTTGTATCTGATACGTAAGAAGTAAAAATCCAGTAAACAATGGTAGAAAAGCAGACAAACAGGAAGCCTTTAGCTTCTCTTATGTTTATCACAGACTTTGGGATGACACACAGCTGAACTCATTACTCTTTTGTCGTTATAGGTGTTTGGAGTCTGTTTGGTGAGGACATTACTTGTAGTTCTGCTTTAGGCAAACAAGCTTGTGAACGCTTACATAAGAACTTCTGTCACTTTCCATCGTGCCTTTGTAAAAGTTAATTTGCGTAAAACAAAAACTCTAGGGGGAAAAATAGACCTCCTATAATACATTTTCTATTGTGTGGCCCATTTGTACGGAAGTCCAGAACTGCCAGTGTGGAGTAAATATTTTTTCCAGCTTTTCTCGTTATAACGACATTATATTTACGTTCAAACGACAATATTCTCGTTATTACGACTTTTTATTTACGTTCAAACGACGAAAACGAGAAAAAGCTGGGAAAAATGTTTACTCCACACTGGCAGTTCTGGACTTCCGTACATTTGCAATGTTTAAATGCATTTTTCAAATAGAAGAACGCCTGACTGTTTGTAATTTATGTTTGCTAATGTGTTTTTGCAGGTACATGGGCATAGGCTTGTCTGCGCAGGGGGTGAACATGAACAGACTACCCGGTGAGTAGTACTAAAACATGTGTGTGTGTTTAGCTTTTAATGTCTTTATTTTCCAAAAAGTCTATGAGTACAGTGTTTCCGTTCATAAAGGAGCCTCTTAGATCAAATTTTACCCCATAGTCTAAAACCAAGCTGAGCAATAGTTTCTTTATAGTTGTGGGTTTGTCATGCTAATTGCTATTTTTTCTTTTTATATGCAATGCTTTTTATAAATGTATGACTTTTTTGACTGCATTAAATCCAGAAAGTGCATTAACTGTAGTCGATCTCTTGTGCTCCCATAGTCTCATTATAATCCAGTGGGAAACCTTGGATGAGACTTTTACTTCCAGAATTCATATCTGAGTTTGTAGAGGACAAGTCTGTTCCATTTTTTAGCCCAGCTGTGACTCTAATGACACTAGTCTCTGTTACAGGCATTAAGTTGATTGTGTGATTCACATTAGTTTAGCAAATGTCATTTTTACTCTCTAAATTTACCTGAGAGCGCTTCCTTGAGTTTGCATTTGTCGGAGTGATATTTTTAGCATAGGACCTCTGGAACAGATGGTTAGCCACTGTATGTTTTTAGGCATTTTGACGTGTCAAGAAATGGATTGGGCTTTGCAGAGCGACTTCTGAGTTATTTGGAGAATTTGATTGTACCTTTATAATATTTGGTGTGTTTGTGTCAGTGGTCTTCTTGTGTCCTTTGTGAGGTATAAGGACATGTTGGGGCATGTACGTAGCTGTCATATGGAGCAGTGACACATTTGTGGGCTGACCTACTAATCTCACTCAAACCTCGCTTCTCACTGAAATTATTTTTGGACCATAAGACTTATTATGCAATGACTTAATGTTATGCTAGTCCGATTACAAATAACGTTTTTATTTTTTTATTTTTTAAATGATTGTTTTTATTATTATTTCTACAATAGCATTAGTAAGAACAGTAAAGTGTGATTAAACTATTAAATATTATTATTTAAATGGTGATGATTATTGTTTTAGTCTTAATAACAACAGCAACAACAACAATAATGTTGCTATATTTTTATGTATTGATTGATTTGTATTGTATGTTATTGTAATAATAAACCTTTAGTAGGGGACAATATTATGCAAACAAATGTTTTAACAAAAGTATAGACCTAAGCTATAATAAATGCTTTAAAATGAGACATCCATGTTCAAATTGTTATTTATTACTCTTAATAGGTAATAGGCATTATGCACAGCCTATAAACCTGTAAAGTGTGATGATACATAATCAGAGTCGTCCTCTGGCCTGGGCTCTGTCCATCCTTCTTGGACTGGCTTCACTGAGCTGTCGATCAGTAGATCCCACCTCAGATGATTTTACTTTGATCAAAATCATTTTCTTCTGTCTATTTAAGGACACATATCATGTAAAATACACTTTTTGGGCTTTTAGCATTTTGTATTTTAACGTCAAACATGCTCGTTAAATTAATCCTCTTGAATGTCCTCCATTATTTATTCTGAATTTCCCAAATGTGTCATAGGTCAAGCTCTATTAGTTTTTAAGGACATATAACATTGCCAGACTTGTTTAAGCATTAATCTGGTCAGATTGTGTTAATTATGAGTAGATTAAAAGATACTCAAGAGGCCAACAGCAATACAAATACATATGTTTGTGAAAAAAATATAGTACCATGACTATCCTGCTTGTTGTACACCTACCACAGTGAGTACCACAGTTACACATACTACTGGTAGTACGCAAGCAGCCTCTGGTGGTACTTGAAGCCTTCTGCAGTGAGACCATTTGTTTAATTTTGAGTCAAATCTATTAATGTCTAACTTTTTAGTTCCCATAAAGTCAGATGTTAGATTTGGTGGTACTAAAGCTAAATACTATTTCAAGAGGCACTTGGTTGGAAAAGATTAGAAACTATTGTTTTGGATTATTGGAAGAAAAATGGCCGATAAGAAAGCAATGCAAAGATTCTTTCAGCTTTCTCTCCTGCAGGATACAAATGTCAAACATGTCACTCACAAACACATTGCTCATTGTGGACATAGGTGAACTGAACTCCTTCACACCAGTTGGGAAATGCATTTTTGCTCAGAGCACCTGTAAAGCTGGTAGACAAGTTGGTGTGATGAGTGTAGCTGTGAAATAAGTTAGAAAGGGCTGTCTGTAACCTGAAGGTTAACATCAAAGTGAGAGCACAGTGAGGCTTGTACAAAAACCTATTGGTATGTAATGGTTGGTTTTTGTTTTGTTTTTGGAGTGAACATAGCTATGCAAATATAAAACATTGAAAGTATCATTTGGATTCAGTTGCAAATAATCTTCCACCAACCATATGAAAATGCAACAGTTTTAGTTGCTAGGGCTCCGTCCCAGATGGTGAGTGGGGCTGGTACACAGATTACAGCTGATTGCCTTAACTCAGTGTTTGGATGCAGTGTTTGTCCTTAGCTCTGGATTTAGTCATGCTGCGTCCAGCAGTCAGGTTTTCCCTGAATGACAAGCCTCTAAAACTCACATGATTTAGTTTATTATTTTAAGTTTTTAACCCTGAATACATTTACTATGTCATCACTGAAAACTAATCGCAAAAACAAATTATTAACAGTTTGTTGTCGAGTGAAAACACTTATAACAATGTTTGCTCCCATAGTAAAGTAAACAATAATGTTGTTGTAATTATGTATTTTTTTCTTGTGTACATTCTGCTCACTTACCTAATGTATTCTGAGCCTCCAAATTGTTCACCACAATGTATTTTAAGCACTTTTCACAACTTTTCGGAGCGAGGCATGTCGGTATGCTAACAACAGTTAGCCACAAAACATGTTAACAGTAACATGCTGACTTCCTGGATGTTGATGAACAAACTGTACATTTGTAGACGTACACGGAACACTGCATTGGGGTACATGCATTTAATTAATTTTAAAAAAAAAAAAAAAAAAAACAGGTATACACATGATCTTAAGAGTATCGGTTTAAAAAGTGCAAACTTAGCCTCAGACTCCCTGTGGTCTTGGCCGAACCCTCCTCTACTCCCTCTGCTGCATTAGCTCTCCTCTGGTTCTGTGTTTATTTACGTGTGCTCCCTTAATAGTACAATGTAGTCCACTGTTGACCTCTGTGTCTGATCCTGCTGTGGAGTCCTGCCCATTTCATTAGCATGTTGGAGCAGTGAGCCTGGCTTTAGAGGCAATATCCCTGTCAGCAGATTAATCTAATACCTTTGAATACACACACCACAGTAGCCTGTATGCACTCAAGGCAGCACACCATGAACTGAAGACAGTCCCTAAAAGTCAAACAAAACAAATGTCTCTTTTGAGTGTATAAAGACCATGTGTAGTGCTGGGTGTCTGTATAGTTGTTTACAAACATGCATATAAAGTGTACAAGAGCATGTCTAATATTACATGACCTACTTTCAACAAACCCTGCTTTGCTTTTGGCAATGACAAGCAGGTTCTGATTGAAGAGACAGTAGCAAAAGCCTCAGTTCTGGGAGGATGCTCAGATTTTCTTGGTGAAAATATGTTATTGTGTTGTAACAGTTTTACAAAATCACACGTTCAGTCTAACTGCGCTGTGTATGTTCAACTGTGGGATGGATCGCTATGTTTACACATTTTGAAGTTCCTGGAAATGTATGTAATTGAAAAAGAATATTACACACTTGAAGTAATATTACACACTTGAAGTTAGGGTAATTCACTTTTTTAGTTGTAAATTAGTAAAGTTTGTGTTTTTCAGTAAAAAGTCAATGATTAATACAACAATTTGTAATACAATGAGAACACTGAGTACTGTCTGAATTGAATAATAAAATTTTAGTTCTAATCAGGAGCCAAATGCAGTGCTCCCATTGGCTGAGCTTTGTTGTTTGTAAGAAGAAGTTTATAAGTTTATAAATTGCAATCAAAAGGAATACAAATTTGATATTAACCATGTGTCGAAGGATTTATGAGAAGAAGTGGTCAGATTTAAAACCTAAATTGTGTTTGCAGTGTGAAAATCATCCCAAATTATCCCACCATTAATGATATGGCATAGAGCTCTTTAGGCACCTCTTTATAGGACAGCCCTGAGTGTAACAAGGAACTTTAATGAAAACATCAGCTAAAAATATTTCTCTAATCACTGTGTTTTACATAAAATAATGAGTTGGGTGAAGTGTTCAAATGGAGACAACACAAACTCATATCAGCACACATCATGTGCAGAGGGTGTGCGCACACAGTAGTTATCTGTGTCAAAGGTCATTTGAATGTATTTCACAGTACTGGCTTTACTTGTTAATTGCGTTTGTGTACACCACGTGTTATTTAAACACATTTTAGGTTTTTTTGTGTTTTTTTCCAACATATCAATGGGACAAAACATTTCAACATTACAATTTGTTTTTTTTTTTTAGCTTGTCCTTTTAGCACAGTATTATCTCTACAATGCCAAAATGAGTGATCTTACAGTTAATTATGTTCTATCAGGAAAGATCACAGATGGAAAAGAGAAATATATTATGAGCATAACTATTTTACTGACACGCCAGTGTGCTGCCCATCATAAAAAGGATATCAGTGTACAGCAGCACTAGTTTATCAGGCAGGAGGAACTGTGCTGTACTAGGACAAGACTCTCACAAGTGTTTGTAAAATTCACATAGACTTTATAATACGGCATCCAGATCACTGCGGCTTTAAGTGTCTCTGGCATTGAAGAGGTTACAGTAGGTTAAAGCTGATGCACTTTTTTAAGTTGAGACTTGCATTGATGGTAATGTAGCTGTGAGTATGGCTAAAGAGGCACGACCTGGGCCAGCTGACTCACCTCTTTGCTTTGTGAGATTCAACACCTCCTACTGGCTTCTCAGGGCATCACATCCCAAAGATGCTCTGACTATTCTGAAGTATACAGTTTCTGAAAAAATATAGTTTGACTATTAAGGAACAAGTTCAGAGATATAAAATAACTGTGATTATATATGAGTCCTGCCAGTAACAAGAGTTAAGTAAAGTTAATTTATATTACAAAGAAAATGCTAATCTTTGCTTCCTTTTAGGATGGGACAAGCACTCGTATGGTTACCATGGAGATGATGGCCACTCCTTTTGCTCCTCTGGAACCGGACAGCCATACGGACCCACCTTCACCACTGGTGATGTGATTGGCTGTTGTGTGAACCTAATCAACAACACATGCTTTTACACCAAAAATGGCATCAGTTTAGGTTTGTTATTTTTGACTTTTATATGCAAAAAAAAAAAGAAGAAGTTTCAACAATTATTTTTATCCTGCAGGTGTAGCCTTCACAGATCTGCCCGTAAGTATTGTGCTTGAGTTACACAGTGAGTACATGTGAGGAGGCTTTCTATAACTCTGGAGTGTTTTTTAAGAATGTGATTGTTTGTAGTGGTGCCATCACACCATTTGGAAGGCACTTAAGTACACATGCCTAATATAATATTCAATACGCAAACAGTATTGTAAAGATATAAAACCATTTGTTGCATCTGTTTGGAATTACAGTGTAAATCATGTAGATGCAAGAAAAGTCAAACATTTTTGTGATTCCAAACAGATGTAATAAATGTTTCCATGTCAGACAGACACGTTCACAGAGTATGTTACAGAGAACTTGAGATCTGCCAGACGTCTTTGTGTCCCACTACGCTTTATTTTGGCTCTTGGGACATTGGTACTTGAAAATCTCTTTGGTCATTGACTGTGACAGGGACATTTTGCTGGAGAAAGGCATTTTACCAGCCAACACAGTGTCAAGAATAGATCAGCCACAGCAAATCACAGCTGGCCTCTTGCCACCAGGGCTGCACCAGCAGATGTAGTTACCAGCTGCTGTTCAGCCTAACCAACATTTAAAAGTACTCATATTTAGATGATAAACTTTACAGAGAACTCCTGAACAGCTCCTTAACATGAGCTCAGTGGTCTTAGTTTTATTACACTGTGTAGACGCTCTAAAAGTGCTGTCTACTTTTGGGTTTGATTAGTTGTTTTGTGCTTGGTAGCAAATTCACTTTAAGAGTATTACCTCCAGTTTGGTCAGTAATCAGGAATGCAACCAAAATTATGTGGATCTACTTTTAATAGTTGTTGTGATGTTAGATAGAGCAGCCACAAGGGGTCAGTGAACTAATGTGTTTATTTTGTATGGTTACATACTGTATATATACTTAAACTGTACCAGCCAACATTTAAGCTGTATTTAATAAACATGATCAATAATATTTACACTACACACAGTACAATCAACAGGAATATTTTTGAACAAGACAAAATAATTTAGAATATTTTTTCCTTCAGCCAAACCTGTACCCCACTGTGGGCCTGCAAACTCCCGGAGAGATCGTGACGCAACTTTGGCCAGCAACCCTTTGTCTTTGACATTGAGGACTATATGAGTGAATGGAGGGCCAAGATCCATGGAATGATCGCTCGCTTTCCCATTGAAGAAAGACTTGGCGAGTGGCAAGGTGTTTTGCAAAAGTAAGAACATAGACAAACACACATTTGGTTCAACAGTTCCAAAAAAAGCTTTTGGACAAAGTGTATTATTTCCTAAATCCACAACAAATCACTGTTTGCTATTTTGTTAATGATAAAATGTAAAGTTTCTCAGGTTTTATTTGCACTGGCAAAGCCTTTTAACTGTTTTAATGACTTTTAATGTTTTGTTTACTATTGTTATAAAATATTTGTAGCACTAAAGTCTTTTTTTTTTAAAGTCTTTTTGCTCTGGAAATGTCTTGATTCGTTTTGATTTTGTATTTATCTATTATAAGAATAATTGTCTGTGGTGGGGACAGCACTTTGAAACCACCAGACCTACTTATGGGCACAAATAAAAAAGATGAACCTGGCATTTTAACAATTATAATAATCACCTCTTTTTACTTTTGTTTTTCACACAGTATGGTGTCCAGTTATCTAGTGCATCATGGGTACTATGCCACCGCAACAGCCTTTGCCAGAGCCACACAGACCACAATACAAGAGGACCAGTCATCAATAAAAAACAGACAAAGTGAGCTACAAAACGCACAACCAACTACTCCACATAATTGCATTCTATGTTTCCGAGCACACACTGGCTTGACCAAATTGCCTTGTTTTCAGATGTAATTGTTGGTTTGCCGTAGAACCCTGATTGCACTTCTTATTTCATTGTAAGACTAACTGTTGTTGTAGGAATACAGAAGCTGGTGCTGGCAGGTCGTGTGGGTGAAGCCATAGAAGACACTCAGCAGCTGTACCCAGGGCTGTTGGATCACAACCCCAACCTTCTGTTCATGCTGAAGTAAGGCTTCATCTGCACTAGCAACATGAATGTACAGTATTATTCAGTAATATGACTCACAGAGCCCATTTGTCTGTGTGTTTAGGAAAGGCAAGTTTATTTATATAGCACAATTTGTACAGTACGTAATTACAAATGCTTTACAAAGCAGGAAAAGTTTTTTTAAATCACAACACAAACAGCAATAATAAACGAAAACAAGAGTGAAGATACAACTCTTGTTTATATGCACAGATAAACATAAATGTTTGAGCTTATTCTAGAGCTTATATACATGCATAAAACTGAAACACTGATTCCCTATGTTTAGTCCTGAATGTGATTTGGTGCTAGGCCATGGAGAGACTTAAACACAAGCAGAGCTGTTTTAAAGTCTATTGTCTGACCTAAGCACATGACCAATGTGATGGTACTTCCTTGTTCTAGTCAGGGCTCGAGCAGCAGCGTTCTGGAGGTACTGCAGCTGTTTTACAGCTCGATTGGATAGGCCTTTGAGCAGGCTGTCACAATAGTCTAATCTACTGGAGAAAAAGCATGAATAAGTCTCTCAAGTCTGGGTTAGGGTTAGGGTTTGCAGATTTTTTCCTCGGCGGGCCAATATATATTACATTGAAGCATGCAAGGGCTAAACTTAATTTTGTTCTGCATTTAAAAAGCTTTTTTGTGAAAATATGAAGATTAAATTGTCTTTTATTGACATGTTTTAGGAGATTACACCTGATCTGATGTAATTTGACAGTCTTTGTAACAAAATTCAACAAAATTGAATCAAAAAGATACTCCTAACAAACCTGAGCATTCCTTCACGAGCCAAATTAAACCCCTTGGCAGGCTGAATTTGGCCCCGGGGCCCCACTTTGGGCACCACTGCTCTAGAGAGAGAGCATGAATATGATGAATATGAAGATGATAACTTCTGTATGTATCCACACACTGATCTGTTGGATACAGTGACAGAGTGACTATTGGCTCATATTCACCTGCTCTCAGGGAGACAAAGGTCTGAGTTGTGGTAGCACACATTATCACAGCTGTATTAACTGACCTGCAGGATGTAGAGACTGACCGCTGGGGCACACAAAGGTCAAGTCTATGTGTTCTGACACGCAATTTCCAGTTTCAACAAAATACTTCGTCTTTTAGTTTTGAACTAATTCATGCCCTCTCAGTCCTCTAGTATCTGTTGTCAAAAGCAGCATGCAGATCTAACAGGATTAGGACAGAGACTATGAAGGAGTGTGAAATCTGCCTGGAGAGCATCAAATTAGTTGTTTATTTAGAGAAAGTGAGCGACAACAACTTTTCCAACAGCTTTTTCTAAAAACAGCAAATTTGAGATGGGTCAGTGATTCAGTATTTCAGTGGCATCAAGACTGCTCTTCTTCTATTGAAAACAAAATACACAATAATCAGGAGCTACAAATACATTAGTCTCTTGTGGATTTGAATCATGACTTTATGTTAAAGAGTAGTGTTTCAGCCAATATTTTGTTGCAACTTTCTTTTAGTATTTTGAACCATCATCATTTTTGTACTAGCTTATTGAATATTACATTATGAATCGAAACTTGGCAATCTCTCTGGAGTTGAGCATGTGCTACGACCAAGTCAAGGCATTTTTGCGCAATAAAAACAGTCACTGTGAAATCAATTCTAGATCTATGTTTAATGCCATACTAAGTAACATTCTAGGCAAAGCAAAATCCCTTGGAGTACAGCAGTGAACTATTACGATTTACAATCATTTATGACAGATTATTAGATAAATCAAGATTGTTACAGTGCCTTGCGAAAGTATCCAACCCCCTTGAACTTTTTTACATTTTCTCTTATTATGACCACAAAAATCAAACATATTTCACTGAAACTTTGTGTGAAAGACCAACACTAAGTTGAACACAATTGTGAAGTGGAAGGACAGTCATACATGATCTATTTTTTTTTTTACAAATTAAAACCTGAAAAGTAGGCGTGCAAAATTATTCAACCCCCTTCTTTTCTGAGTGCAACACATTGCTTTTAGAGGCTTTAGAAGGTTCCAATGTTGACCTAACAAATAAATAGAGTCCACCTGTGTGTAATCCACCCTCAGTATTAATGTTGGATACTTTCGCAAGGCACTGTATATTTCATAGCTAAAAAGTTCCTCCCTGTTTTGCTTACTCAGTTTTAATTACTAAATATGTTATGCTTTAATTTTTTTTACTTCAGGTGTCGTCAGTTTGTAGAAATGGTCAATGGTACTGACAGTGAAGTTCGCCGCTTGACCGTCCGCTCCCCTAAGTCCCAGGACAGTTACCCAGGGTCCCCAAACCTCAGTCCTTGTCGCGGGCCTAACAGCACGCCACAGCACACCAGAGGTACAGCTGCAGTGTCTAAAGCATTTACACAACTTTTTAGCCACTGTTAACAGTTTTCTCTGTCCCAGGAACAGACAGTCCCACCTGCAGTAACGGAGTGACCCCTCCCAACAAGACAAAGCATCAGGGATTGTGAGCAGTAGCAAATATCCTAGTGCATCCTCCTCCGCCTCCTCCTCCACCTCCTCATCTCCTTCATCTGTCAACTACTCTGAGTCCAACTCCTCAGATTCCACAAAAAGCCAGCCTCACAGCAACCAAGAGACAAGGTGACTCCCTTCTCGTTTATTTTAAGTGAAGCTAAACATTAAAGATCTTTTTATATTCTACATGGTGTTTAACTTGTATTGCCTGCTGTTCTGAGTCTGGCAAACTGAACAAATTAAAAGTTTCAGGTCAAAATAGTCATAAGCTTCCTGCCTCACAGCAAAGGCCAGTGTCATTTCTGAACTCTTTCTGACATCAGCATTTATCTGTCCACTCAAAACTGTGTGCTGATCACAAAGACCTGCTGTCAAACCAAACAAACTGCTCCTCTCCACTCAGACCCTGATTTTTACGTTCCCCTCGTGCTTTTTCAGCAGAAAGTTGTGTTTGAAATGTGTTTGTAGGAGGAGATTAAGGGGTTGGACTCAGAAGGTCTGATGAGAGTTTGTGTCTCTGCGTTTGTAGTGACAGTGAGATGGAGATAGAAGCAGAGCATTACACCAACGGGGTTGTCGAAGGCTCAACTGCTCGAATCATGAATGGCACCTACAAACATGAAGAGATTCTTCAACCAGATGACAACAGTGTCGGCAATGGGGTCACAGGTAGCTTATAATATCATTAAAGGAACAATATAGCTGGCATTCTTACTGTTTAAAAAATGAACCACAATCTAGAGTTGAAGTAGTGTTAATCTGTAGATACAGTAGATACACATAGGGGCTGCACTGATAAATGATTGATGCAGGCACTGGGCTTATGTAGATTTAAAATAACAAATTCATAATAATGTCCAATGTTTATGTAAGTAGAAATAAATCAGCAAAGCAATCAGTAACTAACAACATTAGCTATTCTTGATTTGAACACGCTTACATCATATCACCTCACATAGATTGGCCATTTTTATACACTGCAGTAGATATAGTTTTACTTAGGCATTCAGATATGATAGAAAATGTCTGATTTTTCTTGAAACTTATTTTTAAAATCTTGATGAAATTAAGAATTTTTGTTTTAAACCATGGGACATTGCACAGAATATTTTGTATTTTAAATGGAATTTGTTTATTGTGTTCAATGTATTTTATTTTTCTGTCACTGTTTTTACACCTTACAGTGGTAATACTTTGTGTGTTGAACTTGTGTGTCCATCAGATGAAGAAATCAGCAATGGCAGACAGTTGTGTGGAGGAAACCAGGCAGCCACCGAGAGGATGATCCAGTTTGGACGGGAACTGCAGGCCCTTAGTGAACAGTTGTGTCGAGAATACGGCAAGAACAACACGCACAAGAAAATGTTACAGGTATAGATGAGTGACTGCTTTATGGAATAATAACAAAATTGAATTTCACAACAGCAATAGTTTGAAGACATATCAGTACAATGTTTGTTAGCTCAGTAGCTTTCAGATGATTTTGCATTATTTTAGTTTCATGTTATTATACTATTTTCATTTGAAAATAGTTTGTCAAAAATAAACGGAAAAGAAAATCCAAACCTATTTTTAGCCTATAGACAACTTATCAACAATTAGCCTAAAAAAATCACACCTGCCTTTCGCATAAACAATTGCGTGTAGGGGTGACTGAGGTTGGAATGATGGTCTTATAAAAACAACCACCTGCACTGTTCTAGTCTGAGTGTGGTAACTGACTGGTGGTGGCTGTAGACTAGAACAGTGGTCCCAACATTTTTCTGAAAGTCCAGTTTGAACTGGAAAATTGTCGGGCCTCCCCTGTTTAAAACTTCAGCCTCTACAAATAAGTTATTAGATCAAAATACAAAGAACAAGCATTGATTTCAGACAAATAAATGATTGTGGTGTTTTTGTTCCTTTATCAATTTTCCAATCATACTGTATATTTGTAATTTTTTACCAATGAAATTGCACTTATAACAAACCTATAATTTGACCCTCTCCAAGACAAACCTCTAGGGAACCACTGGACTTGTTTTCAAGTACCACTGACTGGTTGTGTTTTTTTTCATCGAATGTCGAAGATTATTGTCTGATTAGTTTGATTATGTTCATGTAATATTTTGTAATTTTTTTTTCTTAAACTTAAAACCAACGTGAGATTTGTACTGATGGATGTATTTCTTTGTTTTTTTTTTGTCAAGGATGCTTTCAGCCTGCTTGCTTACTCAGACCCGTGGAACTGCCCCGTTGGACAGCAGTTGGACCCCACACAGAGAGAGGCACTCTGCTCTGCACTCAACAGCGCCATACTGGGTAAGCACACTCAATAATAGAAGAAACTTGGTTTGGGATATTTTTAGTCTGCACCACTCTGTCAAGAAAAACTTGAAAACACATTTATGTTATAGTATATATGATTGAACCCATTTCACACTTAGAGCTGAAAGGGCAAGAAAAAGATTGCCCTTTGTTGCCCTTTTGAATCAGAAAATGGATTAAGACAAAATTGTTTTTTATAAATAAACCTGACTAATATGGACCTAACAGTTTTTTGGTTGTTTTTTATTATACTAATAATCAGTTGTGAGGAGAGCACAAACTTAAGTATGAAAATGTTTGTGTGTCTGTTTTGTGTAGATTCCCAAAATCTGCCGAAGCAGCCACCGTTGATGTTGGCGCTCGGTCAGGCCACAGAGTGTGTGGAGCTAATGGCCAGAGTCCGCTCTGGCTCCTGCTCTTTCGCCAGAGTAGAAAACTTTTTGCACTAGCCCATGGCCAGGTGAGAAACATTACAGTACAGTATATATTTACGCTAAATTAAAAGGTTTTTTGAAAGTGCATTCTTGGTTTTACGACTCACAAACCGTGGAAAACAGCACTGTAATAAACTTGGAGTCTGTATCTTTCTACAGGGTCATGTAAAGTAGCACTGAGAGAGGGCACGTTCGGCAGATCGTTCTCATGGCGATGAAGGAGCAAGCATGTGTTTTGATTGTTGCGTTGGACTGTCACGCCAGGCTACGCCTCATCTGAGGAGCGCTGGAGAGCCGTGAAGAAAGTCTCCTTTTTGATTTAGTATTATCAAATAAAATGTGTGACACTATTTAAAAATATTAATTATTATTCTGTTATTTAGTTATTTTAGTTATTTTATGTCGGTTTGTTGTGCTTATCCTGGACAGTTTTACAAATTGTAACGGCCCTATAGATCTTCTCTTCACATGGAGCTAAAGACCATTCCCTATCATCAGTATTTTTACTTGTTCACTATGTCACTGACCACAAAACCTGTAGCAGCTTTTTACTATACTTTTTTTTCTGCGTTTCACACGTTTTTCAGGGCGTTTACTAAGATCAGGGGTTTCTTTTGTTTACAATTTGACTTTATTGCTACACAAATCTTTTTAAAATTGACTTACTGCGCCAAACCTGAAGCAAAGCTGGTTTATCACTGTGGTGCATTGACAGTGTAAAGGCCTCAGAAAAAAGGCTACAGATTTGCAGCTGAGAAGCTTAAATTAAAGGTCATATTGTCGTTTACTCCAGTCTATTTTTATATTGAAACTCTACCCTAATTGTGTTTTTCGTAATAAACAATGACATATGTAGTCACAGTAATTTAAATTTTGTTATAAAACCCAAAAATTGGCTTAGAAATTGTAACCAGTCCACTGACGTCCTGCACAAAACGGCAGAACTGAGAAGCCCCCTTTTATTGTATTGTTTTATTTTAGTTTAAAGAAGCAGCACATTTTAACTTGCTTGTTTTTATTGTTGGAAAGTGTCTATATGACCATTGTGCACCCTACATGTTTTACTTGGAATCTGAGTTTTTGGAATAATTGTAAGTAAATGCAGACAAGTGGGCGGGGATAGGTGATCTGTGTAAAGTACTTGACCAGCTGTAGGACAATACAAAATTACAGAAATGTGCATGAATAAATCAAGCTGCAAGTGAACTAATGATGAGAGAACACTGTTATAACATGGTCCAAAACTCTTATATTCCATAGTAGGTCCCTGCTTGTTTTTAACGTCTGTGTAAACGGTATGCTTCTTTAAGTTAAAAAGCCTCAAAGACAACTAGTATGTGTTGCATAGGTGGCATAAATTAAAGGTGTCTAAGTGCTAATTTGACTTCAGCTGTTTCTGTCAGCCAATCAGTGATGTGGATGCAGGTGGTATAGGGCACAGCTACACCTATAACTCTCCACCTCCAACACTGTCTGCTCCCCTTATCGCCCGCACAAGCTAAATCTGGCTGAAAGGAAGGCTAACAAGCTCAGTGTATGTTTAAATAAGGCAAAGTTCTTGTGTGACTTCATAGGTGTAAGCCTTAGTATAACAAATTGGAAGTTAATAACAACTTACTTTTGATATCGTTAAAAATGTTTTCATATTGCATTCTACATTTCAATTCTCAAGCGCAAATTACACATTCAGAGCTCTGGGCCTTTACAAGCACATTAATTTACTCAGAATTCCTAGCTATGTTCAGGTGTAAAACAACAGACCCTTAACGCAGTCCTCCACATTGTGTTGGACCATTGTAGTTGTCAATGCTTTTTTCCAAGTGCCGTGAGTTTTAACTTGAAATGGAATTTATTAGTTCCATATTGTGGTGAGTGCACTCCCAAATTTGTTTTTTGTTTAAGTTGTGGTACCTGATTTCCATGTTGCAAAACAGGAAGTAGGTATTTAAATCTATCCAGCAGCTCTCACAATTCTTTCACATGGTTGATATCCACATGCATTCAGTTTGGCTGCAATTGGCTCTGTGCATGGAACTTCAGTTGGCTTGTTTTGTTTAAAATAGTTCACTTCTGTACTTACAAGCATTTCCTGTTCATTTCTATGAGGTTTTCTCTACACCAGCTTAAACCGATAAATACTCAGAAGACCAGACAGTGACAGTGAGTTGTGGTGAATGTTACAGAAAACACGTTAAAGACAAATCAGAAGAATAATTCACCATAGGACGCTTCAGTTGGCTTGTTTTTGTTCAAAATAGCTCACTTCTGCCCTTCTGTCTGTGAGTATTTCCTGTAAGTGTTAGCCTTTAGATACAAACACGTCTCTTTATAAACACACAATCGTCCATTGATGAAGTATTCTCCTGATTTTTAATGTTTTCAGATTCAGAATATGTATTCTTTTTAAACTGAGTGAACTGAACATAAAATGAACATAAGTACAGAAGCTAGCTTTTTTCAAAATAAATAATCCAACTGATGTTGTGAGCACAAAGAATATTACAGCTGAACACCTTTTTACTGACAAACTAGAGTGGACCACCCAAGTACAGCCAAATGGAGCACTGCATTCGACTATTTAAATACTTATATTGAAAAGTCATGTACCACACTCACCTTTAAGATACATTTTGATGATAAATTACAGCCCTGGTGTGTTTGACTATGACGTCACTACAGAGTTTTGTGGTCAGACTTATACGAGCTGCTTTCAGAACAACCTCACTCTACATACAGTACATAGTATGACAGTGGTGTTTGCTGTAGGCCTTTGTTTCTTACATAGTTGTACCTGAAATGATCGAGCCACTGTTAAATCAGTCTCCCAGCTCTCCGCTTCTTTTGAGGCCTGGACAAGCCATGGATGTGATCAGGAGGACTCAATGAGGGATGTAAACTTATAATGGCCACAATGTCTTTGAAGCCAAATATGGACTTCCTACAAAAGAGGTCACAGAATTGTAAAGTGCATTGCCAGACCAAGCTGTGCACAACATAGTTTTAATTTCATGTTGACTTTTGAGTTTTATCAAATCTCTCTCTATATAAATATATTAAAATGTGGGGGAAATGTGAAATTAATTACTCTACACTTAGCATGACCTTTTAAATTTTAAAAACAATATAAAAAGTGAAAAATATTATAGAAAAAGTATGTACTGGAAACATGTTAAATTAAATATTCTGCTTAATTTTGACAGAATTATTTTTATTAAAATACATCCTTAAACAATTGCCTCATGTTGTCTTTTTTGCAAATTATTTGTTAATGTGTTTTCAGTTATTAAGCTACATAGAACTGGATCTAATAAATTGTATTCATTCATTCTTTTTTTTTTTTAATTGTCATTGGGAGGGTGTTTATTTGCTAGTTCATATTTTATCATTAATATTTTTGGTCGGTAGAGGGCGATAATATTCTTCAATTTGATTACAACATTCCAAGCGTCAGCGGCACTAGATTGATCTTTAAATATGGTCATGTTCTTAAATCATATTCCAGAAAGCCATCCTTTATGGTTTTTAAAAATGCATTATTTATACATATTATATGTATTGAGCTTGAAAGAAATACACATAACAGAAAAACAAATTAAGAATAATAAAACTTAAGTTTCTGGCACTGTCTGCTTTTGTAGTCAATTGAATTCATTTTACTTTATTAAGAGCTGGAATTCTGTTCATAGGTTCTAGTTTAAAAATGTAGAATATTTAGATGCATTGTACAAACCAGACAGGGCCTCAACACGTTAGAAGTACATCTCACAGAGCTCTTATTAGAACAGACAAGACACTTATAGACAATTTAAGCAAAGGTAGCTCACCTTCACTGAGTGACTGAAGAAATTAGTAATAATTACACTTATCTATTGTAAAGCTGTCAATCAACTGGAGTCTGGGGCATGTTTTCACTGTTTTTTAATCAAAATTTAGAATGAATTTGTTGCAGCAAAATGGTATGACAGTAGTTTTTATTTTTGAAGTTAAATTATATAGTGCTATAACAATACATTTTGTTCAAATTGCTTAATTGTTGTAAAAATGCTTTTCTCTGGACTCTCTGTTTATGTTCAGGACTTTTGTGTTTGATCCAGAGCAGGTCCAGTATGTCACTGCAGACAAATCAATTTACGGGCGTGCAGAACATCTCATGATATTATAATATATAACTTTTATTAAGGAAATGTAATGTTCTTTAAAAGATGCATGCGCTTGCTACAATATTTAGGCTAAAACATAGTCAATGTAAATAATATTTTATCCTTGCAACATCAACCTGCCTGAGTTCAGCACGTGGGAATTAGTTCTAAGTTAGAATCTGGCATATTTACATTTGTCTACATGTTCATTAAAATGCACTCTTCCCTCTTTTCTTAAAAAAATGTGCACACATTTTATGATAAACAATAGGTATTTAAAGGGTAATTAAAAAGCTGTATGCCTGCATTCAGCTTATGCTATATTGATTTATAATCCAGTATTATTTAAAGGCAGGTTGGAGGGATTGTGTGAACATCTTCTGGTCTAATAATACCAACAAGACTTTATTCTTCTACATACTGTTTCTTTAACGTAGCATATAGAATTTCTTTCATTCTGTTATTATTTTCAGTCAGGTTTCATTTTATTTTTAAATAGTCTAAAAAGAAACATAAAACGTGGGCTGGGCATTTGCAATAGTTCATATGATTCAACTGCGGCACATGCATGGTCTTCTTCTGCACTCACGAGGACCACATCCTTTTAAATTTGGTTTGTATGGGCAGAAAACACCCCGGGGCCTGGTAAAAGATGACAAATTTGGCATGTTAATGAAAATCAAGGCATCATTAGTAACACAAAAGCCCTGAGGACATGTTAAATGTGCAGTGCCCTCTGAGGCCTAGAGGTTACAGGTTACAGTATTTTGGGGGAGGTTTGCTCGCAGACTGAGCTGACCCTGTAATTATGCACGAGGTGGGCTTTCTTTTCTGTGGAGCACTTTCGGTCACAAACGACGCCCCACAGCAGACATCTACGCCCGCACTCCCCGAGACCTCTGGCCTTGGACAATTGGGGATGGGGTCGTAACATGCGGACGCAGTTGCCATGACGCTGATCACCGTGGCAACGCTCTACTCTACAACTTTCTTCTTCCCTGCGCGACACATGCTTTTTAATATATTGCACAATCACTCTAATGCATATTCATAGTCACATGCGAGTCATCAGGGACATATTTTATCAATCTATCCCTCTGTCCTTCTATGGTTTTTGGCTTGACTAAATAGTAATTACTCCGAGGCCAGTTGAAGGATGCAGCGCGTGCTCTCAGCTAGATTGTAATGGGTTCATAAGCGCTGCTGATTGAATTGATTGCCACAGTTGGAGTCGGGGCTGCGATGTGGAATATGCAGCGCGCAGAACATTAATCAGCTCACAGGAAAACAGGCGACGAGCATTGGACTTTTTATTTCAAATAGTTGCAAATGTATACATCTCATATATATCACAGGGAGCAGTCACAGTTTTCTGCATTTAAAGCTACAAGAGGAATGAAATAGATATATCATAAAAAACTTACCTTTTACACAAGTCAGTATATGAAAAGAAACATAATATAACCACATATTTAAGATAATTAAATACAATGAATAATCAAGTTCATCAGTTAAGTCTCATAAAGATTTAGCATTCATTTTAATTTAACATTTTGTGTCAAAGAAACACCAAATTTGACTTGTAGTTGTGTCAATGTCATAAAAGTCAATTCACGAGCCATTTACTGTTTCACAATGTATCTAAATGTGCAGTGCGACCAGTCCCAGCCCCCAGGAGTGTGCATATATCCACAGGACATGATTGTAATTGTTGTAGCTATATGGATGCTGGCAGTTGCACACAGATTGAAGTCTTGCAGTTAAGCGGTGGGTGTGTGCGTGCAACACAGTGAGGTAGACTGTGACTTGTTGTCGAGAACTGAAATGTACAACAACAAAATCACTAGTCTTCCATAATGTGTCACGCCAAAGCAGAGGCAAGAATATAGGCTTTGATCAGCTTGAAAGACAAACTTGGCTACACTTTGCACACGAATCATGGTCAGTCCCAGTCAGAACAAGTATATTAGATGGCCAACAAAACCAAAATTAAATAATCAAGATTCTACAGCCGACAGCAAATACATCTTATAATCTCAAATACATTGAACATTAATTTTCCCTTCATTTAGTGGTTTAATATTATGTAGACAAGTTTATCAGTTAACAGTAAGACTCCCAGAACAGTAATTTTAACCGCTCCCATTTCATTCCCCAATCGGAGTCATTTGCCAAAACTGAGTCAGTTGTTTTCATAATTTAAACTGCCAGAAATGTCTTCAGTCAGTTGTAGCCTTAGATCGCCAATCATAAGAGTTAAATACAGTCAGTTAAGAAAGTTTTCAACGTTTCATTTTGAATTGAAATCGTGTACCTTTCTGTTTGCTAAGCTTTATTAGATATTAAATATTGTGTTTTCACAAACGTTGTGCTAATATTTAACCTAAAATAACCATAAAAAGTATAATATAGCATTTTCTGTAGTTTGTCCTCGTAGGAGTTGCCGTATTCAGAGACTATGTTGATGCATTTTTCCGGAAGCATCCAATTTTGACTAAAATTTAGCACAGACTCAAACTGACTGTGTGCATGTAAGCTGTTCATTTTCAATTTGTAGAATTGACATTAACACACAAACACATCTTTTTATGAATACACTTTGGTTCTTTGGTGAAATTTTGTGAAGTCTTTAACATATTTTCAGAGAAGACCAATTACAACTCACAATTCCCTGTCGGACCTTATAGTCATTTTTCATATAAGACTGAAACTCCATAGAAATTAACTAAACAGGAAATGAACATGTCGGTAAGACATGTTCCCCTGACCCTTCCCCCAGGGCTCCCCTGCAAAAGAGATTCTGAATCTCAGTGGGACTTCCCTGGTTAAATAAAGGTCAATTAAATTAAATTAAATTAAAAGATGTTAGCAATTTCAAAAATAAACAAGCCAAATGACGTTCTCTGCACAGAGTCGATCGGATGGGTTCACTTTCTAGAATTTATGGCTATAAGCCTGATAGAGGGCAAGAGGCAGTTTTTCCGATTGATAACATCACATTTCCCATTAGATATTTCAACAAATGTTTCACAAATTTAAAAAATGTTATTTCTAAGGGTGACTAGACCCATTAATCTTTTGCATTGCAAAAATAAACTGCATTTAAAGTTTATTTTAACTGCCCTCCACTTGATTGAAATAACATTGACCTGTCGAATATTATGTCACATAAAAAAACCTAAACAGGTATAGGAAACGTCTAAGAGAAACAACATTAAACATAAGCAGAAAGAACAGACTTCAACATGACTGCTCTGAGAGTTCTAGTGTTAAACAACCAATAAAGATTCTTTCATCTCACTCCCCCTTCATTATGACAAGCTTTAATGTGTTTGCTCTCGAAGTTAATAATCAAATGTACTTGTGCACAAGTATTCAACAATATCGACGTTGAATAGGTCTGAAAGAGAAAACAACAGAAGTGAAATGAGACACCCTTAATAGATTGTCATTAGTAACCACAGCAGCTGCTACGTTAGCATTATGCACTATTTATTGCATATATATACAATAGTGTCTGGCAGCTATAGCTGTGCTGAAGCTGTAGTGACAGCACAGATGCTTTAATAACACAGAAGGACACAGGTTTAATCTCACAGGATTGGTTCTCTAAAGCTCTGCCAATAACACTGAATCTCTGCTGGGGAACCAAAACGAGGAGGGAAACATACGACCCAAAAGCACAACAAATGGACAGTAAACATGTGAAATATGGAAGATAACTTAAAGGCAGCAGGGAAGCAGCAGCGAATCCAAATATGATATGAATAAACGAAATGAAGGCAAACTGATAAAACAGGGAAAATGGGGAGGAATGGCGCAAATGGCTGTGAATAAAGGTGGGAGATAACTGTTTTCATGTTATTCAAGCCAAACATCAGACACTATTTGTGGATGCAGGTTGTGTTGTGAATGACAAATATCCCGTAAATGAATGATAATGGCTTGTTTAGCTGTAGCCCGCCTACAGTGCCTCTGCTCCCATCCTATTTCCTGTTAATATCACAGGTCCGGCCTCTCTGACCCCTCAGCCGTTCTTCTATTTCTATTAATCTTTAATGGTGGGTAAACGGTCCCGTAGCATATGCGACTCTCTCTCCTCATTACGACTCTGGAGGGAAGGATCAACAGAAAGACAACACTTGGTTATCTCAATGCACTTCACACAAGGACTATGCAGGACTGAACGGTTGGCCTAACACATCTTCAAAAGAAATTTCAACAAAAGTATGCTCACACTTGACTAAAGGTGTACTATGTAGTGGGGCACTTGCCTCTCTACATATCGTACATGACTGGTGAGATATGTTTTAAAATATATTTTCAAGCATTTTTCCAAAAAAAGAAAAAACATTCAAACAAACATGTTAAGACCCTAAACCAAAACAGCTACATCGTGCTTCTTTAAGTTACATTACAAAGGCATTCAGGTCTTTTCCAGTTACACACACCCACACAAACACATTTTTAAGTATTGTTAATGTTATGGCTCTAGTGGTTAAGGCGTTGTTGTAGATGTACAGTTGCCTTCTGGCCAGTTTGGCTCTACCCTTTCAATCAATCCTTTGGAGCAGGAACTCTGATTTTTATTTTTTTTTAAAATAATAATCAAAGTACTTTTGATCTCTGTATAATTATCACTTATTATAATCTTAAGTTATTATTATGCACTCACTGTTCTTGAGTTTCTTGTTGCAACAACAAGCACCCTTGTTGACCCTGGTGATCAACTTAATTCTTGTTAAAAGACATCTGACTGCGGTTATTGCTTAGTTGTAGTTCAGATCTGTTTTATTCAACGGACAGATTCTCAATGTATTTCTGTGTATTTTATTGAGCGTTGGTGGCCTGACTTTCGAGTGGACGTTCCTTTTAATGATCTTCTGATGCTAATATAGCACAGATATATTGTGATCAGCTATTTCACATTGGCTTTGCTCCATTCTCCTTTCACTTGTCTGTCAAGTGAGTCCTGCTCAGCCAATGGACACGGCTCTACACACGCTCATGCACACACTGCTGGTGAGCTGCTTGCTGATCTCAACAAAGGTCTGTGACACTGTGACATTTTGGTCGTAGACGAAATGACAGGCGGGTTGCTCCATGTTTTACGGTCAGGGAATAAGAGCTCTTAAACCTGAAAGGAACACACAAGTCTTTATGACCTCAGCGCTGCATTCAATAAGTTGCTTTTCATATGGTCTCTCTCGGGGGGCCTCATCTCAGAGCTTTTAGGTCCTGGTCGGGGTCGCTGCACTACAGGACCCAATCAAGACTCTGGCCCTGTGGGAATTAAGTACTGCTCACTACGGGCGAAGAAACGGGCTGGACTACTTCACATTTTAAAAAGCAATATATAATAATATAATACTGCCAACAACAAGCATTTGCCCGGCAGAGAGAAGTCCACCTGACACTCAAAGCAAGACATGTCATTGTGGTCTTCTCTTAATTTAAAACATGTAAAATTGCGTTTTTTTCTCTTACTAAAATACAGATGTCCAGATGGTAATTTTAGTATCTATCATGCACAGCTTTAGTGTGACGCTATTACACTCATTGTTCAACCATAGATGCTGTCTCTAAATCAGGAGGTTATCTTTCATAGAGATAACACCTTCAGCTTATGACCAAATGCACAATTCATCACTGTTACTAGAGCTACATTTTGTTTTTCTCATGGATACCTTTATTGATTAAATAAAGGCATATTCATACAATAATGCCTTTTGTCCTTAAAACCTTGTACATGCCGCAGTTCGGGATGTAAATCTTTGTGTTAGAGCATTACAGTGCATTGTGAGCTGCTGCTTTCTCTCACTTTACAATGCTCTCATCAGTGGCGGCTGTCAGCAACAACAATAGGCAGACTGACGGCTGCCTCGGTTGGACCGCAAGTTTAAGTTACTGGAGCCATTCATTCTCTATGGGGCGCGGGCTGGCGGGGTTAGCGCTCACAAAGGAGGCCCAACAATATGGCAGCATTGTCCGGGTCACAGCGCTGAGCAGCAGAGTGACAGCCAACAGCCAGACTCAGTTCATTAGAGCTCTGTGCCTTCGTTTCACCCCTACATTTCTGCCTCTCTTCCTGTGCCCGTTGTCAGTCGTCCTCCAAAGGTGTGTCCTACTCCAGACTCATTAAGGTTCACTAGGGGCCACTGACTTACACGTATTAGGCCAAGTACCAGAAGAGCACGCAGCCTGGATAAAGCAACGACCCTCAGCGCACAGCCAGAATGACAGATTAGAAATTAGTTCAATGTCCAGCCTGCTTCTAATTTTCACATTAAAGAAAATCATATTAGAGAATAATGGGCTCCCCACAGTTCACATAACTTAGTGGCTCTAGTTATCTCTGTCTTTCTGGAGGACTTAGGTCACATGTACTCAAGAGAGGAGCTGGAGAAAGACTGAGGGGTGAGAGTTTGTGACTATTATTCCCCCGCCCCAGTTCAACAATTATGGGCAGCCTGCTGAATAGTTCTGTGTCATTAGAGCAGGCTTAAATTATGCTCTTCACTTTCAGATGAAGGTCCTTTCACTCAGAGCCAAAGAGAGAAATAACTGAGAGAAGACAGTAGTACGGACAAAAAGCTGGCGCCGTGTTCGTGGTTAGTGCACTTTCATTTCTTCTGTTGGTAATGTTCTATATTAGACTAATGTTCAATTAGGTTGTCAAGGCCGGTTAGTGAAATGTAATTCTTATACAGAAGCAGGGCAAATCTTTTTATCATATTCCTTCGTATCTAATGTGAATATATTTTCATGTATGGTAAGCTAATAAAACCATTAACTGTTCATCGGCACTGATGAATTTCAATAGATTTTATTTTAATGAAATCAAAAAAGAGGCCCTCCTCTAGCACCAAAAGAGTTTATTTTAATTCATGGTGCCACTTTATATAGACAAGGCTCTTATGTGCTTCTACCCTGGGCTCTATAGAAAACTGCCTTCACAATATGGGGCACAAAATGACACCTAAATATGCAGCAGTGGCTGGCCAGATATTGCGGCTCTCCAAAGGAAACAGAGCATTTGAAGCTGCACAAAACCCGGGTTTATTGCTGGGATCTAATAGTTGAGCCACATGCGCTTCTACAGGTGCTGCTGTTATTGTGGGCATTACAGTGTGTATCAAATTATCCGCAGCCCAGCCAGGCTTAACGCTCATCTCCTGTAGAGCTCAAACATACAATCTATGATTTTCTTCTTTCTCCAAACAGGGATTTGGTGCAGTGTATTCACTCAGAAACACAAAATGAACTGAAATAACAGCAAATAGGATTAAAGAAAGAATTTTCAGCAGCACGGCTCATTTTCTTATCCCACAAACATCTTTTCTTTAGCCTTAAGTGGATTTTCTCAGTCAATAATTTTAGGATACACATCAAATGAACAATAGCAATCATTTTGTTGAGTCCCATGTGGTGATTTTGTCCAGGCGTTTCCGTTCCACCTGGACATCTTTATTACTTCAGTCTAAAGAGAAGAGGACTATATATTTTTCCTCTGTCACTGCAGAGTTTGATGAAGTAGGAGAGTGTGAGTGCAGGGAATGGATAATATTCATTGCTTCTCATGCTATGGCAACGGTCCTCCATCGTCATGACAATTAGGCAATTCAAATAAAATTTTATATCTATTTTAATGCTGGTTCAGTGGTGTTCAGGAAAATATTTTTCGATTGAATGCCAGAGTGTGTAAACGGCTCAGAACAATTGCTCAGAAACTCGGATCAAACGATGCTGCTCAACCTCAACACCTGACGTCATTGCTGTGTGGAGATTGACCAAAATGAGCTAATATCAAATTATTTTCAGCATTTGAGCTCTTTGACTGAGATTACGACATTTAGGAGGATTGCTTTTATTTTATAGATAATAAGAGCTATACGTTTGCACCAGAAAGATCCTATTGTTCAATTAATTGACTTCTTTTTAAGTGTTGTGTCAAATGCATTTATATTGGTGACATTTCCAGGTAAAAAGCGATGTTATCGGTATCAGGCGATATCTTCGATTTTTTACAATATTGGTATCTGACGATATTTGGCACCAATATGTTAAGAGGCAGTTTCCCGCAAGTTTGTCCTCACTTCATCAAATGTATTATTTTTAACAGACTAAAGAGTAAAAATTATAAATAAACAAACAATTAAGCTAAAATGTGTCTTTCTATTTATCTATTTACATTAGATAAATACATTTGTTTGTAAGTGTGTGATCTTGTGAGTAGTGCAGTGGTTTTTAAAGCAGAAGAAAGGAACTTCGGAATTGAGCTTTTCACCCCTTATTTTCAATATTTTTTTTTAATTATTATTATTCAAATAAATCAATAAAAATAAGAGACAGTATTTTATAGGTTTTCCACCAGGAGGCAGCAGACAGAGCAGATGTTTGCTTCAAATGTTCAGAAAATACATGTGTACCATCACAGTGACTTACAAAGACATTTAACAAAGTCAAAATGTCACTTAGATCTGCTTTAAAATATAAGTATCGGTTATCGGCTTAACAGATTAAATAAAGGCATATTAATATATGCAGGGAGCCAATTATCAGATACCGGTATCAGCTTAAAAAAATCATATTGGTCAATCCCTTTTAGAAACCCAAGCACCTGAGGACCACATGAAGGCAGCAAAAGTGCTCACTAAGTTTTTGTAAAGGAATTATTTGCTTCAAGCTTACAAACTTGATATAGAATTTGATATTTGTGCAATAAGCTAACAGAAAATTATTTACTATTTTCTATAAATTAAGGCTTAAAAAGTTCATCTGGGCAAAGCTTCTAGGATTACACTATTTTTTTAAAGACAACTTTTGATTACAATTATTTTACATGAGTAAAAAAGTTGTAATGCTTTGGTCTAATAATCATGATAATTCTTGGAAACATTTACTAATTGCAATCATTCAATTTCCCATTGTGTGCTTCTGTCAGTTGAAAATTTGATAAGAAAAATCAATAGGTTTCCCCCACAGTGGTGCTAATCCAAGGCCTTTGGTCAGTGAATAACTAAGTGAAAATGTCTTTCCTCCACTGCTGCTCTCATCCACAGTTCCTGCCCTCACCTCAGGCTCCACCTGCTTCTATCGATTTTGTGTTAGTGAATTTGGAGCCAGTGGGGGATAATGACCACCGAGCGGAAGTGAGCAGATCCAGACAAGGTGAGGCTACTTCCTGCTCGGCTTGACGCTGGTCATTTTATCACCTGGGTCATTTGTCTATCACGGCAGGCCTCTTGCTCTCAAATCCACTGTGTGTGTTTTTCACTTGTGTCTCTGGCCTCTCCCGCCGCCACCAGGAGCTCTGTAAATAGCACGCAGGGACGCGACAGAGAGATGACAGACCATCAAGGGTCGCTGTAGGCTGATCATTAGCAGTGCCCTGTGGTTGACTTCAATTAGCCTGCAGCGGCACGGCACTGCACTGAGAACATGCAGTCAGGTGGGACTCCTCATTCAGCGCAAATGCTTAAGTCTTCTTTTGTTTGTTCATTTCTATCTATGTTAAAATGGAACAGTGCTTATTTGGTCTAGTTCACTGTAATACCACAATAGTGTTAAATACATATAATAGATCTCTTGTCCAATGATTCAGATGAACCAAGTCAGTTTTATTCAGGACTAATATTAAATGTTTATTTTTTTTCTTTAAAATCTGCTAAATCATATAGGGGACCGTTATTTTAGTCAGCTAATAGGTGTTCGTTCCTAACTGTAGTGAAGACACATGCAACAATAACTGATTTGACACAATCGTCACATATTTTGACTGGTATTATTGTGAAATGTCACTGAGCATGCAGACAGGTGATGAGACGGCAGGGTGGGGGTCTGTGGTGTGGGTGAAATAGGATGAAGAGAGAAAAATTAGGAAAAACAAAAAGCTAAAACAAATCACAGATCCACACAGTGGAACAGAGAACAGCCGAGCGAGCAGATGATGATTGCCGGTAATGTATGTGTGTGTCTGTCAAAGGGAGGGAGGGGGACAATTATGTAGAAGCCCCCTCCTCTCTGTGGCTCTCTGTACCCCTACGGCGGCCCTGATGGGACACAGCCTTTCATTTGCTCATTGCAGTAATTGGTGTATGTGAGGGGGAGGTACATGTGTTCGGCTCCCCTCTGCGTCTGTCAGAGAATTAGAAAATGGATTTCTCTGAAGAGCAGTGTGCGTCTGCCTTTCTCGTCCAACACGACACATTTTCATTATTCACTTGCTGACAGAACAGATTTCTCTGTCCTCTGGCCATCAGCATACATTAGAATTTTCAATTCCAAAGATAATTTATATTGGCACTAATTTCCCCAAACTGCATTTAAACAAATTAATGTTAAATTAATATGTTGGTAGAATTGAATGACTTGTTGCTACAGGTCATTTTGAGGTGTGCTGACAATAATGACTGATAACACATATTTACAGTATTTGAATTAGCTTACAAATGAATTAGCCCTAAAGCCTGTAACACAGTTACATGTTCACACAGGCTGTTTATTGGTTCACACCACATTTGTCTCTGCTACAGATTATATCATACATCACCATTTCTCAATAGTATGCACATAATTACAACTTTCTGTATGCAGACTGTTAAAAGGAACTTATTATTACAGGCGTACAACTTGTAGCACCAAACACAACTTTATAATCCTACTAGAATTATTAATACAAAAATTAGAGTGGGTAGCAGGGGCTGCAGAATTAAATTTAAAAACAAAATTGTGATCAAACAGTACGGGTTAATATTGCTCCAACCATAATTCATCTGTGATTCTTAACGTTTTGTGTGACACACTACTTCAGAGCCAAAAAATAAAAAAATCTTACAATTCTTACAATTTTTTTCATAGAAAGCTTGTTTTATGGTAATTCTATGATCTGCAAAACAACATAAACCACAGCAAAGACCATGACCACTTTTGTCCAAAAAATGCTCATTTTAACCCTGTGGCCATTCATCAAAGGGTGTGTGTGGTCTGCCTTGGCTGGAGAAGTGCTGAGGGGGAGAACAGAGAAAACAGCCAGAGCACTGACCTCTCACCAAGGGAGCATGATGAGCGCCCAGGCCCAAGATAAGGGCTCGCTGCAGGGGGACAGACACAGACATGAGGAGGAGGATGGTGAGGCAGAGAGAGCCAAGCTGGGGCCAAGCAGCAGGGATAGAGAGGTGTCGCCTGAGCCAAAGCTCCTCATTATAGACGACAAATATCCACTCATACATTACAATCAAACAAATTGCATCATACATGTTCATCGCTCTTGTTTTGCTTGTAAATTAGAGAAAGAGTGTTATTGTCACATTCTTTTAAAAGATCAAGGTTTAAGACAATAAACTGTAATTTCCAGCACAAAATAAAAGCATTTTCTTTGTTGCTATGTGGTTCTGTGCTAGTTTTGATCAAGCTTCTTTTTTAGCCTTCTAAAAAAATAGTTTTTTTTTTTTTTTGGGGGGGGGGGGTTTAGGGTTAACTAATTTTAGGGTTAGTTATAATAAAAAAATTATGGATTAGCTATACTACTACTTTACACTGCCTGTTGTTTTATTTGTATTTCGAAACTCTATTTTGGAATATTTTCAACTGATACTTTGATACCACGATAGTTGCAAAATGTAATTTTTAGAGTCAAGGTTTCAGGCAATAAAATCATTTTTAGCACAAATTTACAGTTAATTTCTTTTTTTTAATTATTATTAAACTCCAGTTATATGTAAAACAATTGTACAGTTATGTTAATGTAATCATCTTTAGCATCAATACTTCAGTGGTAGTTTTAGTATCCAAGTATCTTGTTTCTAATACTATTGTTTTATAATAATAATAACTGTTTTGTTATTTCATGGTCTTAAATATTTTTGTGAGCACTGGTAGATCATTTGATGGTGCAAAGAACTTCCTAGTCTCAGTTTATGAAATGTGCTATGTTATACTAGATAGTAAAGCGCTTTGAGTGCCTGGACAAGTAGAAAAGCGTTATATAAAAAGATCATATAATATAGTGATTGTATTGTATTAGTACCAGATTTTTGATACTTTTCCAAACATATAGGGAAATCTTACATAAAAGATTTCTAACCTATGCCTTCTACTTTGACTCTGGTAACAACCTTAACCCAAGTCTGCTTCGCCTTTAAATTATGTGTAGGTAATTAACACCGAGAGTTTGGCTTGCTATAGTGTAAAAATGAAGAGTATAATCAAATGGTGGTATAGAAGAAATCCCTACTCCTGTTTTCTTTGGTGGTGATTGGTTTTGTAGGAAACAGAGAGAGAAGGAGGTGCTGTTTGAGGTGAAGAGGGGAGGGGTGTAAGAGAGGTGCAAGGGAGAAGTGCTATACTGGGATTCAAGCTGAAATGTGACATATGGGGTTGTAGAACAAGAACACTGCCATAGAAAATAGGCTGTGATTTGATAACTTCATTTCATTAACTTGATAAAATATCTTTATAACTATGTTTCTAACCTTGAGCGAAGAGCACTTTCACACCTGTTTTTAAGATTGTAATCTAATGAAATCATTATCGGGTGGAGGCATCGACTGCAGGTGTAAACGTAACCTGAAGTTCAGATCCAGTATGCGTGTAGTAATCATGTACACAGGAATAAAGTGTAAACAGGTGGGAAACAAGCAGAGCTCACTGCACCCACTTGTCAATATGGATTTATGAGGAGACTTGTTGACTGTGCAGCTGACTGAACAAGCCAAGACGCTTGCTGTCAATATTAATTAGTCTCTGTCCAAAAATATTATCAGCAACAGTGATGGACAGAGGAAACAGGGGAGGGGAGTTACCCACATGGGAGAAGCAGGTTAATGTCACATGTAGCGCCGCGCGGCTAAAAACCTATGATGTAAATGTCAGGTGGAGACGGGGTTTAAGGGCAGAATTTGTTGAAGGGGGGGGTCGGGCTTATGTTTGTCCTTTTAGGTTTATTACACAGAGGATGTGGGGGATAGAGAAGAAAGTCACCCGCCTGATTGGCTCAGGAGAACAAGCTTTATTAGCAGCAGGGCTCCTCGTGAAGCCGTGCAGCAGTTAAAGTGGAAGCCATAGGCTGCAGATGAATGGAGAAACAGGTGCTGTGAGTGGAGGAGGGGGGTGGAGGAGGAGGGGGGTGGGGGCAGGTGAAAGGGTGAGGTTCAACCTATTTCAACTGTTTGTACTAATAAAAAGCTAATGTTCAGTGAATATGGTCATGTCAGTGACACTGATCTGTCTGGATCATTATGTTGTATTTTGCTCTGAAAAGACAATGTATGTATGTATCTATGTATGTATGTATGTATGTATGTACTTGCATCTTTGTGAGAACCGTTTTGAGTTTTTAACCAACAGAGAGAGGACATTTTTGGGAAGTGAGGACATTTTGACCGGTCCTCACTTTGCGAAGGGCCTGTTTGAGGGTCAAGATGTGGTTTTAGAGTTAGGGTTAGAATTGGGTTAAGGTTAGGATTAAGGCTAGGGTTAGGGCTAGAGGGTTAGTTTGGATGGTTAAGGTTAGGGTAAGAGGCTGGGTAATACATTATGCCTATGAAGGTCCTCACTAAGATAGAAAAACAAGTATGTGTGTGTGTATGTATGTATGTATGTATGTTGTATGTATGTATGTGTGCATGCATGTATGTGTGTATGTATTAAGTTGTATGTGCATTCTTTAGGCAGCAGTTGGCTAAAACATAATATTGGCCTCGTCTGGAGAATTAAGACTGATATCAGACTATCCATCATCCAACTACTATACTGATCCATTAATAAAAATTACAATCTAAATCTGATAAAATAGAATAAAATAAAATAACAACTTCTTTTCCAGGAATTTGAAAACGCTCATTATCAATAATAGTTAAAAAATAGGCCTTGTGGTATACAACTTCCTGTCTACAGCTCCAAAAGCTGTCTGTCAAATGGATAAATAGTCTGTGACAGTTCAAATCAGCAGGAGAGCATCACACCCATCATCACTCAACGCCTGCTTCTAATGTAAACTTTAAATAAACTGCATTCAAAATGTCTTATACAAGCTCCAACAGTGCAATGCTACGTAATACTTTTAGTGGTTGTCAAGCACTGTTTGCCACTACTGTCCAGTCAACACATAAATCATTTCCAAATTATAATTGGAAAGTGTTTATAATGGTCATGACATGGTTTCCTTTTTCTTTTAGAACATACTTTTTAAAAGAGTCAAAATTATATTTTGAATGTGAAAATATAGCCCCAGGGGTCCTCTATTGTATTAAAAATGTGACCCCTCAGTCCAGATGAAATGATGACCCACAAAATGACCTATTTTCTCCAAAAAGCCCCACCTCCCGCTGTTCGCCCTGGGATGCTCTGGTCCAAGAGCACACCTCAGTTCAGAATGGGACATCAAGACAATGTTTTAGCACTCCTGCTGCTTCACCAGTGGCCACAAGCACTCATGTGTTGTCTGCAACAAAGGTTCTTAGCAACAGTGGTCTCCAGGATGCACACCTGTTTGATCTACTGGGACCTTCTGTGATAAGTGGCCCTGTAACCATGGCGACCGGGACATGGGATGGATCCATGCAGAGTCGTTGAATGGCCTAGGATTGTGAACACACACATGTGCTGTACATGCAGAAAAGCAGAGAGTCCAAAGTTGGGCTGGCTCCTATGACTGGCAGACATGCAAAGAGCGAGATGGACCACCAAAGTGAAGACAAGGACCACCTTACACGTGCTGTGGTCCTACACACACCACACAAAGACAAAGGTGCAGACTCAAACATCCCCATAACACAAACAGCACAAAGCAAAGAGAAAAGGCGGCAGCTGGGCGACAGCTGCAGTACTCACAGTGTGCAGGTGGAGGAGGAAGTGCTGCCTCGCGCTGCACGCAAAGTCTGCTTCAACCTTGGAGTGCAAAAGAGCGCTCATTATAACTCCAGACAAGAGGAGCAATTCATGACAAGGAAAAAAGAAAATCTGCATGCACAAATAAGATAATTGTCTGCATTTGTATAAGCTGAAAAGCGTATTTTAAATTGAATCAAAGTGAGAACAATGCAGTATGCTCCTCAGCGAGCTGTTCCAACATACTGCTGCCTAATACGACAGAATGTGAACAGTTAGCAATCAACATGTGTGAGGCCTGCGCAATCCAAGTGTCAGGTCTGGGCTATCAAATGTAAATAAGGCGATAAGCTGCATGTTTGTATCAGATGAACATGCTCATGTACATAGTGATGTCATAATATGTCACGATTTGACCTGAGCTGCTGTAAGGGAATAGTTTAAATCACTTTTCATTTATCAGCAGTCCACTTTGACACCGCCTTTACATTAATATTAAACAGGTGAGAAAATCACCTTGCTGCATGTAATAAGATGATCAAAAGAAGCCTTAAGATTAATAGAAACACAAACTATTTTTTCATTGCATTGCTCTGTGCAGGTCAGAGTCAGTGTGAGTATCACTGTAGCTGCTCAGACGCTCTTGTCTTTTGGAGGATGAACAGACAAACTAGATCTTTTCTTGTAGTTCTTCTGTGTAGCAACAAAACATCTTTCAGCCTTTTTCATGACATGAAAGCCATTTTCAGTTTCAATAGACACATCTATGCTTTCTTCATTTAAATAAATGTACCTCGTATAATGCTAATTTCTTGACCTACACTTCTGTAGAACAGTCTAAATGTGGATCAAATGTCAAACCAGATGAAAAGATACAAGCAGCAGAAGCTGGAGTCAGCCTAACCTACAGAAATGTCACATGTCCACTCTTTGAACCCATCAAATATCCTCTCATTTAGTTTATCCATTTTTAAGTGTACAGACAATATAAAAAAAAATATGTTTAAATCCATCTATTTTGTAATTTACTATACCTTTGCCAAATCGTAGTCACTGTACTACTTGTACATAGCATTCATTATCTACATTCATTGCAACATTACTACGGTTAACATAGGTTTTTGGTTTCATTCTGTCAGTGACGTAAACAACACCATTGGGGTGATCAGGGTCCTACAGAAAAGAGCTTGCTTGTACTCTAAAGGTCTTTAGTTTCAACTTCTGAATGTTGTGAAAACTAAGAATGAAGTGTATTGATCTTGTGTTAAAGCCCTGCTGCGGCGACAGAGAGAGTGAAAAGAATCTTCAGTAAACGAACAATGCCGCATTTTGTCGATATGTGCAATTTGGTTTTTGACTTTCTGTTAAAACACAGCTAGCATAGAAAAACCAAAAATGCCTGACCTTGTTTTTCTTGTCGGTGAATCACATCTACAACAGCCTGTTGCTTCGGGACTCTCTCACTTTTGTCTCCTCTGCTCCATCCTTGAGTGAACTCCCCTCAGCTTCCACTAAAGCCGATGGAAAGGCCACATCAAACAATGGATTCAACCTAAACTGAAATGAGGAAGACGAGAGAAGTCGGAAAGTAAGGCAGCGCCGACTGAAAACGAGAGTCAGAAAAAATGATTGAAATCAGGAGGTCTGATTGATATGAACATTTAAATGCACTATTACACTGGGGAACACAGCCTTTTTTATTCTAAAATATTTCTACAATATGTCATTTTCCTCTATTTCTCTTGGGATCAATCATCACTGATGAAAGTCTGAATCTTGATACATTTTGTCATCATCCAATCAGAGCCAGTTCAAAAACAAGTCATGTTTGTCACACAGTGGCATACAGAGGAGCAGTTATGTTACTTATTACACCTCTACAAAAATCATTTTAGTACTTTGCTGTAGGGCTGAGCAGTCTGAAAAAGTCTGTTTTTTCTCACATTGATCTATCTCAATTTTTAATTCAATTCAACAAATGAAATGGTTTTGACGAAAAGATACAAACTTATAGTAAGGAAAACATGTTTTATTTCTCTTTTAAATATGTATCAATAATCTGACTCAAAGTTTGACTTCTACTCCAAACCTCAAATTTTACTGACAAAAGATTGATTGTCAAACCCAAATAATTGACATGACAGACTCTCAATTCCTCGATTTTTCAAGTACCTGTCCAGCCCTACTTTAGTAGTCCACAAGCTTTTAACAACAGAGATATTGTCTGGAAAACTATGCATCACTTGTGATTCTGCTAAATTAAAGAGAATATATTTTGTGGTAGATGAGGGCAGGGGGTGCAGGAGAGGCCCAGGACACAGCTCTGTCAGCACCACACGCTCTGCTGCTGTTGTTTCTGATGTGATTGCTGTTCAAACAGGGAGGACAGCTGCCACAAACATCTCCTATTTGTAATGACACACATGTCCCTTCACCTTTGGGTGCTCGCACACACACTTATTATACTGCTCAGATGTCAGTGGGCCACCGAGGCGCTTTATGGCAGCCTGTTATCGCTCTTTCTTGTGATAAGGCTGCGTCCGCACTGATTGAGCCCTGCGTGCTGTAAAGTATGACAGCTCAATCATTCATCAAATCAAGATGGCCCTTGTCAAGATGGAATACCTGCGCCCTCCACCGCGGCTGTCGCTGCTGTCACACTGCTCGGCCCACATTTCAGCCACAGACCAACAAACTCATCATAATCATCAACACATTGGCTAAAACAGCTCAAAACAGACAGAGTGCACCTCTCTCACTTGCCTGTGGCTGCACTGACAGACTCAGCTGATAGCTGGGCACATTCACCTAAAATACAAAGTCATCATTTTAATTCTTGTACACTAATGCATCAACCTCTAAGTAAGTCATACATCGGCACTTGATATGTGCTGCGGTAAATGTATTATGTTGTAGTCTTTCTGTTCTACTACATTTTAGTAACAATGTGTATTTATTATTTAGTCTTTAGTAACCAACTTGACTTAAGTCTAGAGTCTAAAGGTTAAAATCACATTTGAGGTTTTTCTCCACCCTTCAACTTTAATTACTGGCAACAACAAAGTTATCACAAAATACACCTTTTTATAATATGATGCCACTCTGCACACAAAGAGTCTACATGTATTTCAGGTGTGAGGGGCTTCTATCAGCACAACAACACAAAGCCTGTAACAGGCTGCAGTTTATCTAAAACACTCAAATCGCTCCTTTGTCTTGCTAATGGTTGTTTTATGTTTTTGGTTGTAGAGCAAAACACAAAAACCTTCTAGACAATCTGCAAAACCTGTTAATGGCTCAAGGCACAAAAAATATTACTTTTGCATTCAGGTAGTCTCTCTAGTCACAGCATTGACACAAAACAACAATCGCTGTATCATCATAAAGGCGTGTACTCTGATTTTTTTCTTTATCTATCCTGTCTCTGTCACATGCACACATTTAGTCCTCCACAGCAGTTGCACATTATTGAGTGGTAACTAGGCAGCATCTAATTGCAATAATTGGAAGAATGTACCGAGCGGCCTGTTTGAACACCTGTTAGCACTGAATTTCTCTCGTAGCCACAGATTGTATGTGCCGTGCCACACACCATTTGGTCCGTCTATGTGGGTGTACACGCGTAATGTATGTATCTGCAGCCACCCTCGAAGCCACCCCATGCTGGGGTAAAAGGGGAGGGGGTTATGTAAATAGGACATCCTGGCGGAGCTCCAGGTCCCATTTTGACACCTCAGACTGAGCCAGAAGGAGGCTGCCTGTCACTGACACATCCCAGGAAAATTCACCCACAATCTTTTAGGACAAGGACAAAAATGAATAATATGCATGGTACATTCTGGCTTTCACACCTCCCATGCTGTCATTAGCCGACTAGTCTGCGTTGAGCCTGTTTGAATAGTTATTAACATAGTCTTGAGATGATAGACAGTGAATACAGGAGAAAATATCCATATCTAAAGTAAAGACCGTGCATAAGGTAGCTGTTTAAAATGCAGTGTCTCCTGGCTGTTGGATTTGTTCACACACAGCTGCCTGCCACGCTCCTTCCACATAATCTGCAGCTCTAATAAAAAAACAAGATACGTTTCAGGACAAACTCTGAAAAGTGTTTCTCAATTGCTCTAAAGCAGCACTGGGACTGCACTTCATTTCCAACAGCTGTCATCTCTTCACCTACAACTCTCACTAACGAACCGTCTGCCTCTCCGCTGCACTCTTCACACAGCCTGAGCCTGTTGTATCGACTCTACAGGGACTTTTCGACATTGAACTGTTTTCATACGACCCACGGGATGCCCAAACAGGCTCCCGCTTATCCACGGGCGGTGAAAGTGCTCTCTCCCGGTGCTGTCAATAAAGTACTTCCCCTGGACCGATTTACTTATCTCGCTTTAGGCTATTGATGGATTCAGACTTTCAGTGAGCAGAATTAAATTCGCACAACGATTTAGAGCTAATTTAATTTTAAGAAATGCTAATTTAAGACTGTCTAGTCAATGTGTATGCACATACCTTTTAGCTAACTGTGGACTGCCGTGTTTTCGTCGAAGTAACCTGAAAGAGAAAAAGAACAAATGTCAACAAAAATAAAAAAAAAATATTATTATTATTTTTTTTTTTTTTAAATAAATTATTTTTTTCTTTCAAGCAAATTCAACAGGTCTTCCTATCCCTTTCTCTCGGGCCATCTGCTTTTCCTTAGCAGGTGTTTCGCGTTGTTAATAAAGTGTTGGCTCTTACCTCTGATGTTGCCCGCGCGCTCACTCCGTTCCCGCCGCGCGCCGCCGCAGCTGTAGAATCGCAGAGGAAGCCTCCGGTTTACCTCCGCGTGCTCCTTTAAATAAGCCTCCACTGGTCCAATAGGAGGTCTCACAGCCTGATGGGGCCTGACGTCACCACGACCCCCACTCCATTTGTCAAGTACACGACTAATTCATCATCAGTACTATTCCCCGCACATGGAAAAAGGAAAAGAAGCTACAAGTTGTTCATTCAAAAGAGGGGGAAGGAAGAAGAAGCAGTGCTACAGTAGGTCCACAACGTCCTCTACATTTCTGTTGTAACTCAGTTTTAAAGTTTTTAACATAGGCCTACTTTAAGAAGAACTATAGCCTATGTTGGCAGCAAAATGTGAGTGGGTGAAATATATAAAAGACTTAGGGCCTAAAAACAAACAAACAAACAAACAGATGTAGAAGCTTGTAAAATAATTAGGCCTATCTAATATATAACTATTGCTATCTGTTCATGGTTCTAGTACACACGTGACCTTCTGACTCAAAATTAGTGTACAGTAGGTGGAAGCATTCAAACAGTCTGATGGCGTCAGGTGCATTCTATGTCTTTAGTGAATAATAATACATTTTAGCTCATATTGATAGGCCTATCTACACAGGACATTTTTTTACCTTATGCCCTGTAAAACAGTTTTACGCTGCTGCTGCTGCTGCTGCTGCTGCTGCTGCTAAAGGTTCAAGCCTACTGTGAGCTTTTTACCATGTTAAGATGTTGTTACCAAATCTAAGACATAACAGTTTTGTTCACACGTTTGAGTGATTTTGCATTTTTCTGCTGTGTGTATCTCCTAAACTCAAAAAAGTTCTTTTCTACAGTGTGTGGAAGTTTATTAAGTTTAACATATATTTTATAGTCAGCTGAACTGCTTTGCTCAACAGCATGCAATGACCATATAAAAATATGTTTTACATTTTTAGTGTGAGTGTGTTTAACCCTTAGTAACACCACAAGGTGTAATCTGGAAATTTAAAAAAATCTTTCTGGATTTGTGTTTTAAATGTGTAAATGAACTAAAACACAACTCAGGTATACCTCCAATGATGAAACAATCATTGAACGTGAATGCAGTATAGAGATCCTTTAAATAATAAGCATCTATCCATTCACTGAGTTTTATGTTTGCACATGCAAAGAGTGGATGTTGTGTCTTCATAACAGTGACCGCGTCCACTTGTAACTGTCACCTTGTGCTTATCACAGAGGCTTGAGAGCAGCAACTGAAGCCAATAAAGACTTCAAAATGATGTTGTATTTCATATGAACTCTAGTCCTCCTGGGGATGGCAGCTATACATAATCTGTCAGTGTGTCTCCCCGGCCGAGTGATGGCACAAACGCCAGAAAAGAGGTGTATTTTCACACACAAATGAGCAATTTGTAAAGCCTTTGTGTGCTGCGTGCATCATTGTACTTTCTAATTTCCCAGACTCAGAAACCATTGTGGCAAATGCTATTGTGTTGTCAAGTGCTTGCTTTTTTGTTGTTTTCTGGGTTTTGTATTTTCTATGCAGCTTTTAAAATGAGTCTTCATCCACACACACAAAACGAAAAGCATTTTTCTTTTTTTTTTTTTTTTTTTAGTGTTAGTGGGAACACAAATGTAACCTGGATTTTCTGTACTCTGTTTCAGATAGGACAGCCAAGCCAGGCAGTGGTGATGTGAAGCTGGAAGAAAAGTAGAAGTAAGTAGCTCTTATAAAGTGAATAGCTCTGGTCATTCATATCATTAATTAAAAAACATAACCTATATTTTATTTAATTCATGCTATTATTACAGTTAACATTATAAGACTATTTTTATTCAATCAACTATAATTTATCTCTCAGAGGGACGTGTCTTTGTCTTATACTTCCTTGTTCATCTTATGGTTTTAGCATAATAATATAGATTAACACTATAACCTCTTGCTTTAAATCGGAAATTGCAGAGCATGACTAAAATCATCTTAAAAGGCTTCTGCATTGTGTAAAATTACATTCCACAAAAGTGTTGGAATAACAGGTCTTCAATTAAAAATGTGAACTAAATGTGTGTGCCAAAGCAGTTAACACTCTGACCTCATAACAAGAAGGTCTTAGGTTCGACTCCCTGGCAGCCTGGTGCTTTTCCTCTCCTTGTGTCTGCGTAGGTTTCTTCTGGGAGCTCCAGTTTCGTCCTAACACTAAAAACATGTCCAATGTGTCTCTTCTCTCCACTCCACAGGACTAAAGATGGAAATTAGCTGTAAATCTAGAATCTGGTACAAGCCTCCCTGTCATTGTGCTTAATGTAATTGTACATTGTCCTTAAAAAACATTACCTTATTAAAAACTGAAAAGGGGATTTACAATTACTTTGACAAATAGTTATTCCGCATGTCTTAATTTTTGGCATTTACAGTTTAAGGGTTTTAGGGTCTCCTAAGCAGGGCCAATCAGAGCACTGCTTTCGGCTCCTGATGAAAACCATAAAACTTGATTTTTAGATTCAGACAGTACACAGCAGTCAGATTTTGTCAGTTAGTTATGTATTTACAATATACCGGAAGATTTTAAGGAAAAGAAAGATTTTACTCTATTCTTTTCAATTAATCTATTCTATTGTATATATATGTATTCATTTTTTTCTTACCGCTTGTTCCCGTTAGGGGTCGTGGGTGACTGGAGCCTATCCACTAACTCTTTGGGCCTTAGGGAATACCCTGGATAGAGGCCAACTTGTCACAGGGTTGGACAGACAACCATTCACTCTCTCATTCACTCTCAGGTAAATTTACAGTGATGCCCAATGAACCTAAACATGCATGTCTTTGGAGGTGGGAGGAAACCCGAGTACCCAGAGAAAACCCACGATAAATCTAAATCTAAATTGCAAGACAATACAAGATTACTCAAACATTCATGAATCATTCTAAATACAACTTTGAAACTTTGCCAAATCTTTGCTTCCCCTAACTTATTTAGCACAAGAACAAACGCTGGATAAATCTGACCCTTATTGTATAATGATTGCACAACAATAAGAGTAATTGCTTAGCTCCCCCTTTTAAAAACAACTTAAGAAAACACTGTCTATTTTGTTACTTATCTCATTCACTAGGGCATTGTCAAACATTATAAAATGCATTGTGTAATCGATCTCTTATAGTGGACAATAGAGGCAAAACACATTGAAATGTCCTTTTTGTCGCACTAAGTTGCTATAGTCGAAAATCTAAAACTGATCTTCTCTAACCTGTACTCTGGCCTGGACCATAGGTTTTCACCACAATGGAAATTTATCTCTGCATTCAAGTAAATTACACAGTATACATACCTATTGTATTTTATGATATTTGAATCAATACTTCATTGTATTCACTGACTCAAAGAAAATATTCCTCTGTTTTTTACTTGAAAATGTATAAGGAAAAAAAGTGTTATACTGCTGGAGCTGGACATACCTAAATGTTATGTATTTCGCAACCTTAGTTCTAAGTAATAGTCGTAAGAGATCGATTCACATTGAAGGGATGTCCTGGTGTTTTTTTTTTACCCAGCAGCACTTGCCCCTCCCTGTCCGACCAGCGTTTGGTTTCATGTGTGTAAAGAGCAATGAGGAGGCAGATGGCCCTATCAGTGCTGAGTAAACCAGCGGTCAGCACTGCCCTGTTTGGCTTAACGGCCTTTAAGTAATTCATTCTGTTCACTGCCAACTAGCATCTGTCTACCTCACGGCCGGAGACACACACACTCACCTTACCTCAGAAATATAAACATGAGGTTTGGTCAGAATGGGGCAGAGGTGCAGGTGGTCAGAGGAGGAGCGCTCTTTGTTCCATGTGACCTGCTCTGATCAGATAACCAGCCCTGATCTTAGTTAATACTCACTAAGAACGCATTCACCTGCTCACACCGGCCCAAAGAAATGGAGATGATGCAGTGAGCTTGGCGTGCAGCTGCAACTTACTGTAGGTCTCAAAACAAACTGTAAAATCATCAGTATGCTCTCTATCTTTTGTATAGGTGATGATCTAAAAATAATACTCACTCACACACAAATGAACCCTTTTCTGGGGAATACAATGGACTTAGTGAGATCCATAAAGCTGGCAGCAAAACATCACATCTAGGATTGCTAGTTAGTGATTCTCAAAGTGGGGTTCTTGGGACGCACAATAAGCATGAAGTTTGAAATTTAATAACGTGGTTTATTTGGTTTATGTATCACTTTATATTCATACCAAGCCACAGACAATATGTTATTTTGTTCCTTTTTTGTCTTCATCTTAGTATGTAAACATTATTTTTGAACTGAGTATGAAATACTATTGTGGTGTCTCATGAAATCATCAGGTCAACAGGCCGACCGCAGCGCTAAAGATTTTTGAACGACTAGCATAATGGCAATATTTTTGTTCAAGAAATGACCCAATAGGTTCAACTTCTGTAGAGAGCTGACAACATTTCACTATCCTTCTATCAATTTGATGATCGTTTAGTCTAGCAACTGTCCCTGAACATTTAGTTGTTTGGAGCACAAAAATCATGTGTTAAGAATTTTTTTTTATTTTTTGCATTTATAAGATTTTTTTTTTATTATTAGGCTCTGGAGGTATCTCTGGTTACCATGGAAATAATGCAAATCCGCCATGTTTGTTTAGCAGTCAGTTTAGCAGAACTTCCATAGGAATACATTAGACAAAATAATTTTAAAAAGTAAACAAAACAGCCGTGGAACAGCCCAATAAAATGCTGGGTCAGTACTGGTAAATTTATCTATCTCTCTGTAGTGTCAGAATATGATTTAATTAACACTATTTACAGTATTTAGATATTAAAATCTTAACAAGACAAATAGAACATTCTCACGTTACCAAGCCTAATGTTTTTGAGAAACATGCCTAGGGACTGTACTTGATTTTTACAATAAAATGACTTGAAAACTCACCCCAGCACAGATATCTTGTTAATGTATCTATTCAAGTGGAAATAAGTCTGCAAGGTCTTGACTCAATTTAATAATGTCCCATTTGTTCACCAAACTCCACTAACTTCGTCTGTTGTTGTTAGCATTGTGGCTAACTGCTGTTAGCATACGGACACACCTCGCTCTCTTAACAGCTGTGAAAAAAAGCTTAAAACACATCGTGATGAGCAATTTGGAGTCTCAGAATGCATAAGTTAAGTGAGCAAAACACAATATTGGAAGTTTAAAATGAATTATTTCTGTTTGTTTACTTTTTAGGGAAGCAAAAATTAGTTATAGTACATATAAACAGAAATGAATGTTTCCATATTCATATGTGTGCAATTACTGCCAATTTGAGTCATTAAGGGTCCTACCCAACTACTGTCATATTTTGGAAACTATACACAGACAGTTGACTTTTTCAATTACTACATTGACTTATATTTGTGATAAATCAAATAACTTTGCTCTCCTTTCTACTGTTGGTTTCACAGTTACAGTTGTATTTTCACATTTAGTTTTACATTATGTAGACAACCTCTGACTGACTGTAAAACAATACAGATTAAATAACCACATGTTGGCTTAATAACTGAGTCTCTCCATAAAGCTTGAATATGCAGTAACCTATGGTAGCTTATTTTTAGTGCTCCCATAAATGCTGCAGTTGCTGAAGTCGCGGGAGGCATGGGAACAGGAGCAGGGTGGGACATTACTGTAACATGCGCAACATGTCAAAGTTAACAATACAAGACGCCAGAGTTACTTTTATAAATACCATTTCCAAATAGTGCAGAGGCCTGATGGACATGTTCTTAAAGCAGGGTTGTTTCCTTCAGCCGGCACTCTGCCAAAGGAATAATCACACAAAAGTGGCCATCACTCCGCTTTTCACCTCACACTCTCAAATGGCAGAAATTACAGGGCTGCTTTGGCTGGAGCTGTTGAGAAGGGGCTCTAATGTGTACAGCGCTCAGTTCTGCACCAAGGCCAGCGCCTCCGATCGAGCCGCGCACATGAGAGGGGAGTCAGGCAAGTTCATGTGGCCCCTTTTTAAAGCTCTTCCTTTTGAGGACAGATTCTTCCTTAGTGTACAAAAAATGGCAGACGGATTGTGTTCCAGTTCTTCATTTGGGGTGGCTAGCACAGCTAAGAACAAAGTTTGACCCTGTGGGACTGCGGCTGCTGTCGTGTTTGTGGTCAAAATGGCTGCTAATGTTCACTCACATAAAATTAGTGACAAGTTAAAACAGTTAGCTCATAACCCTGTCACAATTACTTCTGGAAAAATAATTCTTACTATTAGAATCCAAAAAGATAACACAAACATTACACCAAACCAAGAACTTAAGGCTGCACGAACTGGGGAAAATATCTAATTGTGATTTTTCTGACCAGTATTGTGATTTGGTTTCATTTGTAATTTTAATTGTGGTAATAGAGTTCCTTCAAAGCACATTTCAAACGTGGGAGATTGACAACATAAAATATGTCAGTAAACAGCCACATTATTAAAATATCACATGCAAATATTTTAAAACATGTAGGTCTACTGTATGTACTTGCGACAGAAATAGCACTTTCATGCAACAACAGTGTATTTTGTAGTCTGTGAAGGAACGTACTTCCAAATTTAAGTGTTTGAGATCAGCTACTTGTGTCCATTGAAATTGCAATTTTGATTTGATTTTCATTTACGTTTTTGGGTTGACAACACTGAACTCAAAACCATTATTACTGTAGATGAACCAGTGATAGTGGAGGTGTTTCTGATTCTAGTGGTTTCATTTTATTATTATTATTTTTTTTTTGCTTATGTCTGTATATGCATGATTTTCTGTTATTGTTTACTGAAGGAAACTTATATAAGATTATTTTCAACTCTGCCTATTGCCTCTTTTTGACAAAGTGCTAAAAATTGCTTACTCTAACCATAAAAGTGTGAAATTGGAGGTCAATAACAGAAAAACACAGGCCCACCAAACTAGGACAGGCAGGTGTTTGAGAAAAAGGGTCAGATTGTGAGAAAGATTCTTAATTTCGAGTAAATAGATAACTGAACACTTACATAACCCTGCATAGACACAAATGCAAAATATAAGTCACACACCACCTACTACAGAAGATACAAGCTGTTACGTTTTCACAATCGTTCCCCCTTTGTAGCACCTAAAATTAGGCTTCACATGAACACAAATGAAATGGGAAAATGTTTTGCTGGAGGGTTCCCTTAATTACAGACAAGAAACAGGACACGGCCTTCCAAAGCACGTTATTGTCTTTGCTTTAAAAAATATCATCTTTATTTGCAAAATGTGTTTTTATGCGGAAATTAATCAAGCTTAAAGCAATGAGTCATGCACTGTTAGCGACACTATTCTCATCCACTCGAGCGATCACTTTTGACTTTTGGTGCCACTGAGCAGATAAATAACATGCTTTGGTGCGTCTACCTAAATGAGAATTAGCATGTCGTGTGCCATTGGTGGAGCAGCAGTTGTGTCTTGACCCTGTGGTTTTATACGGCGCAGATGATGGTAATGTATTCTAGTGCGCTCAAAGGTCTGGAGCAGTGCGGTAATGGCAGCTTATACTCTGATGGTGATATACCTCTTAATGTGCCTTTTACCAGTGGGTCAGTCATTAACACACGCTTTAGGTCTAGCGAGAAAAAGAGGTGTTGTTTTGGAAGAACTGCCAACAATGGACAGGAAAAAAGGAGTGAACGGTGGAAATTTAAAAACATGCATTATTGGAAGAGAATTATGTACAGCTTGGGTCATTAAAAATAGCAGCATTGTTTAAAGCGTTTGGTTGCTGGTTGTCAAATTCACTGACAACTGAAAAAAATTGAAATAATTAGATTCGCATTGAACATGAAAAATATGAATCATAAAAATACATAAACTGTGGAAATGTTGAGGCCAGAAAAACTTGGCCAACAGAAAACGAGGCTGTCTCTTTTTCTATTGGCCTCTTAGCATGTCAATCAAACTCTGGGCAGACATGCAGCATTTGAAAAAAACAACAACAATAAAAACTATTTTTGTGCCTGTCTTTCTTTGGAAAATCCTCCTTTAAACCATTACCAGACATACAGTATGTGTCACCCATAAACATAGACTTCACTTATGGATGATATATATGTGTTTGGAGGTTACATTAACGTTTATGTTTGTATATATTCATTGAACAAAAATGCAACAAGACTGTTGGGGTTGTTGTTTGTTTGTTTTTGTTGAGAAAGCTTATTTTGCGCTCTTTATTTGCTTCCAGTGACCAAAAAAAAGCAACTTCAAATACAAATGATTACTTAATGCAAGATTTTTCATTTGAGTCAGTGGGTGGACAAATAGGCTTCCAAAAATCCATCATTAAACTTAAATAAACTAATCTGAATTCAACACATTTCACGTTTTATCAAATCAAAAGTGACAAAGAACCAGCCCCTGGACATTAGTGGGCCAAAGGCGGCCTCCATTTGCACCAGAGAGAAGGGTGTGGCAGAGGCTTGCAGCCCTCCTCAGCGCTGCTACTGCCGGACCGCGCCGACATAATGCATCTGTGATCACTGTAATTTCTCACAGGGAAAAAGCATAAATCATTCACCAGCACAATGACAAGAAAAAGTTCAGCTCCATAACGGTTACGGACTTTCAGTGTTGAAATGTCGTATTGTGCAGCAAAATGAGTCTGGATGGGAAAGTTAAAAAGCTTTTGTTAAATGCCAAATACAAAATGGCGGCAGAAATGGCTGAAACAATGCATTTTCTATTTGCTTTGAATAACCTTTTGAAAGTGGCTTTTTCTTCTGTATATAGGAGTCTGATCACATCAATTTCTCACTCTATACTTGCTCTTTAATGCAAATGCTCTTTATGACATTTCCTTTGTTATAAAATAATTGCAATAACTCCAACTGTGTTTTTTCCACAGCGAGTCCCAATCATTTACTATTAGGCAACGCCGCTAACATACTCTAAAATGTTTCCTTTTTAAAAAACAGAGCAGTTAGTAGTTTTGTGAGTAGGATTTTGGAGGATCCATTTAAGAGTAAGAGCAAATCTCAGTGCCATTCGCTTGGACAAAAAATATAGATATGGAACAAAGAGAAACAGAAAAACATTGTCCACTTTAGCCTGCAAAAAGCATGGAAGGATGAAAAAATGATCTTAAATAAGCACTGTGTCTTGCAACAAAAAGTGTATAAAAATGGTCGGACGCGGGCTCTCCACCGATTCCCTACTTCATGGGCTGATGCTAAAAGCTGAGGCGAGGATCTTGTGTAGTGAGCGCTTTATTAGAGACCAAATAACAGAAGAACAAGAAGAGACTATGTTTTTCCAGTCTGTAGCCACGTAGACATCCACTTGTGCACAAAGAACACAGCTCAGGCACAATGCACATAGCCTATACGCGGCAGGTCTAATCAGGCATAGTTGAAAGTGAAAATGCCATTAGATTTTTAAAGTGCATAATTTCACATCTTTCTCCACCATTCATTTCTTCATTTTTCTTTTTTCTTTGCCTTTTCATGCCCACTACATGTGCTTTTATGGAAAATTACAACATTTAAACTCTTTTGGTCAGGGATAATTGCACAAAGTACCATTAGCAGTCTTCCAAGACCACTGAGCAATTTGCTTTTTTTCTTCTTCTTCTCGCTTCTATTCTTAATCTGTGTGAACATGCATCGTAAAAAGAGGATAATTGTAATTTAATTATCTGTCATATGAAGGGGCAAAAGGCAGGTCAGGGCAGTTTGTAGCGCTGTCGTAAATAAATAGATTTAATTAAAGAAGCTAAACAAACAAGATGTTATAGCATGTGAGGGTGCTGGCAGAAAAGAGCTGTTTTTTCTTCTGTCAATTTACTTTGAGCAATTATAATCATGTTCAAAGTTTGCAAGAGCCACTCTGGCCCTCACCTGCAAAGCCACCTACTGGTCAGCAAATTGGCACTTCACTAAAGTCAGCATGTGTAAGTTTGGCTCATGCGCAGACGCTATGGGCTTCGGGAGAAAGCAGCGCTCTGTAATTACCGCCTTAAGATTACATTCAAATGAAATGTTACACTTCACTTGGTTTCTTCAGGTTGTTTGTGACAAAAATACCTGCGGAAATTAGCAACTTTATCATGAACCACCTTTAAAATGTCCTGTAAAGTGAACATTTAATCTGAGAATAAACCTAACCTAAATTCCATGAAATTTCTTTTCTTTGGTTAGCCAGTTAGCCATTTGCTTTGTGCTGTATATATATATTTTATATATACATATATATGATAACCAACATTTTTCACAGTACCGTCTTTTGCTTTAGCGGTAAGAAATTCAAAATATTGCAAAGTAATTCTGTGCTAATTGTCTTATAAATGCAAAAAGATACAGAGAAGGCTGCCTAAAGATGCACTGATAATGCCTGTGGGGTTGTGTTAAAAACACACACAAATGGGTTTTAAAAAGAGGAACCAGAGCTTAAATATTTTTAAACAACATAGTACAAATACAGTATTTTAGATGCTACTGGTGGTAAGTATTTTGTATAGCATCAATCATCTCAAGTCAATATTGTTTTGGGATAGCAAATTTTGCCTTTTGCATTACCATAAAAAAGTCATATTGCCTTGCCTTATTTGTAACACCACCAAATATATAAGCCTAGAGTCTACTGCCTATAATAATTATTGATAGTTTGGATCAATGATTCTCTGTGCCATGCAATCAGTGACTAAAATGTGAAGCCTGCAACAAAAACCTTTGATGCCAGACACTGATAAAAGAAAAATGAACGACTGAAACGTATTATGTGAACTATATAGGCTCTATAGACCATAAAGATCGCTTGTCTATTCAAGTGTGTGACCTCTCCCCAGTGAAATGGATGAGGACACAGCAGGTGGGCATTATGAGGAGAGATAGAACTAATTCTAATAACCACAGATGAAATGGGAATAAGAGATCCTGCAGGTTCCTCCAAAAAACTCGAATAGTGTTGCTTATAATGAATTCACAAAGGCGTGTTTATTTTTGCAGATAAACTTTTTCTGCAGTTAAATTAAATGTATTGATCCATATTTTGTTTATGTCTAAATCACAGAGCACAGTAAAAATACGCTGCTTTTTGGTTTTGCACTGTATGTAAACATATTCATAATAGACTATGGCAGATTTATAGATTGCTCATGTGAAAGCAAGTAGGGAGCAACCTGGCAGAGATATTTTTTCTCCACCACTCAATGCAGATTGAGTGTTATTTTTTTGTTTCGTATTTTTGTTTTTATTTTTTTTTTTTAAATTTTTTTCATTTTCACAATTTCACTGCTTTAATAGCCTATGTGTATTTCCATGGTGAGAGGCAATTATAGTATGAGTCTGTAGACCCAGAGACTGCACCATTATGATCAGACTGAGACGAACCTTTGTCATTTAGCTAGTTATTTTCCTTAGCGAAGTTACAGTTAGTTTGTACGGTTAGGGTTAGTTTGTTAAATTATATTTAGGGTTTATGACCTTGAAGTAAAAGTTAGCTAGTCTGATGAGCTAGCTTTACAAAGCCAAAAAAAAAATTTCCCAAATTTACATTTACGTCTTAAAGGAGATATAGTTAGTATTGGAATACAGCATAGATAGAAAGTTTCAAAGTTGTCATCCGCACAAGGTAGTAGTAGATCAAGACATTTGGACTCAAAAGTCATTTTCACTTTGATTTAAGTGACCTGGGACTGGCTGTATTTATACTGAGTTAAGCCCTTCCCCTGAGGAGGGGCTCCATCCTAAAACCTGTTCCTAAACCGGTTTGGTGGGGATTACACCATCAGCATAGAATCATTGTTTTCCGATTTGTTCAATGTAACATTGTCCCAAGATCGATGCAATGCCTAATAGAAACTAAGAGGCTCTTTACATTTTGCTAACAAGCAGCAGATTGTGATTTATGTTTTTATGTTTGAATAACGTGGTCATGACTCTAATTCATATGCATCCCAAAAGTGTTATTAATATTACTATTTCTAGTATTCCTATTGTAGCACAGAAATGTGGGCAGGAATATGTGGGTTTTTTTCTGTTTGTTTGTTTGGTTTGTTTGTTTGTTTGTTTGTTTGTTTGTTTTTACATGAAGAAAAAACACATTCATACCATGGAAACCAGAGAAGAAGAAGAAGGTACCTCTCATTGTAGTTGACCTCAGTGTGGTTCAAACGTGCTGTCTCCAGGTCTGCAGATAAACCCTTCTTGCTTAGTTTTGCTGCCTTGTACTTTTACACTACTTGCAGAATGAATAGTAGAGAGTGAATCCACGCAGAAACTTTAACAATAACATTTCTTATAAATAAAAGAAAATAAGATAGCTTATTATATATAAAAAAAATAACTAAGCTAACTAAATGTGTAAAAGCTGTTTCAAAAGAATAAAGCAAGCAAATTAACAAATAATAATGATGAAGTTTTGGATATCTTATGTCACTTTTGAATAAAAGAAAAAAGTGCATCTTATTTTTTGTTAAAACTTTAATATATCGGTATAAGCTTGAGATTATCAACATTGAAAACTGTTATAATGTTATATATTTTTGCTAGGTCTATTTTAAAATATATTTTTTAGATTTTCTGAAATTTCTCCATTGTGGGAGAAATTATCCTTCAACATCTTGTCAAGTAGTACAAGATGATAAGTCTGGTGTATACAGGAGCTATAGCTGACCAAACTGACAATGAATAAACAAATAAATGGGTGGGTTAGTAATGCCATGATTTATTTGGAATTGTTAATTTTCTTACCTTAATTTTTGATTGATGTTTCTATTCTGTTGTTGCCGAAATATTTTCTTTTTAAAACTGACCACCGTTGATTTCACGGCGTTTCCTTTAATCAAACATTGTCTGTCCTTCCTGAAAGATAAAAAAAAAAACCATCACATTAAATTGCTGTCTTGTAATACCCGTTTTGTTCTGCAGACAATCTGGTGGCGCTGTTTCAAAGCTGAGCAGCCCTGTCTTCTTCACTGTTGCTATGCTAATGCTAAAGCTAAAGCTAAACACAACATCACAGCTTACAACAGCTCAGTGCCTGTATTTACCTGCGACTTTAAAAACCGATTTTAGGGGACACGTCTGGTCTTTAGTGCGGTTTGGAGCTGACAAAACACCGTTTTTATTCGGATTGCAAGAAATTATTCATTCGGGAGTTAAAGTTTTACAACTCTTCTGCTAAAACTAGTAAGTTGCAATGTGTTTGTGGTGTTGAAATATGTCATGTCGTTTTTTATTTTCATCAAGATTTGCTTCTCATATTGTATTTTGGGTCTCTCTAACATCTTCATCTTTATTCATATTATGTAGCTAAACACAACATCACAGGCTGAATGAACTAAGCGCAAAGACTGTGTAAATTTGTTATTATTTTATCTAATATTGATTCATTTTGATTAGCTTTATTTCGAGCTTCTGACAGAAGATATGGCAAATTTCATTTACAATCACTATAAACCAACATTGGGTCCATCTCACGGTTTCTGCAGGGTCTTAAATGGAAAAGTATAGATTTAAGGCCTTAAAAAGTCTTAAATTTGGCATTGTACGTTGTTAGAAAATAACACAGAATAAAACACAGTTGAAGGAATTTCTTCTGTTGTTTTTTGGTTTGACGGAATGCTCTGTTCTGTATAAATTGTGTTCTTTTTGTAAATGTATTAGAAGTAGAAAACTATAAAATTATATCTTAAGAAGCTTTGTGAAATACTACAGTCACAAAATAGTGTTAATTAGTATGTTTTGTGCTCCTATAAAGGTCTAAAAAGTCTTAAATCTAACCTTTCAATTGTGCAGAAAACCTGCATCAATACATTTCCAAAGACATGGAGTTCATATATACACAATTACACCTACACTGACTGTACATGTGTTTGCCATTATGTTTCACAAGTAAAGACAAATAATAAATCGAAATAGTGTCGAGAGATGTCATAGTTCTCTAACACCTGTTTCTTTCTCACAGCAGACAAGACTGGGCCTGCGATGTAGTCGTGTCATTGCACAGTTGTGTGTTTTTGACACTTTATGCGGGGGTGATGGAAGAGGACACTCCGACACTGAAGCCCAGGCGCATCCAAAATCAAAATGTGGTGCATCGCCTGGAGAGGAGGAGGGTCTGTTCGGGCAGACCGGGGGCTCACTGGTACAGAGTCCGCTGCTTTCACCAAAACCTCTTCCCCAACTTCACTGTGGTCAATGTAGAGAAGCCCCATGTTTCCTCAGAAAGTTTTCCCCTGATGGGCGCTGCTTTATCGCCTTCTCGTCTGATCAGACATCACTAGAGGTACAAAAGTAAAAAAGCAATTCTGTTTTGTTATTTTTAAAAACTCAAAATGATTTGAAAATGTGTGCAAATGTGTGCTGAATTATTTAATTACAGTAAGTACTACTGCATTTTATTGATTAATTTTACAGACATTTCACAATAATCTGATAATTAAACTTCATAAATATAAATTAAGTTTTTAGCACATTGATGTTTGATTGACATAATATTGTCTTAATATTTTTACTGTGATAGGCCAAAAATGTAAGAGAAATTTGTTTTTAAAAACACTATACACATTGATGCACTTAAACATTTGCAAAAACTAAACAACAGATGATTTACTTTTGTCGCAGACTCGCAGATGCATGAAAACTCTTAAATTGTGACAACAATTGTATTTTTCACGATTCAATTCTTGTGTCGATACCTGGGTCACAATTCTGATATGTTTTTGGTTTTGTTAAACTACTACCTTTTCTGTGAATTTGCGAAATCAAACATGGCTTTTCAATAAATAATATTACTGCTTTAATGTAATAGTTCTTAGGGTTTAAAAATATAGCTACAATATGCTACTGTTTACTTCCTCTGACTGAGAAATGTAAGTGGAATCAACTTTTCTAACTGCATGAAAATTGCAAAACAAAGCCAAGGAGGAACACATGAGGATCGAACCCAACACCAGAATTGAATTGCTTTAAAAACACTCTTGAAGTTTTTATATTTCTCTTTATTAAACACTTTTTTTTGATACCGTCCAATCCCATTATACATATATAAAACCAAGAATGGCTGTGTTCACAGATTTATGAATACCAGGGTGTCAAGCAGCTCAGGATCTGCTCCGAGGTCAGGAGGGAGAGACACTGCTGACGGCCAACGACCAGCGTTCCCTTAACATCCGCGGCCGTCTGTTTGAGCGCTTTTTTCTCTACTTTATGTCACAAACGTGGCCTCAAACGGAGAGCACCTCAACAGGGAGTGCAGCCTGTTCACTGACGACTGTCGCTACGTCATTGTGGGCTCAGCCGTTTATGTGCCAGAGGATCCACCGCCATATTTCTTTGAGGTGCTTAACATTTACTACTTTAATGTCATCCCTCTTTTGCATGCTGTTTAAACGTTCTTTCAAATAGTGTATGCATAATAGTGAGGACGCAAATGTGCTATGGATATAATCATTAGTAAATGTTGCCTTTAAAAACAGAAGCTAGTAACAATTAGGCTGGTTTTGTGTTTAAATGTTTATGTCATAACTTCATATTGCTGTTAACTTTACTTATGATTTTTGTCTAATTCTTTACCCCAAACTCAGTTGCATCTGCAGGTGTCATTGACTATGTTCTCGGAAAATACACTTTCTGCCTGTAAGACATGCAAGCGAAAGTTTTTGTTTTTCTGAGAATTTTGAAATATGATTTAGATTTGGCTTTGAGGCTTTGAAGTGATTTAAATGTAATAGCCTGTCATGTTTTGTTCATACTAGTTAGCACCATACTGCTGTGAATTTATAAGCCTCAACTCTTCAACACTACATTTTCATGGCATTTATTGGTTGATGTTTGTGCAGGTTTACAGAAACAATGAGTCAGTGACCCCCAATCCCCGCTCTCCTCTTGAAGACTATTCTCTGCACATCATTGACCTCCACACGGGACGACTCTGTGACACCAGGTGTTTTAAGTGTGACAAGATCATTCTGTCCCACAACCAGGGCCTCTACCTCTATCGCAACATCCTGGCTGTCCTGTCAGTGCAGCAGCAAACCATCCATGTCTTTCAGGTAAAACATTCATCTTTATGCGTGTCTCTGATATAATAAATTAATTAAATATAAAAGGTTATATTTCTTGTTATGATTTAGATTGTGATCTTTGTAAATATTTAATTGGAGTTATATATCAACCAAAATAAATTGAACCAAAAAAGTTACTGGGCAAAAGAGAGGAAATAGAGGGGAAAATCATCAGAAATGACTCTTTCAAAAATGCAGGGACATTAAAAACACAATTGACAAATTTTTCTGACATGTTAACCAATTATCAATTGTGAAATGAAAACTATTGTGTCGTTTGTATTTGAATTTTAGCCCCTATTTACTTTATGGTTGCTAAGTAACTGTTGTAGAATTACCTCTACCAATGTTTTGTTGCTCTTGTCCACCCAGGAGGCGCAATTACGAACGGCATAAAAACTGTCAAACTGAGAGAAAACAGGCAAACGTTTTAGTAAAATATTTAATGTAATTATGTTCACTACATTTTTGGGAAAAGTGTGGTCTATGCTAGGTTTTACATTTAATGTTCTAAATAATTTTGTATAGAGTAATACCTTCTGTAAATGACAGTTTTATGTGAATCACAAACAAGTAAAAAAAAAAAGTGTTGACAATAACAGTAAGTAGAGAGGCAAGGACATTTTCAATTTTATCCCATAAAAACACAATTGTATGACCTTGTTTATACATTTAATAACAGTGTGTTCTAGTGTATTTTTATTTCTTAAACAGAACAAAATCAGTTACATTAGAGACGTGGCAACTAGGCAACTTCCTAGTGTGATGTCATTAATGAACATCAAGTCATATTTTAATAATAAAAAATTGGCTAAACCAAAGTGACATTTGTGAGATAATTTTAGTGAAATGAGTTGTTTAACCTACCAAACACCGTTTAATAGTATGGGTTTCTTCACATTTGTAGCTATATGTGTGCAAACTAAGCCATTTATAAACATTCAGTGGCTGCTAGACTAAAAGGTGTATTAAATATAATAAGTATTTTCTGACATTTTAGAAACCGATGCTTCTCCACGTTGGCCGTCTCTCATGGGCCTTTATGTCTGTGTCTATAGGTGACTCCAGAGGGGACCTTCCTGGATGTTCGGACCATCGGCCGCTTCTGTTACGAGGATGATCTGCTCACTCTCTCTGCGGTTTACACAGAGGCTCAAGCGGAAAGCCAACCCGGGTTTCCTCGCCTCTACACAGACAAAACCATCAACTCTCTCAAACATAGGCTGCTGGTTTATTTGTGGAAGCGGGCCGAGCAGGACGGGAGCGCCACTGCCAAAAGAAGGTACGTTTTTCTGCTAAAAGTTTCTTTGAGTTGAGCCATTGTAATGTCCACGTAACATTCTCATTGTATTCTTGTGAAAACCTTTTTCTGCTTTAGTGTTTTTCATTTTCTTTTTGACACTTGATACATCAGATTTCCTTGACGTCCTTAATTTTTCAATTTCATAACATCTGCATGGTTCCTGTGGGTGGAAAATGTTAATACAGCACCCTACTAAGTCAAATCTTGTCAAAATGCTTTTTTGCCTTGTTGAACGCGTTAAAACCTACAAAATAGTGGTTCTGCTCTTACGTAATACAATAATTAAAAATGCAACACATCACACATTTCTCATCCTCTATGTTTCAGTAGACCGCGTAAATAAAACATGAATCCATAAATGTGTTTGTGTGTTTTACAGTGTTTTGTGTTAAAGTAAAAAATAAAATTAAAAGTAAATCAAATGGCATAACCTATGTCAGTAAAGAAACTTTCATAAATAGTTTTGCACACCTAAAAACAAAAAAAGAAAAAGTCAAATATAATGTCTGTCGCACATTTTCATGTTGCACCCAGCATGCATCTGTGATCTGAGCTGAACGATCAAACAGAAGGACAAGAGTCAACATGTTCTTCCACAGATACTTCTTTTTTTTTTTTCAGAGCTTGTTTTTTTTCTCACACAAAAAATACCGGTGAATTGCAACAGAGTTTACAGAAAACAGCAGGTACCAGATGGTCTGATAATTAAAGCTCATTAGGCAAAAATGACTTTAAGAAACCTTTTCGCACATCTGAAGAGTATTTTATCAGCATCTTTACAGGCTCAAGTCAAGTCAGGCGGAAGGAAAGAACATTTTAACTAGCATTTTATAATTTCGAGCTTAGCATTGTTCGTCATCGGATTGTGCAACGACTACTTATAAAAAGGGTACTTATACAAAGTACTTTACCATAAAAAAGAACAGCACAGCTTCAGATATACTCAATAAAATACCTTACCATTAAAATGCGGCTCTGTAGGAAACATTAATGTCAACTGTAAGTAGTGGGTGCAACAACTTCCTTTTCCTTCCTTCCAATTACTTGAAGTATTATTTAGGGCAAAAGCTAAGTACTTTGTTATGGTTACTACAACTAATTTACTTCCGGACCAGTTTAATTTCAGGCATTATTGAAGTTTTACTTTAGTATGTGGTTACAATTTGAAAAGTACTATAATACTTTTGTTCTCTATTCTCTTCATAAATTGTCTTTTATTCACATATTGTATCATTAACTTAAACTTGTGTCCTAATTTAAATGTGCCTGTGGTCTCAGATTTTTCCAGTTTTTTGATCAGCTGAGGCGTCTCCGAATGTGGAAGATGCAGCTGCTGGACGAGCATCACCTCTTCATTAAATACACCAGCGAAGACGTGGTCACGCTCAGAGTCACCGACCCCTCACAGGTAGCTCTCCACCGCGCGTCCACATTCCTCCCTCTGCTCTCTTTGTTGCCTGCCTGGGAGCGCTTTGTTGTCCGCACCCTACGATAAGGATTCCAGCGACAGGTCTCCAAGGACACGGTTTCCCCCACAAAGGAGCACAGTCGTCTCCTCATTCACACAACAACAAGTATATCTAATTAATGTTCATTTTAGCCACAGGACTATGTTCAGACTATGTTAACAGCTTTTGGCTATTTTCATCTTTCCAATTAGGTACATCACTATCATCAACTTATAGACTCTGATAAACACAAATTGAATGTATAATTTTAAAAAAAAGTGTCTGTCTAGACAGACATAAACTTGTGCAGTTGAATTTCTTTCTTTTTCCATTTTCCCACAGCCATCTTTCTTCGTAGTGTACAATATGGTGTCCACGGAGGTACTAGCAGTCTTCGAGAACACTTCAGATCAGCTGCTGGAGCTGTTTGAGAATTTCTGTGACCTCTTCAGAAACGCCACCCTCCACAGTCAAGCCGTGCAGTTCCCCTGTTCAGCCTCATCCAACAACTACGCCCGGCAGGTCCAGAGAAGGTACCACAGAGGCCACACTGTCTCATTTACATGTTTTACATAAACAAGACCCTTGTTGTTATGTTTAACTTATCATATTCACAATCATTCACCTTTTACAATTAACTTACTTAACTAAACAATCACTGAAATAATTTATTCTTAAACATATTTGTGGAACTGTATTTGACTTCATCTGGGTTTGGCACTACAATCAATACTTTCAATATTTAATTATAGAGCAGTATGGATGTGTGATTTTGACTTAGGCAAGGTCAAAGGTTAGTTTCTGAATGACAAAGGAAATGGCTGCTCCAAATGTCAGGGAGGATTTGAAGGTGTGTGTTATGAAGGGAGGCAGATCTGCTGCAATTGCCTGGAGCAGAAGGAAGCCATTTCAGGACCTAATCTGGAAAAGAAGAGCGACATTAAGACAGTGAGCACAGCTCAAGGAGCTGTGATTTAATTTGCCTGTTAGACACAGGTATAGGTGACAAAATCCTTGCAGGGAGGTATGAAGTGAGCAGGAAAGGGGGGGAGGAGACAGAGGAGAAAATAAAGCATAGTTTGAGCAAGGAAAAGAGCTCGGAATTGGATTTTAGAGTGGGGAAAATTGAGGTCGAAAAGAACGAGAGCAGAAATTGAAAGCTGGCAAGTGCATTCAGCAAACCAGATTTTGTGGCTTGTATAGTTGGCTAGCACAAGTCTAGTTCACAGGTGAAGAGATGCACAGCCCAGCAAAAAGGATGCAGCATCTCTGCAAGAATGGAAACAGAAACACAAAACAAGTTCAAAGGACATCTAAAAAAATGTCTTTTAAAAGGATTGCATTTTAAAGCTTTTCAAAGATGCCTTGTACATCAAAAGATTGACTATAATAGCCACGAGCTGCTCATCTTTCTTTATTAAAATGTGCAATGAAAAAACTATTTATAGAATTGCGATATGTGATAGGTTATATGTGAAAAGCAGCAGAAAATGAATGGACCCTCTGACTTGTAAGGTTTTCTTTTTATGTGTTGATCAGATTTAAAGACACCATTGTAAATGCGAAGTATGGAGGTCACACTGAGGCGGTGCGTCGGCTGTTAGGTCAGCTGCCCATCAGTGCTCAGTCCTACAGCAGCAGCCCTTATCTCGATCTCTCACTCTTCAGCTACGACGACAAGTGGGTGTCTGTGATGGAGCGACCGCGCACCTGTGGAGACCACCCCATCAGGTATGAACCCACTTGCTGATCAATGTTTATGCTCTGTTGTTGTTATTATTAAATTAAACTGTTATTTTATTATTATTGTACTATAAAGATATAAAAATGTCCAGATTAAATTATTTTTGTTCACACTTAAGCATCTGAAATTAGGACAATTTAAGCTTCATTGTTTTGAGGGTGATGAGGCTTGAATGTGTTCCTACAGAACTTCCTTTCCTATTGTTATATTAAGTATTCAGTTTTTGGTCTTAATTTCTTGCATTCATCTTTCTGGGATTTAATTATTTTCTTTGATTTCCTCTTTCTGGTGACTTGGGCAATTACAGTTTTTTTGTTTGTTTTTTTTGCTTAAAAATAACATTGTATTGTATTTTGTTTTCTGTTTCCTGACTTGTTGGAAATTGTGATAATTTATTTGTCAGATGTTGTTTTTGGAAATGTTTCAATGACAGCTGACATATTCTTCTGTAGCATATGTTTTCAGTGTTATATAACACATAGCACTGAAAAGTACAGTACATACAGTACTTTGTCAAGATTGTAAAAAAATGTTTACAGAAATCTCAACATCTCTCATAATTTTGTCCAAACAGATTTTATGCCCGGGATTCGGGATTGTTGAAGTTTAAGATCCAGGCTGGGCTACTGGGACGTCCAGTGAACCACGCAGTTCGGCGCCTAGTGGCCTTCACCTTCCATCCGTTTGAACCCTTTGCCATCTCCGTCCAGCGCACCAATGCTGAATATGTGGTCAACTTCCATGTAAGACATGTGTTTTCGTAAGTGTTCAACTCTTAGCTGGCCCTCTGGCCCTTGAACATCTCAGAGTGACAAACAAACATGATGGCTTGGTGTTGGTGGCTTGTTCTTCTGGAGAAGAATCGTTGGCTCTCGTCCTACTTTTTCCCGACACAAACCACTGTTCTCTTTTGCCTTCCATCAAACAGTGGTCACTCAACCTCCAGCAGCAAGGCAGCAATTCTGCCTTTTCCTTTCGTCTCACCACTTTTCCTCCTCTTCCCCCCTTCCTTGGCAGAACAAAGAGGAGCTGTAGGAAGGAGAGGCTGGAATAAGTGTAAATGGGGATGTAGAGAGAGTGATTGATGTGCCACGGAGGTGGGAACTGCAGGTAGCCGGACCTCTCAGAAGGAACCAAAGGTGCTTTCTTTCTCTAGCGTGCACTCAAAGCTGCACATTCAGAATGACTTCTGCAGTTGGTCCAACACCAGCTCACCACTAAACTTTTTTCCTAAAAGGAGAGTTTATTTTACGTTGTACAGTTTTATACTTTTAAAATGTGTTCAGATATTGTCTTATAATAAACTGTTGTGTATATATATATGTTTTCTATTGCAGTGGCATTAATGCATCAGATTTTCTCTAAAATAGTGTATTCGGCGGAAGTTATCAGAAGCGATACATTTATGGGTGAATAATTACTCCGAGTAAATTTGCTTTATGCTTTAATAAACATTGCTGCACCTGAAGCGGTAACTTGTCTTGACAGATATCATGCGTTTGTGCTTTCATTAGCTCATCTTCGATACCACTAATATTCTATTGCTATAAAAAAAACACAACATGCATTTTTGGAAACTTTCATTTGCCTCTGCGGTCTGTTTTAACAAGCCGTTATAGACACATTTATGGCACATAAACAAGGCAATTGACAACATCCTCAACAGTTTGTCATTCAATTTATGAAATGAATGAGGCTTCTTTTACAACAAATGAATTGGGGGAAATAACCTGCATATTCAATCACATTACCTCTTCTATCTAACCTCTCTGCTATGACACAATATCAATATGGTACTATTTTACACATAGTCCATCTGTTGTGAACATTACAACCACTGGACATCTGTTTTACCACAATGTGTCATCTCAAACACATTTCAACAAATATGCAAATCTAAGTAACACCCCAAAAGGTGCTAATAGATCAACGCAATAGGTTAACATGTATTATACAGAGTCAGAGGGGTGGGGGGTGGGGCTGTGAGGGGTTGTGGCAGTGTGGGAGGCAGGTGCTGGGGGATTAAGTGTACTCCTGCCCCACCAGTTACAGCAGGTTTTAAAGGCATAGCGGTGATGCAACTAAAAAGAAAACAGAAAGATGAAATTATTGTCCTGGTGCTGATAGAAAGAGACACAACAGAGGAAGTGTGGACCAGAGCAGAGTATCTATAGTGGGCTAGCTTGAAATTTCATTAAGTAAATAGTGCTATCTGTTAGTTAGATCGAGGCTTAAGGAGGCCGTGTTATGTCAGTGCGGTTATAATGGCGTGTTTGTGTTAGCCGGAGTCGACAACATGCTGGGATAATCGGCTAATTACAGGAAGAGCACAGCGTAAACTGACAGACCTACATCTACAAGACCCCATTGTCAATCAGCCCCTATAGAAAAGCCTGTATTCTGAACAAATACATTAAAAAACATAAGCTTAATTTAACTAGGTGATACATCATACATCATGCAGATATTTTTATTTGTTCACATAAAAATTTGACCGCCGATGCCGATATCAATGGACAATTTTGAAGGCCTTTTTTAAGGCAGATTTTTTTATTTTAGTTTTAAAAGCATAGCTGGGGTGAGATAGTATAACCAAAGAAAAACATCAACCTAAACAATTTTTCACCAAGGTGCATGTGCGTCTCTTTCACACAATGTAATGACGCTCGATTGTTTTTTGGTCCAAGAAACAATCATTTCAGGCATCATGAAACACATTTATACTGTTCATATCGACAAACAAACATGTTGATGATGAATTTATTCTTTCCAAACCAACTACAGCTGATCACTGTGAGTGTGGCTTTCTCACAGAGGAAAAGCCCAAACAACGCCTGATCAGAAATCGGCCAAAATTGAGGCCGATACAGCTGATATACAAAAAAACAAAAATTGAAATATCTGTCCCAACAGATTGGCCGGCCGATATATTGTCCTATCTCTAGTCTAAAGCTAATACTATGCTTTTCATATATACTTTTAGCAGGGATGAGTGATATATCGGTATCAACAGATATAGAAAAATATCGGCACCAATAGTTTTAGAGGAGGTTCTTTAGTCGTTGTGTGATATGTGTCAGTCCCAATTTTCTCAAAAAATCAAATTAGGGCTGGTTGATATAAAAATAAAGATATATTGAGGTATGTTTCTGTTTAAGCTATAAATTTGGTCATATTGTACCATCAAGATATTTTAATCCTGTTTAAATAGAGCTAAAAACAACTCATGAAAACACCAGTTGATCATAATTTAAAAAAAAATCTGTTGTACTAAAAAGAACTGCTATGAACCGAAACGATAAACTTGTGTTGTGTATAGAATTTATGAGAGTCATTGCCAAAATTCACTTCTTCACTGAGATTTACATTTGTTCTTTCTAATCAGCAGCCTAGAAAAAAATATTTAACTTACATTTTTGGTCCAATTTTTTTTTACCTACATCAAATGTGTTGTTTTGACTAAAGACTAAAAATGGAAATAAACAACATAAAATATGAGTGACTATCTGTATCAACTCAAAAAATCCATATCAGCCCATTCCTACTTTTAACATCATTTCAGGTTTGCGGCATCAGCTTGTATAAATCTGAAAAATTAAGTTTTTGAAAAAAATATTAATTTACTTAAATATAAGTATCCAAAATATACGGTAGTAATGTTAGCTTAAGTAAATTCACTTAACAATGAATAATTAAAGTTGAATACTGGCACTACACTCTGAAGTTACTGTGGAAAAATAATTTCACAGTAACACTTTATATTAACTACAGCTTCATTAGCCTTTATACACTCTTAATAAAGCATGAACAATGGAGTAATTCTTAATGAACAAATGAGAAGTTAATGAACAAAATGGGCTATTAAGGTTTAGTAACGACTTAATTACTATAAGCCCTATCCCTCAACCTAAAATCCTAATCTTAGCTCCTTTATTGAGCAGTTACTAAGCCTTAATAAACACTTCCATTCATTAATTGATGATTTGTCCATTAATTGTTAACTCTTTGTTCATGCTTTAATAAGGCTTTAGTAAGGCTGCATAAGGTATATATAAAATAAAGTGATACCAATTTCACTTTTACTCATTTATGCTGTCGGGGAAGACAATGAACATTCTAGCATTTTATTTGTGTGTGTGTGGATAGGCTCAATCATAATGTAGGTCAACGACAATTTGTCTTCTGACAGATAAACGGTAAATTCCACCCTAGACTTCAACTTTCCAGCTCAGGAAACATTTTAGTCTATAGAATCAACGCAACCTTTTGGTCTATTTCTGTGCCATGTAATGAGAGTGTGCCTGTCCATTTCAACCTATAGGACACTTGTGTTTTGTTTGCTTAATAATCAGCTGCTTCCAAAACTAATTGCAAAACAGCTGGCTTTATGTTTTTACTTTACTTTTTCAGTTTTAATAATATATTTCAGGCTGAACCTCATTCAAGTTCATCATGATTTTGTCTAGTCTAGTTTATACAGTGCAATGTTCGCAGCCACTATCAAGTTACATATTAAATAATATTCACCTCATTCCTGAAGTTTCCTTGGGGGCCGCCATCAGACGTAATCTTTCTTTCAGCTGTATTATTTTACATGGGGCTCAACTATCAATACATTTTATTTGCAGCACAAAGACATTTTTGAGGCCATCCAGACAATCCGTGTATGCAGATGAAGACTCAACATTTCAGTCGACTATACAATATTTTTATAGCAAGAAACAGGAAATGCTTTTACAACAATTGAACCAAATCGATAACAGAAAAGGCAAAAGTGGGTGCTGCAGAATAAGATCAATATACAGTGTATGTATGGCACTTCAATAACTTATTTTGATAGGTGTGGTTCAACTGACCACCCAACTAAAGGAAAGATATTGAGCTTTATTTGAGGGCATGGCACAAAAATGTTTTTTTTTCTAACCAAATTTGTCAGCCATCAGCTTCTCTAGTGTCTAAACAATCAACATTGACCATGACAAAACTTGCATCACTCGACATCTGAAATTATTTATTTCACTTCGATCCTGCGTCTTATGCTTGCCCAGCTTTTCAAAGCCACTGGTAGGCAATGTGCTATTACAACTATATTATTTTATTAAACAAATGGGTTTTGTCCATTGTATTTTTCCTCTTTTCTGTGTTTTGATATGAAAAAGGAAGATGTTTTAAAAACACACCTGAATTTCAATATGCCTGACAATATTACCACCTTTGAAAATCTGATTTTTTTTTCCCCCAGTTCAATTAAGCACCTTCATTTTCCTCAAGGGGAAATTCAAATAGACTATTGCAAACTAGTATCATTGTAATATTCACCAACAGCACTATATGTTTGATGCTTCTGATTTATTATGAATATATTGCTGCACTTTTCTGAATTAAAAGCAAATTCGCCCGTGTATTTTGTGTTTTTCGCCATTACATGTCTGCCCCAGTTTTACTCAGAAAATGGCCACACAGAATGAAGCTGCACTTACCACTTACATGTAATTCACCTGATGCTTCTGAGCACAATAACAAATATGTAGCATCTGTTGTACTGCTAACAATCAGGTAAACCCAGAGCCTTCTTTCTGACCTTGGTTGCTACGGTAACCCGGTCTTTTCTAATTGCCGTTGTCCTGGCAACAGCACAACCAATGTGATCCAGAAAAGGCCACGATCCTGAGTGTTTCCTGTCGCAGAGCAGCCTCTCAATAACAAACCGACATGTTTAACAGAGATGCACATTATGTGGAAGATGTGCTAACATAATGGTTCCTTTTGGTAAAGATTTTACAACTGAAGGACAAGTGTAACGTTGGACCATTTTGAACAAAATCACTCCGGAGATTAAATGTGCCATAACTCTTAACATAAAGCCTGAATACATACTGTGCACGTCTTGTCTTCTCGCTTTATAGTCAACGTTATCATATTGTTTCAATTTTTATCTTTATATGACGACTTTAAAAGTGCTTGTAGTTCATATAGATAGATGTGATTTTATATATTTAAGAGAAACTCTAAAAGAGAGTATACATATACTCTTTAATCAGTCTGTATTAGATCCCATATGACTTGTGCTCTAGTTTAGTTTCGTCTTATATAAATATTGATCATAGTTTTATATTTAAAAAAAATAAAACTACAAATTAAAGTTATAAGAAATAGTGCTGCTCATGTCATGTCCACCCAGAAAGTACAAAACCAGATTTGTCAAATTGGAAAACATGCTTAATGTTTTGTAAAATCTTGAAGATATTCATATGCTTTAGTAGTATAGTTTACCTGGCCTGATTTTTTTCTCTAACCCAGCTATGCCATACACCATCACTTTGAATTGGTGGCTATGCTAGCAAAAGTTTATATTTTAAAATATTTACTTCAGGGATTTGGGTAAGGTTTGGGTTAGGATTAGGATTAGTTTTAGGGTTAGGTTAATTTAAGTTAATTTGGTTAAGTTTAGGGATTTGGGAAAGGTATGCTAACCAGGAAGTGACATAACTTCGTTGGGAGAAATAAAGACGCAAGTTTCAAACCGGGGAACGTGGTTTTAAAATCATAAATGCAGGAAGTGTACATAAATGCATGCTTTATTTCACCTCTGACAAAGCTTTAAAACAACTTTTTAAGTGCCACCTTTGTCGATTACCGCATCACAAAGCGTCATAGAGTGACTCACATGGCTTTTTCTCTATGTAGCAATTCACTTTTTTAAGAGAAAATCCAAATGTACTTATGTTCTGGGTTTGTCAAACGTTTGTACAAAGTACAACAATAGGGCCCTATTGTTATACACAACATGAGCTGGAATACATGTTTTATGTGTTTTTTAGATGCATATGGATGATGTGGAAGAGACAAATATACTGTATGTTCTAAATGTACTTAATAATGTATTTTTGTATATGTTTTGATCAGTTTAAGACATAGGTTGCTGTGTGCTGGTCTGTGTTTTTGAATGAAAGGGAATATTAGTTTAACTCCAGATTGTAAGCATAGGCCTTAATGAAAATGGCCTTGGTGAATTTGCCATAGTACAGACTCTGAGGGCTTTTAGCTTCATTATTAGCATCCATTAACCTGCTGTACTCTGGGCTGTTCAGGAGGCCGTGGGTTAAAGAGCTACTGTGTAATTGGCATGATCCACTTTATTTCAGCCAGAGATCATTTCCAAGCCACCTCTCATCTTTCTATTGCCTTCTTCATTATTTTCTACACTCAAATTGGTAAACACGATGGTTCATACAGTGACTAGCATCTTCTCAGGCTCAACTTCAATAAAAGAGCAGTGCTGTCTTCATTTTGTGCAACGCTAAAGCTTGTATGAGTACAAATGAGTTGAATTTTGGTTTTCCTAATATAGTCAATATCAAACATTTGAAATGCCAAAGACAAAAATGTTAGCCTTTCCATTGAGTTATTGTTGTTTTGCAGAAATATAAAGGTGAAGCTGAATGCCCTCTGAAGACACTGGAGCCACGCTTCAGATGAGAACTGCCTTGTTACACTTCCGTTTTTATTTTTTGGCCCAATGGAAAACTAACATTTGCCACTGTGTAATTACTCTGACATTTACAGGTTATAATAGTTATAATAGACAAGAAAATTATTAACATTTGGCTGAAATTAAAACATGCACCTCCACTCTGTAAAATGAAATGTGTAACGTCATTATGCTTGTAATGTTACCACTTGTGTTTTGTCTTCCTACGTTTACAAACATTTCATCTTTTAAAGTTAGTTCTCATGTTTTTTCTAATTATTACTGTGCTTACTGGGGTTGTAAACATTTATCATAATTTTACATCAGTCAGGTTGCAGCGTATGAAGAAGATACAATTACGTGAAGCAGAGCTGAGTTTTAAAACTAAATCTATGTCCAAAAGAAGTGTTTCTTCAAAAATACAATTTACAGGCACCAGACACATTTTCTGACAACTTAAACACTAAATCAACTCACCTGATATGCTATCAAATATTACTAATGAAATTATAACTCATGTAATTGCCATGGACTTGTTTATAATATGGTTGCCAGGTAACAGTTGTGGATCTTCTTGTATGTCGCACCTGCTGCTCGGGTTCAAACTTCACCAAAGTCTATATTTCATTTTTGGAGGAGCATGGCAGAAGGATGTGTTCTAATTACAAAGCAACAAATACAGAGATAGATGGAGATATAGCTAGTAGGGCTGTACTCAATGTATTAATACGGGGATATATCGTGACAAGCTCATTGGCAACACGTGTATCGATACAGGAGGTGTATCGGGATACATAAACTCATATAATTCACACATGAACCTAGACTGCTGCTCTAAGGCTGAGATTATTAGACAAGAATAAGACACTTGTATCTAACATAAAGAGCAGTTTGAAAATACAATTCTTCTGCATTTTGTTATTCTACATAATCAAATTATACTCAAAAACATGATACAATACTTTCTACATTGTGGATAAAAAAAATATCAATGTGCTGTTTTTTCTACATTATAAAAATACCTACTTAGCAGATTTGTATGATTTTTTTTTTTTTCCTAACGTTTATCTTGATATGTGACTGAGGAAATTATGTTGGGATTTACGTGTGTCGGGATGCGTATCGTATCGGAAGGCTCTTGGCAATAACCACCCTAATAGGTCTATACAGTATAAACATATAGATTGTATTTATTGTTATGGAACAGCATGTTTTTATGAATGCCCAAACCTTAAATATTACCTTAAATATTATATATTATTATATATAATAATATAAAATAAAATATAATAATATAATAATAATAATAATAATAATAATAAATCATATCCAAAATATTTTTGTATGATCAAAATTAGAATTAAAAAAAATATTTCAGGCAAATAAACAGCTATTGTGATGAAGATGTGTGTTTTTCACCATTACATTTGAACATATAACTACTTATATGTCCAGGTTGGGAACCACTGTTCTAGAATATATCAACAGACATAATGTATTACAGATGACATAATACAATAAATAGATTCTAATACTGAGGTTAGATAGCAGTATTTTCTCCATCTTTTGCATTAAGAAGCACAGACTAGCAGATGTTTTTCCTAGAAAATTCAAAGTTTATTTTTTAATATCAAAAACCTAAAATCATTTGGATCTGATTTTGCACAATGATTCACCTGATTTTGTTGCTTCCAATCCAGAACCAGTTGAAAGTTTTACATATTTACACAGGGTCTATATATTATACAAGCTTACGCTTATTTTGTCTCTTATTCTCCCCCCCCCCACCCCCACCCCTACCCTCTCACCCTCTCCATCTGGGCTTCACAATATCGCACATCTACACTTTCCATATACAACCTATCATTCAAAGTCACATTCAAACTTGTTAAGACATTACTATGTGAGTAAGTTCTGTTGGCAAATTCCAGTGACTTAAGTCAACAAATGTGTTTCTGGTTTGTTCTTCTGAGCGCGCCCCTAGACATATTGGATGAATCTTATTGATATCTCACAGATGCCACTGAGAATACACACTGAAAAATAAAAAAGGTTTTACCTCATTTCTAATTGTATGACAAACACAAGCCTACATAATTTAGTTTGTTATTGGTTATTGTCTTTGTATTAAGCAACAGAACTCAATATCCATTTTTTCATCTCCAGGAAAATTGTCTTCTCAAGCCCCATCACCTGTTCTTCACATTTAGGCCTTCAAGTTTCTCAACCTGGAGTACCAGGACCTCATTCACTTTGAATGACTCACATTAAGGAAGGCCTTTAAAGTTGCGGTAACCAACTTTTTTGGTTTTAAATTTGTAAACTTTGTGTTCCACTTAAAAGTATATGATAAATGCAGCACTTTGTGAAATAATAAGACCACTGTGTACTGTCTGAACATATAAGAAAGCATTTTAGTTATTATGAGCCAAATGCAGCGTTCTGACTGCCTGTGTTTGGGTGGTCCTCTCCACTTTCACTTTGATGAAGTGTTTTTACATCTTTTCTATCAGTAAAAAGATGTAAAAAGAGCCGTAATTGCAATCAAAAATTAATACATATGGATATTAACCATGCGTCGAAGGATTTATGAAAGGAAGTAGTCAGTTTTAAACCTAAATTGTGATTGCAGTGTAAAAATCAACCACCCCGCCATTAATATAGCCTACAGTAGGCCTACTTTCAAGGATAAATACAATGTAGTAGGATGTGTTTTAACATATTTGAAACAAGAAAATAAAGCTTAATGGCAAATTGATAACATGCTAAAAAGAATCGTTTTTCACACTACATCCTACAGGAAGCACAAGATTTAAAGAATGAATGGATGCTTCATCTTCATCAGTAAACAAATATAGTTACGTTATTATTCAAGTAAATCACTATAGGGGGGACAAACAGATGGCCAAGCGATATTTTCAACTTCTTTCCTGAATCTCAGGCTTCACGTACACACCTGCGGCCCCAAGCATCAACCTTTGGCCTTCTCATATCCTTCACCAGTTATTGTTATCGACCACACTTCTATAATAACATGTAACAGTGTCAACATTTCATATCGCACGGATTACCACTTCAACCATCTGTACAGCTGATTGAGAGCGCCTCGGCACTTGTGGAGCCTCCTGGCGCGCTGCGAAATCACAACACCGGAGCGTAATGAGCGCAGGGAGCACGCGAGGGCACGTTGGAGACCGGCGCGCGCGAATGAGGATGGTTCAGAACATTGACGACAAATACTTGATTGAGGGTCCCCGGCGTCCCCAGACTTTGTAGGTGCGCACACAGTCTTGTCATCTCGTGTCAAGCTTCTGTGGTGATAGTCAAGTGTTGGATGCTTGGTTTTACGCACGGGACGCACAGCAGAGACAGAGACGCTTGAGGACCACAACGTAAAACACAATCTCTATAGGGGTTTCTGTGTGCCTGCTGCCCAAAGGGTTTCGGTGGTATTCAGCATTTGCATCGCTGATTAACGAGCCATTGAATAGAGTGAAATGGAAGTGGTGGTTCACAGCTATGGTGGCGTTGTCAAACTATATGAGAGTATGGTTAAGAAAAGGTTGATTGACCCCGATTAAACTGATTGAAGTGAGTTCACAGTGAGCCAGTCTGAATGTAAGTGTGGGGGCTGTCCAGACGAGAGACTCGGAACTATTGCCTAAATGTACTTTTTGTCTGTCTAGCCTGTTTTTAATGGCTGCAGAGTTCATGAACAATACCAAAGACCAATAAATCTAGTTCTGCTCTTATACATGGCATCACGAATAATCTTTCACTGTAATACTTTCTGTATACTTGTTTTTTGTTTTTAATCAAAAAAGAGTGCCATCACCAATCACCACCAGATTAAACATTATGAAATTTACTTAGATTGTTTATAGTAAACTACAATATTATCAATAGCTTTAACTTTATGTATTTATTGTTATTATTATTTATTTTATTATAATTTTTTTTATTTTTTTTTATTTTATTATTATTATTTTTATTTTTTTCCAATAGGCCTACTGACTCAAACGTTGGATTAAGATATTTCCCCAAGCCTGATTAATACAAATGAGCACAAATCGTTGAAACGGACCTCAGGAGATACAATAGCTCCATCTGCTGGACGAATCTGACAATTACATCCTAATATGTATTTATCTTAATATTGACAAAATGTTAAAAGGTCGAATGGTGTTTTCACTACAGAAAGTATTTGACTTTTTGAAAATCTGTAACAGACCCTAAACCTAACTGAATATGAGTGGATTACAGACTCTGTTTATAAACCAATTAATGAGCTTTTAATCTTGCTACAATGGTGTTTCCTTATGATTATCTTACTCAAGCTTTTGATTAATTAATGCATGTGTGAGTAATCCTGTATTGTCCTGCAACTGAGTCTTGAGTTTCCACAATATTTCCATAGGTAGCCTATTTCCTTATGTACTGTAGTATTAAAAGTTAATGCTTAAAGTTAAATGGCATCATTTAATTATTAATTCGCATTTTGTTCATTGCAACAATCAACAATGATTTGTGTTCATACTTAAAGATTTCTCCACTTTTATTTCATTGTGGTATAGCCCTGTAGATTTAGATTTACATGTTTTTTATTGTTAAAGAAAAAAATTGAAGGCATAAAATGTGACTTAATCACAAGTACATGCAGTGAGTGAAGGCTAAGAGGCAAAACACATTTTTGATCACTCTAGCATCAATATTAGCTTAAGACAATTGAGTTCCAACTATAAACTGAACTAGGTAATGATGAGGGAACTCTGTTATATGATCTGGCTTTTCTAAATCAACTTAAAGGCACTGTGTAAGTTTTAGACCAGAAACTATAACTTGAATAAATAAAGTTTTTGTTATTTTTTGCACTAAATAAATAATAAAAAATCTGTCCCTCTACTTTGAGCAGGTTTGCATTGCCACAAAAAAGGTATTTTTATTTTATTTTTAATGTAATGTAATGTAATGTAATGTAATGTTATTTTATTTTATTTTATTTTATTTTATTTATTTTATTTTATTTTATTTTATTTTATTTATTTATTTTATTTTATTTTATTTTATTTTATTTTATTTTATTTTATTTTATTTATTTTATTTTATTATTTTATTTTATTTTATTTTATTTTATTTATTTATTATTATTAATTTATTTTTTAATATATTCTTTTATATCCCCTCATTATTATTCTTATGTTATGTTACTGTAAATATTATTGCGAGTGCTTCGAAGTGCGTTGGGTGGGGAGAGGGGGGGGTCTGGTGACGTCACGGGTCAGCTGACTGGTTTGTTTTGCTGGAGAGTCGCGCTGATAAAAACACAGGCTCCAGTCAGAGTTGCCAAGTCCGCTTCTTTATAGCGACTTTGGGCTTCTTTTTTGGAAAGTCGCTTGTGAATTTTGACAGTCGCGGGTTGCGTTTTTTTGGGCTTGCTCCTGAGAGGCACTTTGACATCATAAACAGAGGATTTTTAGCAGTTTTCCCAAATTTGATTCAAAAAATTGACTTACTAATGACAGAAAGATAGACTTTTAGCATATTTTGACGCTTTAAATCCTTTATTAATGATCAAATAGCCTACTATTTAACATACGTAAAAATCATTAACCTCCGTTCTGCTGCGACACATAGGCCTAATGTTTAATTAATTGATTATTTTAATTACTTTTTTATTGAGGGTCTGAAGTCGCTTGTTTGGGCTTTTTTTCAAAGGCTAGGTCGCTTGTTGCTCTCTGAAAATCTGGCACCCTGCTCCAGTTGGAAGGAAGCGACGACACACTGAAGCAGCCTCATCTAAAGTAGGCCTGATACTTTCAGTTCAGGACGAGACAACGGCAGATCGAGGACACACTCCCTGCGTTTAAGCTTTTATAGGTTATAGTCTTAGTTTTATTATTTGATATCGTTGCTACCTCGTTTTTTTTTTACTTCTCGCCAGCTGACTTTGACGCAATATGCCTTCAGAGAAAACCTTCAAACAAAGAAGGACGTATGGTAAGTGGTTTAAGTAGCGCTGTAGTTGACACAGGCCTAAATATTTATTATTTTTATGTAGATTTATGGTTGTAGTGAACATAACCAATGACAATCTGGACACAAGCTTAATTTAACACCCTGTCTAGAAACCTTTACTGCTTTTCCATCGCTGAAGTGTTGATATAGTTCAATATGTAGGCCTAATTTTAGTGCAGTAGGCCTTGTTACATAAACAAGTGTGTCTGTGTCAGCATATCCAAAATACAGGCCTACCCAACACTGGCTAAGCTTTCCTCTTTATTGTTTACTCCAGTTAATCTAATTGTACGGACATGTACAGTTAGACATGTGATGGCTCTTATGGGCTTGTCTGAACTGAATGATAGCTTGAGATATCTGTAGTTTTGTTTATGGGCCATCAGAGCTGGAGGAAAACAAATGGTGTCGAAATGCAGTGCAGAGCTGCAGGATTGGGGGATGGGACAGTTGGAAAGGTTTAAAGAGGGTCACAATAGCCTTACTCTGAGCTTCTGGCTGTCCCAGTTGGCCATGATACAGTCCTATTTTGTCGATTAAATACAATTACAGAGTTATCATCAACAATGTGACGACGACCAGGCTACATTCTTGCTAAATTGTAAACATTGAAAGTCAGTGTTAGTCTGTTTAATGTAGCCTGTGTCTATAAAGATAATATATAACATCTTACATCGTTATTCTTAAGCGCACGTGTACAGTTTCGCTTTCTCTTTTGTTTCGTCTCAAACCTATAGAACTTTTTTCTGCCCCACACAAAGACCGTCTTTGCCACTTCCGGTACAGTGAAACCCCATTGGTTCTAAAAAATCTTACACAACTTGCACGTGAGAACAAGTTCAGAGAAAAATACACGATCACGTGCTCTGGGGCCTATGCGCAAAATCCCCCCAAAAAACTGAATTTCGGAGTGAGGTTCTTTTGCTTGTCAGAGATTAAAGGCAGATGTTTTACTGGTGTACGAACTTAAACACAGACTTCTTTAATGTGAAGCTACTTGCCAAACTAACTTTTTAACTGCCTAAACTTGGATTCATAAGCTGTCATCAAAACATAAATAAAACACACGCACTGGAAAATACTAAGATAGATTCCACCTCTGACTCATTCCCATTATGACTAAAGAAATTCCCAGTGTCTTTCAGAATGCTGGTGCTTGTTTGAGAAATTTTTAAACACTGTGACTCAGAAGCCATTTGTCCTCTTCTCTGTTTCACCAAACTAGAGTTAAGATAAACAATGTGACTTAGCAAGAAAAGTATGTTTGAGTTTGAACGCTCAGAGTCAAAGGAAACTTCATGTTCCATTTGAGGGATGATTGAGATGGAGGGTGTCACAAGACTTGGCACGGTATATTTTAAATCAAGGTTGTGTTTCCATTGGTTTGTTGTTGTTGTTGTCAGACCCAAGTACAGCAGCTGTTATCTGCTGTAGTTGGTTTTGGCCGAATGACGCATTTGAAAACTTCAACAAAGGAGAAGTGTAAAGGGATGTTAGAGAAATTACGTATTTGTGGAAATTGGGTGCTGACAATAAGTGTTTTGACCGTGGTTGCTCAATGTTGGGATTAGAAACAACCACATGACCCTCATTTCATTGTATTTTAGCATAAAATTGAATAAACATTTTAAAGAATTGTGGGCTGAACAGAGTGCAAAAATATTTAACATTAGCTTGTTGCTTCTTAAACTACTTGAACTCTTGTGCATTTCTTTTTCATAGTTCCCAAGATGGAGTTATTATTTCTTTTCTAACCTACTGAATAGTTTGGCCCAGTGCGCTTACACAAGACGTGTTTTTGGGAAAGCTCATTATGTATTGGATTGTGGCCCCATTTTATTCCTCTAAGCACTTTGTTTTCAGCCTCTGTTGTTTGTTTTCACTCCATGTTTTTAGAAACAGTTGGCTCTAACCTCTGTAGGTCACAATGCCACAAACCTGAAAAACCTGACTCCACAATCTCTTGAAGCTTGTTATGCAAACGAGGATTCTGCATTCAGTCCCTTGTCTGCTTTACAGGATGCATTTGTTTTTAATGTGCACGGCTAATAAGTTAATTGTGAACCATTTAGTCTGTTCCTGCATTTTAAATGAACCTTGCAAATTAATTTCTGCTCTGCTGAAAATCTCAATTGGCTGGCCACCATCTTACTGAATAATTTGTATTTGCTAAAGGCCTCTCTTCATTTGTACAAATTAGATTATAGCAAACCTATCACAATTTAAACAATGTAGACATTTTTAAACAATGTATCAGTTTGTAAACATTCATTATTAATAATCTTCCTTTTCTATTTACAGAAGAGAGAGTCGAAGATGTCAGACTGATTCGGAAGCAGCACCCAAACAAGATCCTGTAAGTTTGTGTCATATTCTTTTTAATCCAGAACACTCTCTCTGCGATGGTTTTGTAAGTATTGAGTCTTCAAATTGTGCTGCACACAGGAAGCCCAAGTGAATGGAAATCTAACCATATTTCCTGTTGATGCAGAGAAGACTGTCATTGACTCACATTTGAATTTGACTCAAAAATACACATACATAGGCCAGTTTGTAGGCCTATGTAAATTAACTCATTGCTGGGCCGTTGGCAGCATTTTCTTGAGTTTAGGTGAACGTCTCTTAGCTACAGCACCTAAGCACATTGTCAACTGTCCATCTGGTGACAGTAGAGACATGTGCACTCTGAGCGTCCTGTCTGTTGTCCCGGGGCTGGGATGCCATGTCATTTTGAGGACGCAGATGGAGGGGGCAGATGCAGTGTCATTGTAACCTGACTCCATCTATGCAGGGACATATGGGGGAGGGAGCATTGAAGTCTATTATTGACTCCCAAAAAGTTAAATACCTCTTGGCTTAGCGATGTTAAAAAGTAAAGCTGAATCTCATTTTTAGATCTTTACTCTGTGTGTTTGTTCAATGACTAAATGCCCGTGGGGCCTTAGAAAGTTACTGACTATAAGGCACTACTTTTTTTGTGACCTATATTCAGATGCGCTCAATACTGCAAACAAAAAGTATTTTAATACATTTTCAGTGTAACTTTTTGTAGATCAATGTACTAGCCTGTCCATAATCTATTTAGAAGCCTGCGCAACAGTCCACCTTTTTATTTAAATGTTGAACTTCTTATCAAATTAGGTTAACTTCAGTTGATCAGTTATAACCAATAGTTGTGTGTTGCATAGTTCAGAAGACTGTGGTAAGGCTGCTTTTGTTAACCTGCAAAATGCCCCAAAAGTTTATTTTTTGGAAGGACAAGGGACATTTTTATTTCAAGCTCTCTACATACAGTAACCAGAACGTAGCTGTAATGCACTTTCATATAGATCTGTGCAATACAGTATATCGACTTTTAGATAATACCGTCAATGTTGTTTTCAAGATATACAAAAATTGAATATAGAGTGTATCACGCAGAGAAAAACAGTGAGAAAAAAAGCCAATTAAAAAGAACTTCTTGTCTGGCAAGAAGTTGCGTTCTCATGACATCACATTATGTACTGTAGTATATTACTGTATAATATTTAAAAGAGATTAGGATCAAGCAGCTAAAATTAATTGTAGTACAAAAAGTTAATGGGTCATTAAATTCTACACAACTTATAGTTAACGCAACCCATATACAGTATGCATCAATAAAATATTGAATATGTCATTGAGAAATATCAAGATGTTTATTTTTGTCAATATCGCAGTACTTCCATATTAGTATGTTGGTTGTAATCAAAGCTATTGGTGTATTATTACTGGTAATGCCCTGGTGTCCTTCTAACTTAGAGCAGTGTATAGCAGTAAATGTACTGTTATATGTGCTTTTATTGAAAACAGGCCTTCTTAATATGAGCTCATTTGCGTGTCCTGCAGGTCATCATTGAGCGGTATAAAGGAGAGAAACAGCTGCCCATCCTGGACAAGACCAAGTTCCTGGTGCCAGACCATGTCAACATGAGTGAGCTCATCAAGATTATTAGGTAAGCCTGTTAATGTTAAATGTTTTTTTTCAAAACTGTATAAAATTCAACTGAAATTGATTCTGTTTCACAAACAAAAAGTTGAGACTTTGTACCTTTAGCCTCTGATTCTGATTGATTCTCTGTACAGAAGAAAGGACACAATTTATATTCTGCCTGAATTTTCCTTGGTAATGAAGCAGAGCCAGCTGATGAATGAAGCTGATGTTTGCGGTTAGAGATGCACTGATCCAGCTTTTTCTGTTCCAATACTGATTCTGATACTTTGACTCTAAGTATCTTCATATATCAACCGATACCAGTGTAAGGACTGAAATACCTTATTTTTCATATCAAAACATAAGACATTTGGTCATAGTGTTATGTAACTTTTATTTATAGTGCAAGTGACTAAACTTAATCTGAATAAATTGTCAAACATTATGAGATGTTCTGGATCAACACTAGCCAGTGAATTAGTCTCATTATGTCAATTAAAGGCACAACTATTATGTCAGCTGAACTGATCCATGGAGTCGATACTCGATCCAGCAACATTTTCTGGATCGGCACCGATATCCGATCCAGTATCGGATCGGTGCATCCCTATTTGCTGTTAGGTTCTCCTTTAAAAGCTGAACCAGCCTGACTTAACTGTTTGCCTCTGTTTGACCAACAGGAGGCGCCTCCAGCTAAACTCAAACCAGGCGTTCTTTTTGCTTGTGAATGGCCACAGCATGGTCTCTGTGTCTGCTGCCATCTCTGAGGTGTATGAACGCGAGCGGGACCAGGACGGCTTCCTCTATATGGTCTACGCGTCCCAGGAGACTTTCGGCAGTGCCAACACCCCACAGTGAACCGCCTTTACACGCCACACACCTTTGGACAATGCTAGTTTTCAGGCCCGCATCCTGTCCCCATTTGAGTTGTACCCATAGTCCAGACTGTAATCCGCCCAGTAACCAGGAGTCGACTAAAAGAGTTCTCTAGAGAAAGCTGCTGTTTACTGTCTGACAGCCCTCTCATACCCACCAGTGACAAGAGGGTATTTCCAGTGTTTTAGGGCCTTTGTTTTATTGTACATATGTTTTTATGTAGCAATACCACCTTATTTATAGGAATTCTAGGGGGAGGGTTTGCTATTTTGCCCAATATACTTTTGCCACAGGAAGGATCTTTATAATACCAAGTTTATCATTCCCGTTGGTGTAATTGCCTCCCGCCTTGTAGCCTGAAGCATTTTCACTGTAAAACGAAGATGTTAGGAAAACAGCTTGATGATTGTAGCTTTGGTGTGTGTATTTGTTATAGATTTGAAAATAAAAGCGTCCCCATGGGAGTATAACCAAGTTTGGACACACTACAAGCTTGGTGACGGTGCGAATGGATCTTGATCAAAAATCTTTATAAATATGAAGATAAAATTTCCTATATTGCTCTAGTTGCAAAAAGGTAGTTGGTTTGGGAAAGGCCACACAGACGTCTTGTAAATTGCTCATTGTCTCTATCATTCACAATCATGTTTTATATCAGTGTTTTCTTATTTAGTTTCTTTAATTTGTTGTGGATTTTACTTGATTGTATGTAAACTACAGTTGGTGTGAGTGTCGAGGGGCAGAGCATGTCCCAGTGCTGATTATTCTTCTGTCCCACTGATTCATTTGCACATCCGAGAACAGCAATATCATACAGTCTCTTGTGTATTTATGTTGTTTTTGTAAACTATAATAAAGGAAAAAAAATGTTTCTCTGTCTATAGGCACTGTCATTCCTTATTAAATTAACTTAAATAAAACTGTTCTCAGTAATGGTAATGCTAAAATCTTCAATACAAAGATGTGACATGTTAAAAATGTTCTAAATACAAATCATATTTACTTTGCAAAAAAAAAAAAAAAGGAAAATTGACACTTTAAATTGAAAAACAGAACAGGTGAAAGAACCACAAGAAAACAAAAAAGCACAGGAAACACAAGACATCTGATGATCCTTTAACATTGTCCAGCGTGCAAGTCCCACTTTGTCCAAGACTGTCCACTCCTCAAGTCCTACAAACTTGGACAGCCTAAAAAACTAATTTCAAGCTTTACAAAAAATACAGGAAAAACAATGATTTATGGCACACAATCAAGATTTCTATTTTCAAACACACTTGCATTGAACAAATCAAACTTGCAAATACAGCAAAAAATAAATAAAAAATTGTGAAACAGCGTTCTTTTGCTCTTTTAAACTGTTTAAAATTGTAATGCAACATGTGTTATGAAGATAAAAAAAACCTGATGTAAAGGCAAATTCCAAATTTACCCGAGCTAATGATTTTTAGAAGACAGAGCTGATATATTTTATGCATAGAAATATTTTTATATTTTTCTGTTCTAATCATAAGCAATGACATCTAAAACATTAATATATTTAGAATAAATAAAGATCCAAAATCAATGTGCTGCACCCTCCAGGGGAACAGTTTCCTGAAGGACCAACAGTCCTTGTGTCTAATAAAGTCTGGGACCAGCCCAGCTCCTCACTTTAATACAACACTCAAATATCACTTCAAGAACAAGAACTCAGCATATGAATGATAATAAACCGAAAAATTGATCAAGAACATAAAAAATAGGCATATAATTGATATGTTCAATATAAAAGATTGAGGTTTTTATAATCTTTATCTTGAATCACACATTTGAAAACCAAATGAATTCCTTGCTCCAGCCATGACAGAAGTTTTAAACTGCATGTAAACCTGAGACTTATTGTCTCTGCAGGTGGAGCATCTCGATGAGTCTGTGGTAACACTGTTTGTACCTTTGGTTATCTTGCATTCTCTTTTTCTAAACATTAGCCAACAGCTGAAGACACATACATGTGAAAAAATAGTTGTTCACCCTTGAAAAGGCAAATGTTTGAAATTACTTGAAATCTGTAACCTCGTTTGACAAAACACATTCACTTTGAATTGTTGATGTTTTGAAGTAAACATTGTAAGTACTAACATGCCAAACCTACATAATGTATGTACAGCAATACAATTTGATATGTAATTATTAATAGTGCAGCTGAAGAGAGATTTGTGATCCTACTACACAGTTAAAGGACATGTACATGGTTTTCATTCATCCTTCTCTCTTTACAGAGCTTACAACCACGCATTAGTAACTTTAGTTGTGTGCAACCTGTGAATATTTTCTATATGGACACATATTCTGAAGTTAGATTCACAGAAAACATGAGGTCCTGCTGAAATAAAATTTGCTGCCCCCTGCTGTTTAGTCTCCAGAGTCCTTGGCGTCACTGTGAGAGCTGTACTTTAGGCGGAACAAACCTGAAAAATGCAGAAAATATAATTTCAGTTGATTAACATTTGCTATGGTCTTTTTTCTTGTTCCTGTGTAGGAAAACTAGGCAGTTACTATTGGACATGGACATATGCTAAAGTGCTATAAGAAACAAAGTTTGATTAAAGTGACACTAAACACTAAATCAATGTTTTGTTTTGTTTTTGTTTGTTTTTTTGCTTATTTATTGTCAGTAAATTCTTTAGAGCAGTATGTATATATGGCAGGATTGCCGACTGTTCCAAGTATTTTTTGTCCGGCAAGTTTAGCACAAACTAGGCAAATTTGCATCTTCATTAAAAACGGATTGTGTGCCACTCTGGATTGCCCTGATTACAGCAAAATGTGTCTAATTACAGACATCTGCTGAAAATATCTGTTCTGACTGCTTTTTATACTGTAAGACTTCACTCTTTTCTTTCAGCACTGGCCAGTTTTCCAGTTCTGTTTGACATGTGGCTGTGGGTAATATTTAACAAAGTGAAAGAGTAGTTTTGTTGTTCAAACCTTGCTGGGCTGAGTCCATGGATGGCTGTTTACAGTCTTCTGCTCTGTGTCCACTGGTGCCGCAGTTGTAACAGGACAAATTCCCAGCTATCTGCTTCTGACCTACATTTCCCAGCATGCCTTGGTAATGACCCTGCAATTGGTCATGTGACTGAGGGCTGTGGTGATATAGAGGCGGGACCATCATAGGGTAAGGGAAGGGAGTGGCTCCATTACCCGCGGTGGAGGTGGACGAGGCAATGAGGGGGCTCAGGTGGAGCAGGGGTCCCAGAGTGAAGAGTGATGGCCCGGGTGTGAACTGTTGCAGATAACCGGCTGTGGCATATCCTGGCAATGCACCGTACGCACCGCAGTTACCACGACAACCACATGAGCTACAGACACACGCTGAAGGGGTGTGGTCAGACGTCCCACATTCAGAGGGAGAGGAGCTTGAGTTTGTGGGATAGTAGTTACGTGGAACTGTACCACCAGTGGCCATTAGTCCTGTCTGAGACTTTGAGGAGGAACAGGCGGACACCAGGGGGCAGGAGTAGGGTCCTGATGCCGTTGGGGAGGATGAGGAAGACAGGTGGAAGTGCACAGGGGGGTGGGTGACATGGTGGTGGCTGTTAGAAGTGGATGTCAAAGCTGAACTGGTCTCCACCATCAGACCAACAGTCCCACTCACAAGTCCCCGACAAACCACAGAGTCCTGCTGACGTCCAGGTGGAGACCCATCCATGTTGAGACCTGGAAAGAGGGTCTCCAATCTCACCCCACCCCAGCTCCTGTGCTAAAACCAGCTCCGAAACCCAGCGGTTTAGAGCGGTCATCTGGAGGAGGAGGTGGAGGTCTTGGCTTGCGTGGGGAAGTCAAGATTCGGGCTGGATTTGAGAACGGAGAAAGACAATTCTGTGGGGTGAAACTGGCCTGAGGTGGGAATGAGGTTTGTGGGACACTGAAGGGAGGAGGAGGAGGATCGGTTTGTACAGGCAACACCTGTGCTGTGGGACGCGTGGATCCAGCGGGAGCGCTAGAGTTCACGACATAGAAAGTGGACCTGTCCTTCTCCGGGCTGGCACAAAGGGCGTCTGGACCAGACAAACCTGAATACAAACAAAACATGAAAAATGAGACAGAGAATAGACAATGTACCATTTTTTGTCTTTGAGTCTAAGGAGAACTAACGTCGGTGGAAGTCTCTGCTCCTATCAAAACCAGCGTCACAGCAGAAAGGGGTGCGAGGGGAGCAGGGGGAGCTAGAGTACCCTGACGATGAGCTGCTGTCCGTAGATACAGGGGGGTGGTGGGTGCCGGAGTCCACTTCAACTCTCAACTCAGCTGTAAACATATTTTCTGATTTGATTCAGTTAACGTGAAAGTATTTTAAATGAAACATTTCTTTGAATGTTTACCTGGATTTAGGGTTTGGTGTGATGAGGGTCCCATGAAACTAGAGGGAGTCACCCGGGCTATTCCACTGCATAACCTTTTTTCAGTTTTCATCTCCTTGCTGTAAACATGAGAAATAATAATAAATTAACAGGTTTCATAATGTGTCTCTATTTTACAGCTGCAAACATACTGGACATGAAAACATTTCAATAACATATGAAAAACAACAAACAATAAAACTATATTTATGCCAAGTTGTCAGCTAACAATACTAAAACCTGTATAATAATAATAGTTGTATGAATTTACACTACTATTAATTGATATTTCATAAATATTAATTTCTTTATTTGGCTCTGTGTTTTTCTTTTCTGTGCTGCTATTTTAATTTAGTCTGTAGTCTAATCTGTATTAATTGTTGTTTGTAAAATGTGCTATAGATATAATGTGGATTGGATTGGTTTGAGTACAATATTTGTCTGCTCTTCACAGAAATTAAATATGAAAAAATTATCCCACGTGTGTACAATCTGCTGACCACCAGGGGGAGACACTGCACATGTATCTTTTGCCATCTTCATGGAAAACCACCACTGGATGTTTCCATTTGTGCTGGTTAAACATGCACACACATGTGCGGCCGCCTAATGGAGCTGTTGATATTCAGAGTGGAAATGTGATTGAATGATAGTAAGTGTGTGCGGAGTTGTTGTTTTTGAATATATTTAAGGTTGTATCTGGTTAAGTACATGTTATCTCACAGCTTTAGTTAACTATTGATGCCTTTAGCCTGTGAGCACCTGATCAGCTCTTCTGTTAACTGTTAATAGAGCAAATGATTAAACTATGCAGACCTAAAAACTTATTTTATTCAAATGTCTGCAGTTAAATGCATTACACTTGAATTAGTTGCACAAATGTGGTAAAAGGAAAATTCTCATTTTAGAAAAGTTCTGAATCATTTCTACAATGAAAAGTTCGCTTGATTTTCTCCAGATGTTTTGGCAGGCTTTAATCCTCTGAGAACAGAAAAGTATGTACAGTACAATAACTTATGATTGGTAAAGCTGTCATTCCAGGAGACATACTTCAGACAAAGTGTGAAAAAGAAAAGTGCCCTATTTTCTTGCTATTAGCATTCACTTACTCCACAGATTTCTGCAGCTCAAGTTGAGTCTTCAGCTTCTTTTTAGCTCCTTGGGTAAGATCGTACTTGTTCAGGTCCTCCTCTGTCAGCGCCAAAAACTATAGAAAGTAATTAAAAATGTTTTCAGTACAAGTTAATACAAATTTGATTGTCTCTATCAACATTTATAACCTACTAATAGTAAGGATGTCTAAATTATTGAACTGAATAATATTTGTGAGGTAAAAATTGTTATACAATCGTGAAAATCTAAGGAGCTAAGATAAGTATTTGTTTTATCTCTGTGTCAAATTATTAATCAGAAAGCTTGATTTGATTAAACAAGTCATAAACTTGAGGTTGTAAGACAGACAGTGAGAAATGAAAAAAATGTAATAATAATAATGCAGTTTCACTGTCATTTGGTCTTAGTAACAGTGAATAATTGTTGAACGCGAATGTTTTTTCATGCAATAGTTTAAATATAAATAGAGTGTGTGGAGTTCAATAGTAATTGCCTGCAAACTTGGTTCTGGAAGTACTATTTCCTATTATAAATCTCTGTTAGCATTCTGAAAATAAGTGATAAGCAATGTGCATACAAAATACAATATTATTTAAATTAATAAATTAGAATTTAAAATGGAAATCTGTCCTTCCAGAACCACGGCGATCTTTGTTACGGAATACACTGTACCTCCTCCATGGTGAGCTGCTTAAAGACTGGGTAGTATTTGTGCAGTCGCAGTTTCCGGAGCCAGTCCAAGATGCCGTTTTGCTCCGGGGCACTCGTTTGAGTCTGTGCTGGTGGCAGCTGATGGGACAGGGGGCGAGAGTGAAAATGGGAGAGCGTTTGGGAATGAGGCTGAGCGAATGAGGAGGATTGGCAATACGGAAGCAGCGGCGCATTGGTCTGACTGGAGGTCGTCTGAACATGATGTTGAGGATATGCGTGAGGTCAGGTGGGAGGTTGGAGGGATCAGCTTTGAGGGGGTGAGGTGGAGGCAGAGGGGGCAGTGGAAAGGCCTGCGGGAGAGGAGGAGGGAGGGATGAGATTGGGATAGAGGGACGGGTCAATGCAGAGTTGTGGGTGCTGACGACTGGCAAGACGCTGGCCACTTTATACACTGCCCTGAAAAAGGAAAATAAAAGAGAGAGACTGATGAAGAGAGATAAATAAAAACTAAATGCATTATTAAACAAAATAATAATAATAGCATCTCACCTGTTGATGCCTTTGTTCTGCACCATAAATCCAGGATCTGAGTGGAAAAAAAAGCTCAAATCAAAAGGCTTTCTTATTAAAGGTCTGTTAAGGTGAGACACTACAGGTGAATACAAAAAATAAATAAATAAATATTAATAAAAAATACTGGTTCAAGTTTGTAATTTTGTATATTTAGGAAATCTAACACAGTCAAATGGTTAGAGCTAAATATAAATTTCTGTGCTTTAGATGACTTTTCAGACACAAAAATAATACAAAGGGGAGTTGAGAAATCTTGTTTTTCGGTTAACTAGCTCTGACTGAAAATTGATCTAAAAATGTAAAAATTTGGCCTCAGAGCTTTAAATCAGATCAGAATGAGATATCAACAAATGCTTCCAATGATTCATCAAAATATAGTTCAAGGCAGGGTAGTAAAATACCAGATAATGAATCATCTTTAGGAGGAGATTTGGCATTTTTTGGTGTGTGTATGTCAAACATTTATGTTCTGAGAGCAAAAAGCACGATTAGTGTGGTGGCAGTCTTGAATATACAGCATCATAGGTACTTAACGGACAGTTCAAGGTCATACTAGGGATGGGACGATTCAATTAAAATTTTCGTTTTGCAGCCATGATTTTTAATTTTCTTCAATTGTTAGTTTATTGATATATAACATTTTGCTTTTACCTTAAAACACAAAATGAAGCATAATACATTACATTTAAAACAAAGCCACTTTTGTTAGTGCTCATTTTTTAGGACATTTAAACAGTAAACAGTAATATTTAGAGGTCCACCCATCACTTGTTAACGCAGTCAGGTCTTACTTTGTTTCTTCATACATTGTGGCTATTATTGCATTATTGTGTGTATCAAAACTGATCAATTCTGGCCTTTCGATTCAATCTCTGCATACTTTGAACGATTTTCAAAGTGTTTTCAAACTCTTTTTATCCCTAGTCATACTGTATGTAAAACTAAATCATAAATTACAATGAAGAATATGTTATAACACTTTTAATCAGCTGAATTTGAAATCAGCATGGCAACATCTCTGCTTTACCGGATCATTTACTGTTACTGGGTAAATTTCTCTGCCACAGACAGACTATCGTCACACTGTATCTTGGACTTTTGACATGACGGTGACACTCCTGACACATATATGTTTTTCTGTTCTCTCTGGGATCTCCTATCTCTAATTACAGTGCATGAGATTATAAATAACCAACAGATGAAGTCACACTCATAGAGATCAATGGCACTTACACTGTCCAACATGAAGTCACAGGCATCCAACACAAACACGCCATAACAAATTCCCGACCGAAATAGAAACAGCTCTTTCTAACACCTTCACAACACAGACCCAGACACTCACTGCAGACGCCTCAATTAATCTAGTTTAATACAATGATAATCATAATTCACATAGACAAGATGGATGAGGTGTCTTGCCCAAGGACACAGAGACATATAAACTAGTTGGAGCTGGGAGCTGTCGTGTTGTCAAAATGCAGAAATTTCAAACTTGATTTAATTCTTAACTTGATACTCAATTCTTGTACCACAGCTATAAATATGATTATATATATTATAAAAAATATTTGAATGTTTTTACATTTTTGCAACAAACAAAACCTTTTTCTTGTTGATATCATACCTGCAGCCCAGTCTCCGAAGAAAACAACTAAAGGTCAAAAACGTAAGCAAAGCACCTTTTCACGAATGTTACAAAAGTCAAAACGCAAAATAATCACGATATTTTGTTAAAAGTCACGTGGCGACATTTTTGGGGGTTTAACGGGTAAATCCTAACCTACCCCAAGGCCCCGACTCTAACATTTTAGTAACTTGAAGCCTAAACTTACCCGTTACCCCAAAGAAAATTCGCCACCTAGCTTCAACCAAAATTTTGTTTATTTTACGTTTTAGCTTTTTGTAACATATTGATGTAAAAAACAGGCGTGAAAACTTAGCTTATCATACGTTTTTGACATTTGTTGTAGATCTACGTTTTCTCCAGGGACTGTGTTGCACCTGCTGTGGTGTATGGTGTATATTTAGGATGCCTTACTTTGTGTAGTAATCAGTGCACAATGGTTTATTTTTTATAGCCTCTAACTCTACCCCATATATAGATTCTGCTCATGTGACATCACAAAATTCTGTAAGCCAAATATTTAAAAATCGGGTGGATGGCAAATTTAGATATTTTTGGCAAAGTACAGTTATTAGGAAAATCTGCTTCTCGCCCTCTACCTGGCCTTGTGAGGTCATCAAATTCTAGAAAGAGAACAGAACCTTTTGACCTAAAGGTGCTATACCTGATTTTTGCTTCCTTAAAAATGTAAACAAAAAGAAATACTGAATTTTAAGCTTCCTACATCAGTCTACATGTTTCACCCACTAACACATAATGTACACACTAATGTATCCTGAGCTTTCAAACTGTTCACCATCATGTGCTTTAAACTTTTTCAACAACAGACGAATTTAGTGGAGCATGGTGAACAAAAGGGAAAATATTAGACGGAGACAGGACATTGCTGACTGGAGGGTGGGGGCATAATTTAATCACTATATATTGTTTTTAAATTCTTTGTTTGTTTTTAATCAAACTAGTGATTTGGTCCAATTAATGTGATAATGTATTGTGTAAGATAATGCACTTACTGGGGCTGGGGGTGTATGAACAGGTGGTTGCCATAGAAACAGTGGTCGGTGAGGAGGGCAGACGTGGCAGCGGGTTTGCAGTGGGGACAGTGGGTGAAAGAGGCCGGGTCCCTGTGAAAAACAGCTGGACACTGTGGTGCTGGAGCATATGTGGGGGCAGAGTGCACAGACACCTGTAGCAGAGCAAAACACATTTTATACTTCACATAAATGCATTTTATGTACTTTGTCATTTTCCCACTACCTTGGGTCCATGTTCTGAGGAAGAACTTTCTCCACTTCCTCCTCAGAAAAAGCCAGTGAGAGCTGTGGCAAAAATATTATAAGCACTTAAAGCCATGAGTCGATAAATGCAATCCAATCCAGAGGCGGGTAGTAACCAGGTATTTACTTGAGTAACTTTTGGGAGAACATTTGGGAGTTTTTTTACTAGCAGTCTAGCAGTCTAAGTTTCTTGCAAAAAAAATAAAATAAAAATCCCTTGAGAAGGGTTGGGCCATTAATCAAAAATGAAGAGATCAAGATTGAATCGAACCGAATTGCAATTATTTGGTGGTTGGGTTTTGAATCGAAAGATCGAAAACCAATCCTTTGTCAGTAAAAATGTGTTGGAGCCAAAGTCAAACTTTGAGAGAGTATTTATACACAGTTTCAAATCAATCTAATAAATGGGACATAATAAAAGTCTTTGTTTTGTCGTGTATGTTAATTTTTCATTTGTTTATGAAAAGGTGAAACTAAATCTAATCAAAAATCGAGATCAATCAATATGAGAAAAAAATAATCGGGATTATATTTTTTGCCAGATTGCCCTTGAGTAATATTTTTTAGAAGTGACTTTACACTTGAGTACAACTTTTGGTTCCTCTACCCACCTCTGATATATCTGAAGCACTTACCTGTGTAAACAGTTCTGTCACCTCTAGTTCAGTTCGAACAACAGAGGACACACATCCATCTGACCACTGAGTCTGTAAACAGCCAAAATGAAACATGAAAAAGTATTAAGCAATCACTTTATTATTTTAACTATATTATTTACCTCAAATATAAGCTCGCTCATCTCTTCAGACTTGCGTGTGACTCCTCTCAGAGTGACTCTTTCAATCATCACTAAAACAAATTAAAATGAATGATGTTGCATAAATATATCAACAGTCTGGTAGACATTTATATAGGTCAGTGGATTCCACCAAGACATATCAGTGATTGAGTGCTACAGACATTTTCAAGTTATATTTATATAACCTGGCTCCATCTCAAAACAAGTCTCATTTGTGCACATTGTAAAAGTTGCTTTGACAAACCAGGAATGTCACACACAGGTGGAACATGAAACATAATATCACTCTTTCATTGCATTATGTAATCGTCAAATGTAATTCTACACATACAGTAACTTATAGATTTATCTATCTAAATTACCAAATGCTTTGAGTATGACCCAGTTATTTGCAGACACATTTTTTTTCAGTCTGTTGCTTTATAAATTCAGTTCTGCTAATGCTGGATAGATACCTGCCTCGGGTGTACAGGCAGGTTGGGACTGCTCCTCTACAATTACACTTGTGTCATTTAATACAAACTGAGCTAAACATGTGGGAAAGCTATGTAGGTGTGAGCTCTTAGACAGCTGCCAGGATCCAGACAAAGATTTGGACTCAAACACCTCAAACTGTCGTGGAACCATCGATAGGACAACGTTAAATGCATTAAACAGAGACAAAGGAGAACAAAGATAAAAGTGCATGTAATTGTAAATAAGAAAAGAAACACTGTGAAATGTAATGACTGAGATGAGATTTACACTGTTGCCACATAAACAACTTCATTTATATGGCCATATCCAGTATCTCATTCATCAACGACTGTGAAGAAGCTGTCACAATAATGACTACAATAACTTATGGTCCAGTGTAAACGATATCTCTTCTTGGGGCTAAAAATATTTATCTTTGTTTATCTCTGTTTATCTTTACTTTTACTTTTTACCATGTAGTTAAGATTATTTGGTACAATAACCAATTGAAGGTTGAAAAAAGCTTAATTAAAAAGCTTCACTGTGCCACCCCTGTTACTATTAGATCTGACCACAGCCTTCATCCACCAAAAGTCTCCTCCTCTCATTCTCTTCAATCATATTTAACTGATAAAAGCTTTTGTGTACAGATCAGTGATGCCATGTCCTCTTCTGCAAATCTGATACTGTATGTGGAGTTCCTCAGGGGTCTCTTCTTGGCCCTCTATTGTTTTCTTTGCATTTACTTCCTCTTGAGTTTACTTTTAAGGAATTGTGTTTATTTGTATGCAGATGGTTTGATGACTTGATTGATGTTACCTATTTTTATATACCTAGAGGGGTAGATTAGAGCTGTTTAGAAATTGAGCAACCCAATTAAATAAAGGTCAATAAATAAATACTTAAAACAAAAATGTGTCAGACCTGCTGTTTTCTTTTTTAATCTATAAAGCCAAGTCAACCACAGACAACATGCACTGTGCTGTCACTATGTCAATGAGTGCATGTCATCAACTCAGTACCATTTTGTTATATTTCTGATTTGGTATGTTGATGCTTTGGTGATGATTGCCCCAAAAGAACCTTGAACCTGAAACCATGTGCACACCACACAGACGCACACCTCCGCCTCAGGGCTGCATTCTTGGGACTTAGCTTCTGCGTTCAGATGTGGCAGCAGGCCGCATCATGTCGACCGGGCTTAGCTCTGTGTGGACGTACGTCAACACCTGTGACACTTAGTCCACTAGTGACAATGGTCGAGCAGACAGGCCGCTACAGATACAAGACACTCCTTATGTAGTATTAGCGGCTCTATAGACTTTATGGTTTAAAATACTAATTACTAATTGAGCTGCACACAGATTGTCAAAACAAACCTCACATAAGGGCTGCAAGATTGAAATTGAATGAAACTAAATTATAGTTTTAATAGACGCAATTTGTAAAGGTTGCAATTATTGAAGAGCTGTGCCTTTAATTTAATCTACAAAAATGTCCTGTCTTACTCTACGTAAAAATAGCTAACTTTGAAGTCTTTTTAAATATGTATTTGTTTTATTAGTCAGTTCATTTGCCTATTTCAGACATGTTTAAAATGTAAACTCTGCAAAGAATCCCTGTTATATACTGTAAGTCACAAATTCACAATTGCTTGTTAAAAATATCACAATTCTCTAACTCCAGACAAATAAAGTAATACTAAAGGGAATTTAAATTTCGCTTTTGTTATTTTGTGCTCAAAATTACATTCTATCATCAAAAAGTTTTGTTTTATTACCGTTGTATTGGTCTGTACTTTTTCTTTGGTGCTGAATTAAGAGTTTTGTACTAATTTGCACTGTACCTTTTGGTGTTTTTCCCTGGTGATTTTTAGTTGTAGTAGTGTCCTGTTTGTGGGCAGCGGGCTGTGCAGGAGGAAGAGGCGAGGGAGGCGGAGCATCGTGGTGAGAAGGACCAGCGCTCAGTTCCCCTCTTCCAACATTTGAGCAGTCTCTGTTGTTTGAAGTCTGAAACAGACACAAAATGTGCTTGTACTTGCAATAATAAAGAAAAATGAGAATGTGCAAAACAAATCTATGTAATTCTTGATTTTAGTAAAGTGGAAATGCTAATAAAAATCTTGTGTGTAACTATTCACGTACTAATGTGGAATAATTGAAAAAATGCTTGGTAAACTTTATGAAAATACAACGGCAAACCTTGTAGTGTAAAAGTTGTGGATATAAAGAAGAAGACGTGTTCTGAAAACCCATTCTTCAGACTGAATAATAGAGCATCATTTTGTTTGAGCTGTTGTGGTTATTTTAAGCGTAAATGTTTTGGTTTTTAGGACAGAAAACTCACTCATCATCTTCACTAAGTACAGCTTGCATTTGCCAAAAACAACAGAGTATGGCCTGTGCCGAGTATTTCCGGACATGAGTTACTGTAACACAACACAGGCGCAAAAATTCAAAACAAAAACTGGTATTTTAGCACATTTTTATAAATATTTTGAAGTTTGATCAGCCACATGTGTCCTGATGAATACTTCACAAAATTGGACACAAGACGCCACGGGATAAACAATCTGAAAACAGCTGAACACGCTAATGCTACATCCATCTGAGTCTTTCATTACCTGTAAACTGAAATCATATGAGCACTGAGCACTTTTAGATACAACATTTAGCAAGACAACAATGAGTAAAACACAGACTAAACAAACTCTATACAATGGCAATAAATGGTACTTTTACTGTACTTTATAGCCTATTAATGTCAACATTTAACAGGGTGATTATGCAGTTCGGCAGAAAGCAAACATTTGTGGTTTGGCCACTGTTTTCATGGTTTTACTATAGTGAATACTGATGCACACTCAACTTTTCAAGTGACTGCGGCTGTTTTTGTTTTGTTTTGTATCCCAATTAGTTTGTTGAATCCTAATGCAACAAATAATGTTCTCTGTAATAAAAACAGTCCTTCAAAACTATTACTTTCCTTGTATCTTTTTTCATACTGCAATGGCAGATATATTCAAAAACTTCATAAAAGTATGCATAAACTTGTAACTTTTCTCCTTTTGGGACTGGCAAACATAGACACAGACACACGCGGATGACATAGACCATTTTCCGTGAGGTCATAAACATGTTTATTTTAACAATATATGAAACATAAATCCGACTGCAGAGTAGACTTGACATGTGAGCCTTGAGTGAGTAATGTCGACTTTCAGTGAGTGAAAGATAAGTCAGACAATAGTAACGCCTGAGCACAGGTGAAAAGAGTGTCCTTCCTCGTGTTAAATCTTTACGAGGTGTTGTGCATTTCTTTCCAGTGACCAGGTTGGACACCAGAGATCTCCTCTCTTACAAGAGGTCAAGACTCTTATGTGCCATGTAAAATCTCCTCCTATAAAGGCAGCTGCTGTAAATGTTTGGACTGAAGGTGAGAGTGGCTGCAGTAAAGGCTGTGTGAACCAGATAAATTGTGTTTTTATTTCACTGTGAAAGTCTGTCATTGGCTGCAGAGCGCTGAGGGAAGGAAGAGAGCCACTGAGAGCCAGCCTTTACAGCTTCCTGGGGATTCACTGGAGACGCACTCACCACAGCGGGTTGATTTCAGCATACAGAAATGTGCTGACCTGCACTAAGCAGGAGCCAAGGGCAACAAAACACTAAATACAAACGCTCCTCTTTGAGCCGGGTACTTTCCCTTCACTGCTCACACATGTTTAGACAGACGGGCTGCGTTGCGTGTCTGTGTGTGTGCACCAGACAGACAAGGAGCAGAGGAAAGAAGACCATATCATATCTTAAGATGCAGCATACATATTCTTGTGGTAGTTATATTGTAAAATAAATACAAAATACAGTAAAATAACAAGCTACTAAGCTGTAAACAATTAGTGCATAGTTGTTTTTTTTAGCAAAGTTATCTCAAACAAGCTACAAACATACTACTGCATTAAGTTCATTTTTCGTACCTTGTGCCAGCAGGTGCAGTGCGTGTGGTACGGCTGGCAGGGTGACACAGACAGGTAGGGGGCGCTGTCCTCGGACAAAGGGCAGGATGAGGGGGAGAGTGGGGCCTGGCTCTGCTGATGTTGGGGAGGACAGTCTGAGGATGCACCCTGAGCTTCTGCAACATCTCTGCTGCTCACCTGCAACACACACTCTGAGTTAGCCCCACAAATTACGGGAACAAGTAATTTGATTTTACATACTCTATCTAAATAGATTTTCACATATGATGTATTTCTCGGATATTCAATTTAACCACGTCATCCTAGAGTGATAATATCAAAAATTATTGTCTAAGTATTTTATTAGGAATTATCAGACAATATTTAAACACATCAGGAATGAGGTAATATGTAATCGTCTTGCTGAAGTTCAAGTATTTCATACAACATGAATAGACCATAAAATTACATAACATAACAAAAGTCAGAAATATTACTTAACCCTAGACCAGCCCTGGCACGTACCACCCTGTTCAAGAAATTACACAACGTTTTGTCACTTTTCTTTCTTGAGGTCATTTAAATAGATATAAATCTTCCACCTCTACCATCAATAGTTTGCTGCTCATCTTTTTTCCCAGTTTTAATTGTTTATGATGTATAACTAACTAACATTGCATTACAATCTTGGGGAAGTAGAAATTTGCTTGTTGTCTGTGCTAAATCAATATAAGGCACTATTTGGCAAATGAAGGTAAAACAGATGTTTAATATAGATAATATTCACACATTGCATTTGTTCTTTCTTGGAAGAAGCACAACAATTATGTATTCAATCATTAAAGTGAATTGATTAAATACATTTTAAACATTTACACCTCTAGTTAAAATAAACATCTTTAAACGCATAAGGAACTATATGACTGTCAAATACTGTTACTTACGTTTCACTTTCTCATGTCTTCCTGCTACAAACAGACAAGCTTGACGAAAGTAAGGCAATAAATCAGAACCTTACAAAGCTGTGTTAACCTAAAGAAGTAGCATTTCCCCTTCACCTGCGCCACTGCTCTGTCATTACACCTCCTCTGAGTCAGTGACATGGTTTCTGCCTAAAACACTTTCACTGTCACTGAAATTATGATATTTTCAACAATGATCATGTATCTGTGGCTGTCATCATAAATGTGTACACAAATCAGAATAAAATGTTCATAAAAAGTTAGTTAGTTAGTTAGTTAGTTAGTTAGTTAGTTTGACTCTGGGTGCATGTGTGTGTGTGTGTGAGAGGGGTGGTGTAAAGCACGTTGTGTTACATTGTCTGTATGAAAAGCCTTTATAAATAAAGTTTGACTTGATTTGAACATTCATGGCATGTTTTGAGCTCAACGAATTGAACTGATCAGAACTCAAGACAACATTTGCTGCTGCAATACTAAACATCAACAGCAAAAGTTGTACAGTAATTTGAAAAGATGTACTGACACTCAAAGGACTTGTTATGCACAGTAAAATAATTTAATAACAGATGTGGTTAAGTTATGAGTAAAGTTTTTGAGTAGAGCTGCAACAAATTAAACCATTAATTGAGGCAAATTGATTGATGCAGTAATTCTAAATAAGATTATATTACCTATTTTTAAATCAGTTTTTTCCTGCTTGTTCACTAAAATACAGTAGGGATGGGACGATATTAAAATTTGCACTCACAATTATTGTGACCAAAATAATCGCGATTAACGATATTATCACGATCATTTACTAAACTTAAAAGTGCACAGATTCGAAGTGATTGAAATATTTATTAGCGCACAATATTATGTGTGTGAACAACTACCTGTTGTATTTTGGTCCAAGTACATTCAAGAATGATTCAAAGTGAACAAATGTTTACATTGTTGAGCAAAAATCTACTAACTTTGTCTCAGAGTCATTAATTAACTTTAACACATGAACCTTTTCTTTGTTTAAACATAATACAGCTTTTACTGAGTTCACAGCATTCAAATTTTAGATGCTCTTATAAAGCCACACACTGCTATATTTGCGATTATCGTACCGTACGATTATCACGATTATGAAAAAACGCCACAATTATTTAATTGCGGCCCTTAATTATCGCGATTAGCAATAATATTATATATCACCCCATCGCTAAAATACAGTAACGCTTGTTATTGCTGTTAGCATTGTGGCAAACTCTTGTTAGAATACTGGCACAGCAGAGCCTCAAAAAGCTGTGAAAAGTGCTTTAAACACACTTTAATACATAATATTGGTGAATTTATTAGGGACTCAATGACATTGGTGTCACAGGAAATTTTGCTGGGTTGAGTATTGGCTGCATGATATCGGTTCTGCCGATACCATAGTTGGCCTTTAATTGGACATAATGAGACTAATTTATTGACTAGTGTTGATCCAGAATGTCTCATTTTATTGGACATTTTATTCAGATTAAGTTGTTAAGTTGTGGCTTGCACTATAAATAACAGTTTCATAACACTATATGACAAAATGTCTTATGTCTTAATAAGAAAGAAAAGCAACTTCAGTCCTTACATTGGTATCGGTTGATATTGAGTGTCGGCAGATATTAAAGACAAAGTATCAGAATCAGTATCGGAACTGAAAAATCTGGATCGGTGCATCCCTAGAATTGTATGGAAAGATGTTTACATTTTTAAGAAACCAAAAATGGGGTATAGCATCTAAAGCATGCCATGTGTTGATAGTGAGAAGGTTTTTTTTTGACTGAGAGAAAGTAGTAATTACAAAAAAAAATCTTGAATTAATAGTTGTATGTATTATAATTTTGTCCTCAGTTTGCGTCTTTTCAGCTTAATATTGGTCAAATTAGACAAATATCTCATCATGACTATCCCAATCAAAGCAACTATTTGAAAAGTCCAAAGAGACTATGGACTTATACAATCATAGTTGTTGCAGTTAGTTAGTCTGCTGAGCTCTCACCTGAAGAATGTCCTCAATTTGGCTCAGCTGTTGCCTCAGGACCTGTTTTTGGTGGAAGCTGAAGGCTGGGTGGTTAGAGGCCATGGTGAAGAGTAACAGGAACTGCTCTTCTGTCCTGCCATCGTTCAGAGCCAACCCATAGTTGTTAATAACCGTGTCTATGTGCGTAAGTGTCCGGTACAGCACCCCCGCTGCCTCCCTGTTGTTTGATCCAAGGAGGGCCAGAGACACCAACAGTTTGCTGCGGACCACCTCGTCTGTGATGTTGGTGAGGCCCGACAGGTCAGTGGGGTTGTTGGCCTTGATCTCTGCATCCCGGAGAGAGTGGTAGTCCTTACGAGCCAAGTCCTCCAGGCAAGAGCCCAGGAAGCGCAGTTCGATGGGAATGCAGAGGTCCAGTAGGCCACAAAGGAACTCCACCCTCTGAGCTGAGGTGAGCGCCGAAAACCAGCGATACACCCCTTCCCTCTGGATGGAGCTCCGGCCTTCCACCATTCTCTGCAAAAACATCACAACAGACAAAGAGATCAGATTCAAACTTTGAAAGAGAGTGAGAAATAAAAAGTGCCTTGTAGAGGCATAACTATGTTTAAAGAACAAAAGTTCTAGGTAAAATGTTTTGACATTGTTACTCAACTTAAAGACACATTATGTAACTTTCTGGAGCTTTTTTCAAGCTTACAAGTAAGGACAAATGTTTTATCCTTTTTGCGCAAAAAAAATTACATTCAAACTGGAAAATTACATACTTTTGTTAAAGTTTGTTTTATGACTAAAAAGCTATGTACTTTGCCTCTAAGTCAATCTACAGTGAACAGCTTTTACATCTACTTTGAGAGCAGGTGTATGCACCTTTTAGCTTAAAATGTCAGATCTGCTGAAATAGCTGAGGGTGCATTTCATCTATTTATTTGTTGTTTTATAATAATAATAATAATAATAATAATAATAATAATAATTATTATAATAATAATTAATATAATTATTTTGTTTGTGCAGACATTTTCCCTACATCCAGGCATTGGACAAGCAAAATAAATGTTATAAATAATCAAATAAACCAGGAATTGATTCAAATGTGTAATATTTAGTAGTTCTAGAAAATATTTTTCACTAAAAAAAAAAAAAACTCGATACTTACACTAACATATTGTTTTAATGTGATCAAATAGGCTATTCTTAATTATTTTTCTTTCTATATCTGTACTTTTGCTTATGTAGGCCTACCTTAAATGAGTAAGTCAAACCTTCTCTCTACAGAATCATAACTTTCCTGCATGGATTGAAGTGCCCAAAATGAGGTTACAATTTACATCTGCACTGGCTTAAACTCACCCACTCAACAGACTTTGGCCGCAGTTATTTGAAGCGGAGCCGCTCCTTTGGCGCACGTCAGTCATAAAACTTCCAAGTCTTCTCCTGCAACACAGGATCCACAGAAAACTCCTGCAGTGTGTCAGACCAGGCTCAGCTCAGTCCTCTCGGCGCGGGTCTGTGTGTCCCGAGCCTCTCTCTTCATGTTTCCAACAAACACCCACCAACCTTAAACCGCTAACTTACGCGCTGCTAAAGTAAAAAGTAACATGTCTTCACCAATCGCAGGTATAAGTGGTGAACATGAAACAGACCGAGACCTAAGGGAGCCTCTCTTACCAAAAGAGGCTGAAGTAAATGTCTATTTGGCCGTTCAAGAGTTCAGTTTGAGATTGAGTTGAAGTCGTCTGCATTCTGCCATGAGACTTAAAATCTAGAAAAAAACAGCTGTGTGTTACATTATCCCAACTCTGTAGTAAGCCCCGGCTCCACTCAGAGAAAAACTCCTCTGATTGGCTGAATAATAAGTCTGTTTGAGACGCTGGTGCTGATTGGCTGAACAGAGTATCCGCTGCTCTGCTTTTCCACATCTTTTTCTCATGTGCTCATACATTATCTAAACTTGTAAGTGCCACGCTTATGGTCTATGGCTCGGCCATGTCTGTAGATTCATGACAATAGTCTACTGAACATGTCTTACTATGAATATATTAGCCTACAAAGGACTTTGTACCATGTGTCTGTGTTGGTTTACAGGAGCGTACAGACCTGCATCAGTTCAGTCATGTTTAGAAGTTTAGGCGTAAGTCGCTATATAATACCGTCCTTGTGGACACTAATAATGTGAAGTAGACATGCTGGTTTTGGAATGTGTATTTGTTGTGTAATCTGTAATGAACTTGTAGTCAATGTATGTGGCCAGCAGATGGAGTCACAGTGCCGCTGAAATGTAGCGCATCCACATAATTATAAAGCACGTGCATTCACAGTGCCAACAGTGATAATAATACTTCATATTTTATCTGTAAGACTTGTTGTGTTAAAAGGTCAAGTTATTTGAGCTTGTATAAAACATTCTGACCTGCACTTAAGCCCCACCCACTCACTGAAGGAGGTTCAGTTTAGGTTGCTATAGTTACCATACCCCTCTCTTTTAACCAGTCTCGTGACTGCATCTTTGCATCGATACAAAATCATAGAACTAAAACACAATACATGACAGGATGAAAACAAAGAGCCAGAAGTCAGTTTCTGTCAAACACTTTCATTATTTTTTCAAAACCAAAATCAAAACACTGTAATTCGAGAAAGAAGACAGAAGGACAGAAAGAGAGAAAGAAACCTTGAAACTAGAAAGAGAGGAGAGCTTGGCATGCTGGAGCATGCTGCAGACTGACAGTGGCACCAGGTAATGTCCCCGGACCAGCACAAACCACTGCACTCCAGTGGCACAGACACAGACTGTATTTTGTAATGTGGGGCACACCACAAATACGCCTTCAGCCCAGTTGGAGTTCCATTTCTTAATTTGATCAGCGCTGTCAGGCAGAACAACAGCCACTCACTGCCCCGGGAAGTTGTTACCAATGGCAACAGGCCCAACCGTCCTATCACGTGGAACAGGATGCACACACATGATCACACACTGTTAAGCATTTATGTATCCATATGAAAACAAACACAGAGACAGCTCTGCTCTCACGCTTACACAAGACCACTGCAGAAAAAAACCCTGAAAATATGCAACACATCCTGGGTTCTGATTAAACATGGCCTTTCTAGACTAGGCTCTTGTTCTCCAGTCACTACATCTACTAGAACTTCAATCTAGAGGTTGTCTCAATAGTTTAACTAAGAATTAATGAGAGATATTTGCATGCATCATTTTACTTTTCAATTCTCATTTTACTTTATTAAAGCAGGACAAATTACATTTTGTGTTGTTTTTTCATCTTGTAAGTAGTAATAAAGATGCTATTCATGTAAAGTTAAGATTTAGTTGATATAGTGACAGTGCATCAGGCAAGAGAACCTTTCCTTGTCTGTGGACCACTGGATTTTCTATTATATCTAAGTTTTGGTTCTGTGTGAGGGATGATTTGCCTTAGTGTAGCTTGGTCCCTGAGTATGGTGCTGATGAGAGTGGGCAAGATGAGGACAGAGATTGTGTCCTCATGAGAAGCTCTTAAAGTTCAAAAAAGTGTGAAAGGCCAGGCACGTGCTCCCAACACCACTGTAAAGCCCACACAGATGTGCCTTGATGTGGATGCACATTTCACACAAGTTAAACACGCAGACACTTTGTATTTGTCAGTAGTATGCTGATTGTACCCAAATATGGATAATGGATTTGGATAATGAATACTATTGAAAATTACAAACTGGACTTTTCTGAATAGTTTTAGAACAATCTTGATTGATATCAGTAGTACAAGTTTAAGAATCTAATTATATTTAGTGTTGAAAATTACATCCTATGATGTCTAAAATGAATGTGACTGTGTAACAAAACACCAGTCATCAACAGTTTAATATTTCTGTCGTACTGGGTCTTTACAGTGGAAGCAGAACAATTTATAGGTTGAACACGATTTAGTTTCAATCTGACAAAACAATTTTTAATTTCTAATTATTTATTGTCAGCGATGATGATGTTTGTTGTTAAAGGTAACATGACTGTTGAAAGACATCAAAATATTGTGCATCCGTGTGTGTGCAAGTCACATGTGACCTGGCACGGTGGGCTGTTTGAAACATACACACACGCACACAAACATACATACGCACACATCAGTAACAACCCAGGGCAGCAAGAAATCCAAAAGGCAGGACCTGTTATAACAGGGAAAGTGGGGTTACAAAATAAATATATCCATCAACATATTTTACATGAGATACTTTGTGTTCAAATAAGTTACAAATCTGTTGAAAACTATGATTTGAAGATGAAAAAAGTCTGTGTTGTCAGTCCTTTCTGCAGACAGTGGAAGCGGACTGCATCATTACATGCAGTAATGCCAGCTGCATCTTGAGCAGTCTCAGTTTATGGACTGCTTAGTCTTCCACATACTGTAGTCCACGATTTGGACTAACTTCTTTGGCCTCTGCGCTGTGGTAGCTCCTGTCTGGACAGGGGACCATGTTTTGGCCTGGGTCAGCTCTGTTACGCGTCGATCTAAGTCCACACCGGAGAGCTGCAGAGTCCTCGCAATACTCAAATGAAGCATAGATAGGTCAACTCCAAAAGCAGTGCAGTGTTTAAATAAAAAAGTGGATAAACAAAATGGCCACTCCGATGTTGAGCAGAATCACCATGACGACCAGGATAGAGCTGTAGGCCTGTGTGGGAGACAGAGAGAGTGTCAATGAGGAGACAGACTCAAAATGTTCAAAATGTTCTCAACTAAAACAACAACAAAATAACAGTAATTTAGTATTTGTGATGAAAAATATGCCTTTGTGCACAAGATCTCCGCCAGCTGCTCTATAACTTCAGTAGAAATATATGAATGTTACTGCTAAACTAACAAACAAGAACAGTGCAAAATACAGTTTCACAAAAAACATTACAAATTAAGACTAAAATGAATTACACTTTTCCTTTTTCATGACCATAAAAATTTAAATGAATTAGCTCTACACCAAATATTTTACAGTGCAATTAAAACTAAAATGTTTCTCAGATTTAGGCCTGAACTGAACTGCTTTGCACTTTCCAATTTGTTTGTTAATGTGACACTTCAACAGATGCTTGCAGACAACTTGGGTCATCAGGGTGAAGGCCAGTCTTTTTAACCACCTGTCCACTGCAAACTCCTCAGAAAGACAATGCAAGCATAAACTACAAGTGGCACATGGTCATGAACAGGACATGAAGCAGGATACTAAAAATATAGTTTATTAGTTCATTTAAATGTAAGTGTGTATGAGACCAAAGCAAAAATTAAATAGCAGTCTTGCAAAGTCTGAAATAACATAATAAGTAAGCAAATTCAGTAATATTTAAAACGCATTGAACATATTCAGGCTTAGCTTAAAAAAACATTGTCAAAGCAACAAGTATAAAATCTAAAAATTGCACAAAGGCTAATTTTTTCTAACTTGAAAATAGGCTACTACACTTGAAAGCTAAAACCTGCTCAAATAAAAAAATCACATTTGAACTCCTATTACAGAATGTTTTAAGTACAGAAAGTGTTGAGTTTTCTTTCTTAAGCTACAGTACATACTATATATAAATACTTGAAACAATCAGAAAAGTTTCCATACAAGTTTTTATATGTCTTCTTAATCTAATTATTTACACACATTTTCATAAGACTTCTCACATAACTAAGCAAAATACAGCAGTTGCCAAGACTTTGTGCATGGTCTAACTTTGAAAACAGACCCATGTCTATAATTAGCCAATGTTACTACAATCATTGTTACTTACTTAACACAATTAAAAAAACATGACAACAAAAATGCTCAAGTTAAGTATAATCACAATAAAAATATATGTGTTTCCCAGACATTCTCAGATAAGGCTAAACAAGCTGACTGACAAGAATACTTTGAGTCTATCTCTGTATCTAGACCACAAGGCCCATTACGTTGCTTTGTGTGCCATCCCTGTGACTGTTTATCTGAGTTCGATAGTATCTCCGAATGCTGTGAACCTGTCTAACACAAATCTCACTTGCTTCTTCTCAGCTGCTGCAAACACACTCTACACCTCCACTGCCCCCCGCCTCACGGTAGCAGGCTCCAGTGGATTGGCTGCATCCGAAGCAAGGCATAAGCTGTTTCCTAGCAACTGAGCGTCAATGAGCCAATAGGAGGTGGGCTGAGAGGAGAGGGGCGGGTCCCAGTGTGCTGTTACTAAGGTGCAGAGAGGACCGCTGGGCTCCTCTGTCAGACGGTGAACATCTGAATAACCAGCTCCACTCTCTGCTGCTGACAAGAGTGCAAAGATTGTACAGGCAGAGGCTAATACTTACACACACAATAGTGGGTCAACCATAAAACTTTTACTCGAGGTTCTGTGAACTACAAAACTAAACTTTACACAAAAACTAAAAAGATCATCCAGCTCAGACTTTGACCAATGCATTATAATACCGACTGCAAGAGTAAGTAAATCGAGCAATCCAAAAGCGTTCACTAAGATAGAGTGTACAGTGGACATGAATCAAAGAATATCCTTTTAGTTTAGTTTTCTGGAGCTTTCATTAGCTAATGCTACGGTTTGGGATTAACATGGCGACCGGCTAGAGTCAAGACTTGGCCAAAAAGCGATATTATAGGAGCGTAATCCTTCGGCTTGCTCATCGGACAAAAATGTTTCTTTATTTCACAAGGTTAAAGCTAGTGCTTTCCCTCTGGATTATCTTAATATGTGGGATAACATTGTGTTATGTCACTGGGGATGGGATGTATCCTCATGACAGTGGGTAACAAATCCTTTTAGCCAAATCAATGTGTGGCGGTGACATGACAAATACAACAAATGCACCATGCAGAGGGAATTTTAAACCATGGAGGCAGAATGGCCCTGACCACTCAAGTACAGAGTAACTCCCTTTCTATGTTCACTTGTTGTAATTTACTAACAATGTGCAAAGTAGGCATCAAGATATGTGGCATTGTCATTTCAATAAGCTCAACAATCAACTAGAAGTACACAAAACAGTCCACTTCCACCAGCAACACAAAGAAACAATGTTTAAATGACACTTATCTAAGGACAGCGCAAGACATTTTTTGTAGAGCAAGTTAAAGGAGTATTCAGTTCAGTTTAAATGTTAAGTTTAAATGTATTATTTATGTAAGTCATTGTTTTATGGTAATCTCATCTTGAACACTGTGGTTGCCATTAGAACATTTTAAAATAAGATTAGATATCCTAAAATAAGAGAGCAAATGAGAGTGCTGGCTTATCCTTTCTCTAGCTGATATGCAATCAATATCAACACAAATAATCAATAATCTTAGGATAATTATTTCACATATTACATATCAATTACCCGTAGTTATTAATAAGTAAAAACGACCGATTGGCTCAGTGAGTGATGATCAATGGAACAGTGTCACTGAACATAACTGAAATGCAACATGAATATGAATTATAGTAATGAACACCACACATGTACCAGCGTAAGATCTCTTCTGGAAAGACGCTTCACACAAACATTTTCTACAAATGTTCTGTCAAATGATAAGTATTGAAACTTACCGAGTTTCCTTTGCTCTGTGTAATGCTGAGGTCTTGCTCTGGTGTGATGGGGGAGGACTTGAGGGGGGTGAGAGGGTGAGGTCCCTCCGTAAAGGTCTTGAGTCCATTTTGTCCCTGTACGTGCAGTGTCCTGCTTGGACTCTTTCCCAGTGTCTCGTGCCTCTCGGGCCTCCCTGTTCTCACGATTCTTATGCCTGTGTCGCGGGACAGTATGAGAGCGGCCTTCGTTGTGAGCGTGCCTGTCCTCCCCATGCCCATGGGGCTTGTGGGTAGTGGAGTCTCTGGGTTGTAAAGGCTTCATTTCCATCTCATAGTTGCTGATTTTTTCCTCGTCTTGTTCCAGTAACCTTCCGCCCCTGCCTCTATGTCCACCGGACGTCCAAGAAGCTGAGGAGGAGGATTCTACCCACCGTTCCTGCCGTGCTTGTCTGTGATTGGACACCCCATGGTCTCGAGATTTTATATTAGAAGAAGAGTGTTTGTTATGTCCATTGGTCCTATTTACGACTCGTCCACTAACTCCTTTTTCTTTGGACAAAGCAGCTTTACGCTTATCCTCACTCCAGCTGTTGGCCCTGTTATACTCATTTGTCTTCTCGTTCTCCCCTCCTCCTTCTATCAACACCTGAATCTCTGTTTGCCCATTACCTGCCTTCTCATTTGCCCCCTCCTTACCCCTGTCCCCATGGTCCACAGCGGTCTGTCTATGAAAGCGGGCACTTTTACACCGCTGGGACGGGCGTGTCGGGGGAGGAGGTGTGTGGGGTGGAGAGGAGGAGGGTGGGCTGAGGTCAGGGGTCACGGCATCATTCGAGGGGTCGTCTGAAGCAGCACTCTTCACGTAGATGTCCGGGCTGTCCGCAGTGCCGGCGCTGCTTGACAGACCCTCGCCCTCCATTTCACTGGACACCTGTCGCTTGGGGCGCTGCACCTCCATACCTGGAAAAATTAATCAATTCAAAAAGTTTAGTATAAAAGTCAGTAAATATTTGCAAAAACTGTAAGTAAAGTGTGTCTAATTTATTGAACTTATTAAAGGATTTAAACATTTAGGCAGTCAGTGCAGCACATTCTAGTGTAACCTGTCAGAAACAATACAATATATTATAAGTATAGATTATACATGTAATTAGTGTTTAGAGTCAGAATAATGCTTAGAAGGTCCAGATTAACAATCAGAGAAATCATCGTTGATTAGAACATTATCACTTTACAGTCAAGACGATGCATTCATACTCAACAATATGATGCTTTCATGCTAGGCAAGAGTCAGTTTTTACAACAAAACTATTATCTAGGTAAGGTAATCAAACAAATTTTAATCTGATGATTTTTATTTTTGACGTCAGTGCGTTTAAACATTATTTATGCCAGCAGTTTCTAACTGTATTAAATATTATTGGCCTAGAGAATGTATTTTGTGTTCATAAAGTGCAGCTGTATTTGCTTCTTTTTTACTGTCATAGAGTGTAACATTAAATACCATTTGCTACTGTCACATAAATGATAGCGTGGGTGAACAAGTCATCTCAGTGGGATCACAGAGGGTCTTGTTGGCAGCCTGTGGTGTTTTACAGGTGTGACTGACACAAACTATAATGTAACGTTGGAGGGAGGTGGACAGTGACCTTTGTGAAAACATACACATGCTCTTAGCTGTGAGCACAGCTTTATCATGCATGTGTTCACACACCGTGACATGAATCTCAGCTGGTTTATGTAAACAAATTATCCATCTACATGTATTTATTTGTCAGATAGTTGTCTTAAACACAGGATTATACCTTTTACTTTTTAAGCTCTAGCTAATAGACATGGTATTGCATTATACTTTTTAAAGTTTGACTATAAATGGTCTGTTATTATTCATTTTGGCATTGCACTTACCATTTCCTGGGTGCTGGAATGAGGGAGAAAACTGTTTGGCAATGACTCTGGCCATTCGACTCTCCTCTTGGGCTTTCTGAGCTGCTGCTACTGCTGCCTCTGCTTTACCCTGGGCATGTGCTGTCCTGAAACAGAACACACAGACAGAAATCCTATGTCAATATTTAAAATGTGTCAGTTAAAAGAGAGAAAATGAAAAATCTGATCACATAGTGATGTTTGAATATAAAAGGTGCCAAGAACAAAAGACACTATTGCTGCACTTAAAAGAATGAAATTACTGAATTGCAAAGACTGTAATGTTTTAGTTTTAAGTATCTTAATTACCTTCACAAACTACCAAATATCTTTTAATTTTCTGCATACAAAATAGATTATTCTGTAGTTTTGATTTGATAAATGAATTGTGCAGCCTCTCTACAGACATTGTAGACGTCCTATTGAGTCTATCATATCGCAAACCAAGCCTGGCACTTGCATGTATTGTATTTCTTTCCTGTCGACAGAAAATGCAACCCTTAGTTTTATTACAAATCAAGGGTCACATTATAACTGGTATCTGACCCTTTAAAACCACATGTAGGCTGTGACACGTAAGTCTCACAAAGAAACTAGCACAGCATGAATCAAGCACCAGCAAAGGAAGGCATCTATTTTTATGAAGCCAGCAGCATTAATCTGTTTAGAAACCTTTAAAATAAGCCATTATACACCCTCCGGTCTGTGTAACAGCTCCATTACGGTGTCTTTTCATATCTCTCCTGGCTCTTTATGTGTACGCTTATTGTACTTCCACACTGGCCTTTCTCTAATTGCTTCTTTATCACACTGCACTTTTATCCATTCTAAGACTTTTTGTAACATATTTTCTCAATTTCAATGCACCTTCATGTCCATTTGCCTCTACCTCACTTCTGGGTTCAGCTCCCTCTCTCTCTGGGCTGTAACTGTCTTGATGCAGCGTTGCATGTCGATGCCTATTGATTTCTTCCTCTGTGTCTTGGTCTTCTCTGTTCATCTTTGCACTCTAGCAGCAAACTGCTATGGCATCTTGGGCTATTCCTTACACTTTTCTGTGCAAAAGGACTCTTGCAATAGAGAAAATATCATTTGCATGCTGAACTAGACTCATCTGAACGAATAAATGGTTGTGGAAGAGACACAAAGCTTTGGTCTAGATTCTATTATGCAATATTCTGAGCTGTTAACAACATATCCCGAGTTTGAGTAAGAATGTTCTGTTCCACTGTGTGATGTCATTTAAATAGTACTTATTTTTAAGTTCCAATGAACTACTTTATTTTACAAGACAAGAGAATATTGAGTACTTTACTTTAAAAATGTATTTGCTGTAATGTCTTTCTCACTACAAACAAACTTTTGCACTTGCTTTCCATTGAAAGCCAAAAGGCAGCAGAGGAGCGGTGAGCAGCATGTTTTTGGTTAGCTTTTATTGAAGAGGACCCTCAAAGATGGTGAAGCAGCCAGTATATATATCATATAATATTCATTTCCTCTACATTGATGTTTACTGCCTTTGCCTCACACAACGTCAGACAACGTACAACTTCCTGTCCCCCGTGTGCTGTTCCCGGGACCACCTGTTTCTGGATGAGTCAGCAGTCTGTTCAAAGGGGCTCGATTATGCAACCAAAAGCAAAATAACAGTGAAATATTCAAGAAAAGGCAGAAAAGATAGATAAGAGACAACTGGACAGTTGCCTTTCAAAAGTTGCAATTTAGTAATCAATAATCGATTCAGTGAGAACATGAAAGCAGATAGCTCGTAACATAAAGTTGATACCTTACACAAACACAATAACAAATCAGTTTATAAGAAACTTTTTTGTTGGCTAATTTCTAAATAGTTGTTGATTCTTTAAAGGGGCAACTTTTTCAGGTTGGAGAAGAGTTTGTCAATTGGGAAAATAGGGATCATTGGGAGAACAAGTTTGGGATGACCAGATTTTATTAATGATTTTCTCTGTGTTGTTTAAATATTTTACTTAGGGATGCACCAATCCAGCTTTTTCAGCTCTGATTCCGATACTCGATATCAGCCGAAACTAGTGTAAGGACTGAAAATGCTTTTCTTTTTCATTAAAACATGAGACATTTTGTCATATCGTGTCATGTAACTGTTATTTATAGTGCAAGCCACAACTTAACAACTTCATCTGGGGAAAAAAAGTCCAATAATATGAGACGTTCTTGACCAACACCAGCCAATAAATTAGTCTCATTATGCCCAATTAAAGGCAGAAATATGATATCGGCTGAACCGATATCATGGAGCCGGATTGGATTATTGTTCAAAATGAAAGTAAGAGTACTGTAATCACCTCAGAAATGTAATATAAAGTTATCACAAGCAAAAAAGTAGCCATGCCATGTGTGCTTTGTATAAAACACAAACACAGCCATGACTCCCATGTAACGCTGTAACTAAAGTTGTGTCATGTTATCTGTGGTGACTCACAGTGGTTGCCTCAGTCTAAAGCTGAGCCTTCACCTAGTCTCATCCTCTGGCCTAAAACCCTGTGAACAGACTTTCAAGTGATGCAAACCGGAAAGCTCATGTCCAGGTATGAATCATGTATCGTCCTCGGCTGCTGGAGTAATGACGGAGACAATGGAGGTGCTTAGAGAGCCCTGATCCGATTAGACAGGAGCAATAGGCTCTTCCTTTACACTGTCTCAGTCTCTTTTGTCCTGCTATGAAACTGAAAAGTCTCATTCACCTTTTATGAGATAATTTGCTATATTATTATTACATTTTAATTTAAAAATTATTTTGAAATAAAAATGTAATAATCTAATGTAATTTTAAAAAGCTGATAAACCTTTGCATCAAAGTATATACTTTACGGTCCTCATTTATCATCCCAGTTACTAAATTGCGAGTGTAGATGGCATGTTATTTTTGAGCGTTTTGAACTGAACTTACTATTGAAAGATGCATATATATATTGTATATAATATCTTCCAAAAAAATGATGTATGTACCGCCGCAAAATTTGCATTTCTAGTGTCTGTTTGAGAAACAAATGTCAGCTGCACATGAGCAAATGTTTGATAAACGAGGCCCTAAACATATAAGTATTACTACAAACTAAAACAACACATCCTTGACAAACGTAGATACTGTATATACAAATAATTGAGGAAACCTTGTGTTCTGTAGTTTACCTCACCTCACTTTTCACCTTACTTTAGCATTTGCACTTCTGCATTTTCAGATTTAGTCACATCACACTAGCAAATACCTGCTGTTCTAGGACAGAGGTTGTTGCATGTATATCTATGGCAGCTCTTCAAAGAACCTCTGCTAGCAGTTTCAAATAAGATGCATCTCCCAAAGCATAGCCACCATTGTATGTAGTATTGTTTATTAACAAACAGTGGTTGAACAGGTCGACAATTACATCTGAACCTGGGTTCCCATGTCTCATGTTGTTCAGCTCTAAACCTACAGAAAATCCTCACTTCAGAGGCCAAAATACACAGATTTTCTATTGAGTGGGTTTATGTAGAAACCATTCACATAAAAGAAACACTTTGCAATTATTAACTAGTTACAAACATTTTTAGAGAGTTTAAATTTGACTAAATTCAAACAATAATTCACCTCCAAAGCTGAATACAATAACATTTGTCTTGTACTTCCAGTCGCCACTTGTCTCTCATTCAGCATTTTCCTATACAAAAGTATTTTCTCTGGTGTTTGTGTGAGAGGAGGGTTGCATGCTTAAGGTAAGCTGCAGCAGCAGTGTTTTCCCAGTGCCCTCAGAGGAAAGTGGCCATCAGGACTAATAGGATTGTATCTTTACTGATTCAGCTCAAGTATCCTACTGCATGCTATGCACTGTATGTGCTGCTGCTTTGCTTACGCTCTGGTCTGTGTGTGACTCTCTGCACTACAACCATTGTCTTACTCTTTAATTTAATTTAACAAAAAAAGAAAAATATAAAATACTTGCTCAACTAATCTCAATAAAACCAGTCTCAAGACATTTCATTGATTGTGACTTTAAACTGTGCAAGTTTAAAGTCAGATGTAATTATTTATGTACGGAACTGGCATCAAGAAGTGAATAGAAGCAACTAGTTAGGCACAACTTAACATGTAACAAAAGCTGCTTATGTCCCTATAAAACGTTCTCAACAACCTCAACAAAAATGTTCAATGGTTACTATATTGTTATAATACGTGATACATAGCCGTATAAGTGTTATAACCTGATTCCTGGAAGCAAATTGGGTTATAGACCTACTTTTGATTGGTTCTGGTATGAAAACAGTATCAATGTGTCCATGACTGCAGCTCCCATGACGGTTCACAAGTTTCTGCTTTGGGGTCAGGACTGATAAACAAAAATGCTGCTTTATATTCCTGTCCAGAAGAGACTGGCTCATTTAAATAAAGTCTGGTGCACTGGAAACAACCTTCTTAACCCTAGTTCACCTTCACCTAAATCCTGAGCTTCTGTCATTGATCTCAATTAAACCTGTACGCAAAGGTGCACATCCGGAACATTCTCCTCATTCAAGTATGCTATTACAACCTTGTCAACAAAAACTGCCATAAAGATCTCAGTGTGAAAGTTGCAGTTCAGCAGCCAAAGTAAATAACAAACGATCATAATAACAAAAGTCACCAAACTATCCAGGAACATGTTTTTTCCGGACTAGCTGAAATATTTTGATTTTGTGGTATGTCGACAATTTAATCACAGCATGCAGTCACAACTCCATTGAGTTCAACAGCTTGGGATTATCGAACTATCAGCGTTTACAGAATTATTAAAGACAGAAGACAGTCAGGATGTTTCCGTTGGTTGACAGACCACCATTTTGACCAAAAAAGTGGATTTGCGCTGCTAAACCAACTATAGGTGAATCAAAACATTAATTAAGCTGCAGATGTATTGGTTTGGACTTAACTATAGTCTTAAAACTATTTTTCACAATGTTTTTCACAGTGACATGTCAGACTTAGCTTTTATCAAGTACAAAAGCTTCACATTAGTCGGAGCACAACATGTTTTCACTATTGCCTCAAAATCAGATTGTTTTAATTGTCAGTATGAGTAAGCGTTATATGTACAAGGTTTTATAGTGAAATATATTTCATACAAACAACATCAGAGAAACATTTTAATGATTTAAGAAGGTAGAAAGTAAATAAGATGTCCAGAAATGGCAGATTTTGAGCATGATTTATGCTATCTAAAATTTGGGCCACAGATGATCGCTAATGATTAATTTGAGTTATTTTGTAGGCAGACAATTTAATAAAATTTAATACCAAAGCTAAAATTCAGGCTTCTTTCCATTAGATGCAATGGTAGCTTGCTAGCTTTTAGTTATATGAGTGCAGGATCACTTTAGTGTTTTTCAATGTATTTAGTAATAACGTCATATGTACATAAGCAATTAACATTTTGCCTCTTCATCCTCAATTTTAACCTTAACAACCACTTTTAACTTGTTTTATTGTTGGAATAAGGTGACAGGACCTTTCTCTTTTTTTGAGCAACTGCAAGTAAATAGTGGGGAGGTGAAAATGGAGATTTTTGACTACTTGAGCATCAACTGCAGGACAATACAGATTACTCAAACATACATCAATTCAAATACAACGTCATGTAGACTAACAATGAGAGAACACTATTATTTCAGGGCTAAAAATTCAGAAAAGTGGATTTGACAAAATAAGATTCTCTTTAAACTTGGATCCCATTTGAATCATTGCATTCTCAAGTTACAAACTAATACTTTATATCGAACATTTTAAAATAAATTGCTTGTTTGCGGTGGTGGAGCTAAGGACTTCAAAACACAGCTGTACCTGGACAAGGCGATCTCTGCTTTCTGCCGGGCGATGTCTGCGGCCTTCTGCGCCCCCTCCACAGCTCGATCCACCTTCTCTCTGATTTTACTGGCTCGCAGTGGGATCAGGTTCTTCCTCTTGCCACTCACCAGGATGTTCTGCTTGTACTTGCCCTCCTCTTTGGTACCGTCAGGGAACGTGGTGCACCCGTAGCCGTGCCTTTTGTTACTGAGCCACTCGCCTTCATACTGTAGCCCATCGGATCGCCGGCTCACCCCAAATCCTGTCCTCTTGTCATTCTTCCACTCGCCGCTGTAGGTCTCTGTTGCCGTAGCGTCCACATCATCATCAGCAACTGCCAGTTCTGCATCTCCATCTCCCAGACTGAAATAGACACAAAGGTTAGTACAGACTGAGTGGTGTATTTTTAACTTGGTATGATTTAAATACATGATAATTAAAGACATGATTGTGTTCAAGCTAAATTTAAGACTAAAAAGCTTTGTATCGTTTTATCAAAATTTAATTGGATAGTTTATGAATAATAGCTTCATTCACAGAGGCTTTGCACATCATTGAAAACAAATCTCTTTCAGCTTGACAAATAATTAATCTGGCCTGATCAGTTGCTGTCGTCTGCTAGCAAGCAGTTCAAGAGCTGCTACTGATTCCTGACATCCATACTTGCTTTAATTGACCAATTTAAATACAAGCCAAATGAGTAACTCAAACAGGATCACACATTGATAATCCTGTAATATTCAGACTAATAAGCTTAAGGTCAGGGGACATTTAAATGTAAGAAAACCAATAATCATTAGCATTACCCCACGCACTGATGCATCAACATCAGGTCACATGACCCTGGGAAATGTCCTCTTGGGCACAGGGCCAGTTCAGTAGTAAACTCACTGCAGCCACCTTGAGCTGCAGAAAAGTGGAGCCTTTCCAAAAGTACTTAAGTGGGGCAGCTGCTGTTGACATAATGTCTTCTGTAGACTTCGACAACACAGAGCTTTACAAAGACAGCATCTGTATTTTCATCAGCACAGCTGGTAACATTTCTTGTTTTCTCCTATATATTTTGCTCTTTAAAGGAGGTCAAAATGAAAGATATTCAGCAAACCTCTCAGGTCCTGTGACTGTTCCTCACCACAGGACCAAACTCTGAACTTGTGGAGTGATATTTCTATAGCAGATGTAACCTTCTGGAATCTACAGTATTCTTCCAGAGTTGTTTTGCTTTATCACTGTTGTATTGTTGTACAACTGTTGTATCAAGTCCTACGTGTTTAAAATGTTTTACTTGTTGATCTCACAATGGTGAGGTGCTGTGTGGTACCTTATTGTGGAATTGATGTCTGAAGCAGCAGACGACACGGTGCTCATCCCGGCCTCACTCCTGAAGGAGCTCTGTTTGGACCTCTGCGAGGCCAAAGAGCTCCTGGATTCAGACTTCCTGAGCTTCAGTCCAGACAGGATGGACCTCCTGAACAGACCGCTCTTCCTCTTGCCTTTTAGCAGCTCAGCCTCACTGTGGGCCGTCAGTACAAATCCTCCTCGAGATACTGCGGGGCTGCTGCCACTGCTCCCGGTGCTGCACATGGACACACTGGTGGTCAGGGTCCCGGGACCAGAGGGCGGAACTGGAACCACAGCCCCGGTCCGGTCCAGAAGAGCTGTCCCATTGCTGTGCTCTGAACCGGACCTCAGTGAATTTATGGAGGTACGTAAAGGGGAGCGGATGACGGCTGCCATTCCATATGGGACGCTCTGTCGAACCCCGTAACCATGACGCATCCCTCCAACCCACTGACCCTGGAAAGTGCCTGAGAAGAGAGTGAACGCTGTATTACATCATTTAGCATTTGACAAATTCATTATATTCTTTATTGTTGGTGACAACCATTAGACTAAACTCTGTATGCCTGTGTTGTATTACACAAGAGCACATCATTTTATATTACTACAGTGAAAATCTGTATTTATAACAAGAATGGGTGTGTTATCACTTTCCAGAAGTGTCTCATTCACAAAGTGCTGCTGCACAACAGTCCACACGTTTTCATGTTGGTAAAAGTAGGGCAACAGTGTCTTTCCATTCTTTCACTCTCTCTTTTCCTCACTCTCTCTCTCTCACAGACACAAGCGGAAGTGTGTGTTCCAATGGGCGTGAAGTGATCCATCCCGCCTGCCCATACCTCTGATGTAACAGCACTGATTCATTCTGTGGCAAACGCACTTGCTCTAACCAAACTACATGCCCATATAAGGACTGCAACCACGTTCCCTGCTCCATCGCAAACAAACATTTCCCTTGTTGCGCTCAAGTGTCAGAGAAGTGAAAACAATGAATGAAGCTGAGGTTAGAAGCCATGAGCTTTGTTTCTTACGTCAGAATAAGAGTACATATTATTACATTTGAATCTCTCACTGTGAAGACGAGTCCACCTTTAAGGCACAGACAAAAACAGTCTATGCCATAGACAGCTGGTCGGCACATCTGGGCTTGAGCTTTTGTCGTGTCAGCACAGATGTACAACCATATGAACCACAGATCAAAGGAAACCCATGCACACACCTAAAAAGCTGACGACAACATTAGCATCTAGTTAAAATGATGCCAAACTGTTTTAGAGAAAGGGACAAAGGTATCGACAAAGGTAAGAGAAAAACTGTGTGAGCTCTTTTAAACAAAATCCAGTGCTTTGGGTCTTATTACATAAAGGTGACGTTAAAAACAAAGCTCATTGTTTATTGTAGTAGCATAGGCTCATCTAGAGTGAATAGGAATACATTTAATTTTGCATTTATAACTGTTTATATTTCTACCAAAAATTGAGAAAGGAAATTACATTGTCATTGTCACACATTTTAGGCACTTAGCAAGTAAAGTCTTCAGTGTTTTATTGTTTCACATGCAGCTTAAGGTAGTCTAGAGCATTGACATGAAGGTTTCACTTGAGTGTGTGTTTGGACTGAGTGGATCCCATATTCAACAAGGCACCGTGCCGTTTTTGGGAAAAAAAACTCTCTGCCACTCTCCATGGTGCTGAAACGCACACATGACTGCTGCACAAGTAGTCTGAGAGTGATCAAGGAAAGAAAAACTGAATTTTTATGGTGAACATCATTTCTGCCATTTAATTAGATATGTAACTGAAGCTAGAGAGATTCAATTGTATCAACAACACTGCAAAAGGCTTTAGATTTGACCACTTTAGTTCTGGGGCACAGAGAATTTGCTTCACAGCAGAAAAGCAGAAGCACTCTCTGGCAGAGGTGGCCTGGGAAGCAGAAGCCACAGATCACACAGTTCACACAAGCCACTAGACCACGCACTGACACTGAACTCAGTTGGAGTTGAGTTGGCCTTGGCAGAGCAAATCCAAAAGGAGCAAGAAAAGTAAGTATCAAGGTCAACTGTATTTGTTTTTCTAATTACTACAATTAAATTAAGGCAAGACACTAGAGGAAAAAAACTTTTTCTTTCTTTTTTTGTTGGCTCTTTCAAAAAGATTAAATCTGCTCCTAAAATAGTATTACTTCATCAAATACACATTTAGTTTTCTCTGGGACATGGTAATTTTACAATCTGCCTTCTCAGAATACAAGGATCAGCACATACACGCCAAAAATTTAACAGACAAAAAGTGCAAATTCATTTGAATGAGATTTCAGTCAATTTATTTACAGTTTTAAACAGGGCTCTGCCTATTTTTTTTTTTTAGATCAAAATGTCCCAAGCACGTGGCTGTTTTTTACACATAAACAGTCTTATTTTGATATGAAAATATATACAAGTAAAACCTTATAATGCAGCTTGTAATGTATTTTTCTTACATTTATGTGAGTAATTACATTGATATTCCTATTCATCTGTAGTGTCTCAACTTAAAGCTAAAGTTCTCCCTCACAAATTAAGAAATTATTTCTTCTTACCCCGCCTGTAGAAAGAGCCGCCGCTCATTGTCAGTTAACTACAAGAGTTGAAGACTGAGCGAAAACAAAAGTTATGCTGCTAAGTCAACATTTGTGAGTAAAATTTGATCCTAAAACAGCAAGAAAAATGCTGTTTAAAGCTTCAGGAGAGATGTTTGTCAGACCGGTTCATACTTGATCGAAACAGCTAGCTCTCGTCTCGTTTCGATGTTTTATTAAAGAAGTTTTCCCATGTAACCAGACGGACAGCGGGTCTTTCTGCATAATGTATGCGCAGTAGGGCGGAAAGTGACGTTGACCGAAAATCCTTCTGTATGACTCTTTGGGATGAGAGCTGATTGACTGCGAGTGGTAGGCCTGCTTCACTTCTGTCTAGGAGAACTGAACTAAAAAACTAATGAGGAAAAAAACTGCTTTTCATAGTGTCATTTTTTATAGAAATAAAGTTTTTTTTTGTCTAAAACTGCAAAAAGTGTATTGATTAATTAAATGTATTGATTCATTTTGTTGATATATAAATATTGTGAGCCAACATGACCAAACTGAATTAAAATCCTCAAAATCTTCAAAAGCTTCTTCAGCCCAAGTTCATAACATTTAGTGGTTGATCTTCCTGCCCTTGTGCAAGAAAACAACCTTTGTAGTTACAATGATCCTTGAAATGTATGAATGAATTGATTAAATTAACTAATACAAAATATGTAGGAGCAGCTGAGATAATTGTGTTGATCCACATGACAAGCTAAGTTTTGCCTGAAGTGTCTCACTTTAAAGAAACACATTCAGAACAAAGCAAAAACTAAAATGTTGTGTTTTCAAATGTTCAGTCTGGGCGTGGGACAAAGTGAAAGCAGCTAGCATGAAGAGAAGACTCCAGCTATCTGCCGGAAATGTGCAAAATGAGCACTCTGATGAATGAAAATCTGCAACCATTACAATAGTCCAGGCAGGATGTTAGCTAATACTCTCTCTGCTTTCTTGTCATTATTGAAAGTTTGGTTTTCTGCATTTCTCCAACTAGAGACTGAACATTGAAAAGATTCATATTTTGAAAGCTCTCTACTTAATGCACAAAGTGACCTCTTCATTTGTGCTCTATTTTTCCTCCCAGTGTCCAGGGCCCAGGCTGCTGTGCAAATGAGGCTGCCCACAGTGGGTTAATGTAAAAAGATCAAAGCTACAGCGGCCTAATAGAGACACAGATCATAAGCTAACGCAGAGCTGAATTCATAATTAGCTCTCCAACAAAAGTATGCGTCTTTCCTCAAACAATGGACTCTTAAGGGCACTCATTCACTTAGACACACGCAACACGAGTATTTGTTAATGTCACATTAAAATTCAATCACTTCTTGTTACAGCCTATATTACATAAAAGATCTATATTATGTTTATCAGCCAAGGTTTCTTATTAACACCCCAAACTATTGATTTGCAAACCAGTGTAGTGAGAGCACATCAGCGTGTGAAGCAGTTGAAATTGGTTATCCTATGAATTATTAATGTGTGATTTCAGCATGTCAGCACTTGTATGTCTGTGTTTGTTAAAATGGAAGAGCTGAGGAGGGCAAAGAAAACTGGATGGATAATAAGTCAAGTTTTATGCTAAAGATTTTGAGATCTAGCAAAAAGAACGACCTCAACTTTAGAGGTGAGCAATGTACTGTATTAAATTTTAGTTACTATGATTATGAATGTGGTTATGGTGATATGCACAAGCTATAGTTTAAAATGCTGCAAATGGGCTTATTTAAAATGAAAATACTTCTAATAGAACGTGAGCTATCTCAAAGTTTAAAGACATGTTTTAGTATATTTCTGTTTAATTTAGAGCTGAGCAGTAGATCATTATTTGATTTCGTCAGATTTATGCATACTGTGTATTTTCCAAATGCTTCTGTTCTCAGGTAACTCAACTTGCTTTTTCAGAACTCTCTCACTGTGATTACACTCGTCAGAGCAGGACAAAGAAGTCGGTGGTAAAGTATAGTCACAAACAGACAGTTGCATCAATAAAGAAAATGGTATATCACAATGTCACAATTTCACAGTCAAAAAAGTTCACGGTTTGATTTTTATCACAATATTACCAAGGCTTAGTTGGACTGACATTAAATTTGGAGGACACAGTTATCAAGATAAGCCATCAAATATATAGAGAAATACATTTTTGTCAACATCATCCTGCCTATTCGACTTTGCTGCTTACTTGCAGATAGTAGCACTAGGGATTCTTGTAGACCATTTATTTTCCTATTGTCTTTGAGGTAAATAAATTACTATCAATAGCTAAATCCAGCTGTCAAAAGCTGAGTGTTGCCAGATTTTCAGAGAGAAACAAGCAAACTCAGCCCTTCAATAATAAGTTTAAAAAACTATTAATTAGAACATTGTGTGTTGCTGCAAAACAACTGTATGTGTTTTCTTACATTAAAGCGACTTTTAGAAAAAAAAATTCAATTTTAGTCATAAAAATATAATATTTCCATAAATCAAACCTGAAAAATTGCTAAAATTCATTCCTTTTATGAACCAAAAACGCAGTCCAAAAAGACTTCAAAAAAGAAGTCCAAAGTCGCTATGGAGACTAAGAGCAATAGGTTGGAAAAACTAGTCTATGTATTTGAACAGACAGATGCTTCAAATAGAAAAGAGAAATCATAATGTGACGATTTCACCAAAAAATCAGATTGTCACAGAGATGAGCTCACGATTCGTTTTTTATCATAATATCGCCCAACCCTAGTAGCATTAAACTTTAAAAATAGTCACCACAACTCTGGTTCTTTTTACAGACAACATTAGGAGATGTGAGAAAGGTGTTGACATGTTTCGGCTGCTAACTGCTGCCCATCTCCAGACCTGTCAATTGGTGTCACTTATCAGATGTTGTTACTTCCTGAGTCGTGGTCAGCCTGACAAAAACAGGCAGGTGACCAGTGGTGTAATGAAGCAAGATACACAAGTACTACTCAAGCAACATTTCTCTGTGTCTGTACTTCACTCAAGCTATTTTCACACATTTCAGAACAGATATTTGTACTTTCTATTTGTACTTTTCTTTTGTATTTGGATGTTTTTGTTGGACTGACAAAATACTTCTGTGTAAGTGAGCTTTTATTTCTCCTAAACTAACTCTTTATGGCCTAACTTTCTATTCCAATAGTATTACAAGTGTGATTTTTCAACTTCAGAAAGATACACTGTGTCACTTTAAAGTTGACATTTTGATTAAAACATAGGCTATGAATAAAGATATAGTAAGTTGTCCATCATGTCACTTTTTAGGACAAAATCAACTGTGGATTGACACCTAAAAAGTTCTCAAAATCTGTATGAAATACGTTTACTCTAAAAGTATATTGTTTATGAAAACTTCATCTACGTAGATTTTATATATGATAGTTTTACTTGAGTAAACATTTCCCCTGTTGTATCTGAACTTTCATTGAAGCAACAAATTAAGTACTTCATCCAACACTGCAGGTCACTCAAACTGACCCCACGTCATGCCTCCTGATGGCCATTAAAAAAGCAACCCTAGGTAGATGAAAGTGGACTGTCCCTCTAGAAAAATTTACCCTAAATACATTACCTCTAATCAAAGCAGTATGCCCAACATTTTAACATCCAAAACCAAAATCAACCTACGACAACATGTGTTTAAAAATGCTGTTACATTTACCAATGACCATTGTTGTTTGACAAATACATATGTGTCACCCCAGGGGACAATCTTCACCTAACACATGTTAGTATTTTCTGTGTTGCACTAATTAGTCACACATTACATAATAATCCATCAGTATTTATGCTCACTGTTGCAGACTTTACTCATTTTAGACGCACTGATGTAGGGCAGACTTCCAACTTGGATATTTCATGTTTAGACAGACACACTAATCCTACTAAACTAAACTACAAACATCAAACCATTACATAAGCAATACTCTGCTACATGGGACTTTAGTGACCAAAGTGAAACCATTCACTGCCTTTCAAAGCCATAAACAAAAATAGTCAACTTTGGGAGTTTGTGCAAAAGTAGTAAACTAACAGGCAGTAAAGTGGAAAAGACTTCAAGAGCTACACTAAATCATGTTTTGGTCAGACAATTTTAATGTTATTCGGACTTCCCTTTCAAAATTACTTTTTCACCATCCACAGGAAAGAATTATTTGAGTAAAACACTTTTTGAAATATTTTTTTTATCCTTTTTTCTTTAAAATTTGCAAAAGTGTATTTGTTTTACCAGTTTACTGAAACGATGAAAACATTTTTGAATTAGGAATATTTCCACAGAACATGTGGAAGCATATTCATCTTGATGATCATCAACAATGTTGTGGATACTTTATGAAATGAAATGTGAAAATTCAGGTGATAAAGCAAAGCAACACATCATGATCAAAGTAAACAAAACCCACAAACACAAAAAACACACAAAAAAACAATAACTAATTATCAAAGAAACAACAATAGTAACAACAGTCTCCAAAGTCAGCCACAATTTAAGACTTCTTAAAATGAAAATCTTATCAACAATGCATCCCAAATACGCTCTCCATATTTCATACAGTCAGACTGAATGGCAGAAGTATAAAGTACAAAATCTGTGTGTTTCATGAGAGTCTTAAAGGTTCAGATATGTTGAGTATGAAGTGTCTCTTCCTACACAGCCTCTGTTCAAAAGACTGACAGATACATTCAAATTAATCCAGTCAGGACACCTTCATTTCAATATCCTTTCATCATGTGGTTATTTGGGTTGATCTTGAGTATTGCACCCAAATATTCAAATGTACCCATAACAGTTCTCCTCCACATTTAGAATGATTTCTGTACTCCGTTTACATATCTAATAAAACTACTTTAATGTATGCATAAAGAAAAAGTACAGGTATTTTTAAAGTGAAAAGTAAATAAACAGTGATGCCATATTTAGTGGATGATACTGTCAGACTTCCGGCCACACTGTCTTGTCTAAATATAAAAATTATATAAACAAAGTTGGAAGAGATAAATAAAGCAAGATATGCTACCTGAGACTTTAACAACTCTTCCAACAGAAATTGCACTGCTAAAATGTTAAATAAAAGTCATTATAGTAGGTTTTTTTGTCATCAGCTGTAGGCCGTGCAGGGCTGTTCAGAGCTGTCATGGATGCTAGAGTGTAATTGAGCGTCTGTGATGTGGTGCTGCGTGACACAAATGAATCTCATTTGCACTGTTTTCACATTAAACAAGGCCGTTTTTAGTCTGTATGTGGCAATTAGCTTCATCACAATATCTGCCTCTGTTGTGTACTCTCAAATCTCTCCTCCTCATGACTCATTCTCTCTAAAATGATTTTTTTTCATCTCCTCTCCGGTCCCTTTCTGCCTTTTCTCTGTGCGATTGGTAATCAGTCAGCTTAGCTCTTCATCTCAGTAAACACCATTAGCCCGGAAGACCACGGCAGCCAATCACAGGCGGCTGAGTGCACCGGTCCGCCAATCGCACGGCACAGCACAGAGTCCCTCGTGACACGCTGACCTGCTGCATGTCGGCGAGCGTTGCTATGGAAACCCTACTGTACAGGGAGGCTGCAGAAGAGCGAGGGAGGAAGGAGAGAGGTGGGAGGATGTAACAGGGACAAAAGCCAAGCTGCTAGTGATATGAGCGAGATGTGATTCGTAGAACTATGGCACCTGGTGTGGTGAGGGAGCTGAGTGGGACTGCCAGGAACTGTGGGGAGACTCCAGCAAGCCCCCTTGTCCAATGCAGACGCAGTGTTTTTGAATAAGAGTCCCAACTCCACTGACATAACCCGGTCTCGTTAACAAACTTAGCAGCACACGCTATTACTCCAGAAAAAGTCACAACAAACCATAAAAGGAAAACTGTTCATGTCAAACTAAAGCCGGATAATCCCTGAAAACTATATTTTAAATGTGCAGCTTTGACGCGACAAATGAAACAATAATTACCCATAAAAGGTACTTATTAAACCGTCAACAGCAAAAATTCTTTCGGATTAAAAATAGATTAATATATAATTATAACAAAAATCTTTCCATTAATACAAATTATTGTAGTTAGCCTAAACATGAATGATTGTAGCCTGGGGTTTAAAAATAGACTTGAATCTCACAACACATAAAAATCTGATTCTGTTCACATTTTAAACATGTCCAATCTCAAAAAGAATGAAATAAGCTAATTTATGTTATTTACCTTAAGTATCTTTGGCTTACACACAATTCTTTGGCTGCACTTCCACCTCTGCTTACACTATGTTTTTTCTTAAAACTGTTTATCTGCTTAAAAGTTTGTGTCCAAAAGAATTGACGAAAAGACAACTGTCAAACTAATAAAAGAATCACATGTATTTTAAGCCATGTTTTACACATAAGAACTTCAGAGTTAGATGATCTATGATTATACAGATTTTGTTTTAGGTTTTTTTTAGATATTTTTAAAGATTTATAGCTTTTGTTTATTAGGTCAAAAAGCACAACATTTTCATAGTAAAACAAAAGAATGTAGTGAGACTAAAAAGTAATGATAAAATATTTACACACACACTCTGTATTTGTATAATACACACAATAATACAAAAATAGTCACAATGTTTGAAGAAACAAAGCCTGAACTTGTGCCAGACCTGACTGAATGTGCTTTATTATGTTGAGTTAACAACTGATGGGTTAATGACTTAATGACTGTTTATTGTTTGAATGTTGACAAAAAAACATTAGTTCTGAGCCCTAACGACAGTGGCTTTGTTTTAAATGTCATGTCATGTCATAATGGTTTATTGTGTGTCTTAAGAAAAGAAAAAGTGAATATAGATAAACTAACAAAATCGAACAAAATCGAAAATCATGCTACAAAATCGAAAACTGAATCGAATCGTGACTTAAGTAATTCGTCCCATCCCTAATTTAAATGTTTTTACTGGGGTCCGGTAACAGATGCCCCACGGCCTCGTTTTGGGTCCTGTTGGAGTAATTGAAAGTCCCTGCTCTAGATTGTAAAGCTACAATAATGTGATCTATAAAGAGAGATGATAACTATCTACATTTATCCTTTGTTTAATTGAGGTCTTACAGATGTCACTACATGTACCACGACACAGAGAGGTGAAAGATAGTTACAAAAAAAATTGCACAGTCTACAATTTAACAAGTTTCATCAAACTTTCTGAAATTGTAGATCGTTTTCTAAATCTAAATGGAGCAACAGTGAGGCAAGTCTCACGTTCATGTTGCTACAAATGTATTTTTGCTGTGGTTTAATGTATTTTGTTCATAACCATTCAGAATCAGAATTTGGGCCTTGCGTTGTTACAGTTATAGGACTGACAGGTAATAGTGAGACAGGTAAAGATTCCAAATGTAAAATCTGATGAGCTCCAAAAACTAAATTTCAAGCTTTTTGCCATTCATTATCTCATCTAATTAATATCACAATGAAATCCTGACAAATTTAGTCACATGTGATGCAGGAACTTTATTGTGCCCTTAAAAAGAATCTCTGTAATTCTACTTTACATTTTGGAGCACTGTGCAACATTTCTTTTCTCCTTCCTTCTAGTAGTTTCCATAAAAAAGTTATTGGTTTGCCTAAAATGACCCGTGATATGATATTAGACTGCTTTATCACACAAGAATACAGGCACTGAATGCGTCATCTCTCCACTGAGCTGACTTGTAAAATTGTCCCACAGCGTCGTTTGTTTGCCTCCTTGTCATAAGTTAAAGCTGTACTGAGGAACATTCCAAGAAAAGCAATAAGATTCTATAAAGACAAGCAAGCCGCTGCCACTTTATGAGAAACATGACATTATGTTACATTAAATGTATATGTAGAAATAAATAGAAGCAATTTGGGCAAAAATTTAAAATTATCTATAGTTCAACTTTTTACTCTCTAGAACCTAACCGTAATCGTACCCTATTTGTTTTCTAAAGCTATGAGATCAGACAAGCTGTTTATCAGTTATGCACTTGTTTTTATAAATTTACTATATCCAGCTGCCCCACCATGTGTATCATTTTGTTTTCATTTCAGTAGCTTTGTCCTGGTGCAACCCCACAAACCCCATCTACAACTGTGTAACTTATCAGGCCAGCTGTGCGTATGTGTGTGGTCCAAAATGACACAATCAAACTGCTCGTAGAATTATATAACTGGGCTCTATCTCGTGCCTTTTGGTCTCGGGCTGTTGCACAAAGAGGCGCTTTTTGTGGACATGCTTTTGGGTGTCAGCATTTCTATTTTTACACAAGAATCTATAGTGTGTGGAGGCCCGTCTATGTGAGGTCTATTGATTAACTAGAGAGGTCCAACCATAAATTAGGAAAACATCGAATTGAAATATGTTGGTTGACACTTGGCTAAAACACACAAACTAGGGAATAGGGTTGAATAAAAGTAATTATTACTGCATACAAGAACAGTATAAAAATGTCTGGACTGTGCTAAAGCAAAATTAATCAAACTTACTCTTGAACAACTGTTTGAGCTTCATATTTATTTGAGCATTTTCACTACAGCATTCTTTAAAAATAATGTATTTTGAGCAGAAGTATATATTGAATTCTTGTGACCACAAACTCTGCGTAAGACCCCCACTTTATGAATATGCTAATTATACCTTCATCAACTCACAGAACTATATGAATGTTCTTTGTCCCTGGAATATGTATATTTTCTTATTTACATCATTTTTAGTGATACCTGATGCTGTTAGAAGGGCTAAAAGGTGATGACCAGAGCAGGAGTTTACACCACGCCATTGTATTGTACATCTGTCAATCATTCTCCGCTAACAAGTTGTCTCCTGCAGCACAACTGTCAATCACTCATGTTTGCTTTGCTCATTCACACATGCACTTTGTCACACACATGTAAACACCCACACTGCATCTGTGCCTCTCTCCCATTCTCCTGAAAACCACTATTTCAGGTAGACAATAATATGCACGGGCTGGCACACTTCATAGTTAACTGATATAATTTAGAAGATTGTATGTTTGGATGTGAATCTAAATTTATGTTTAGTATGTTCATTTATGTTTTAGACCAAGACAAAGTTAAATTGTGAAAAACACTTTTTTAATGAGTGCATTCTGTTAATGTAATCACATGAACTAAAAGTGTCTCAGAAGATACATGATGATTGACTCTTACCTCCATCTGAGTAAGTCTCGGTCCCATATCCATCCTGCAGCCCATTGCTCCATGTGCCCTCATATTTGCCACTGGTCCCAGTGCTTTCACGAAGGCCGTAGCGTCCCTTAAACCCATGAGTCCACTCGCCCTTGTACACCCAGCGGCCCTTATTCTCCACACCCACCCCATGTCTCTTGCCCTGAGCCCAGGTTCCTTGGTAAGTGTTCCCGCTGGGCCAGGTGTAGATGCCCAGCAGCTCAAATCCGTGGGCCCAGGATCCACAATATTCGCCCTGGCCTTTGGGTCCTGTACAAATTCCGTGGCCGTGCGCCTTGCCTTCTTCCCACCCTCCGCAGTATGACCCCCCATCGTCAAAGTTGAACCTGCCGCCAGTGGACATGCATGAAATAGGTTTTGGCAATTCCCGTAAAGTCTCGACAAAAAGAAAAAGAAAAGAAAAATAAAACGAGGAGAGTAAAAAGATGGACAGGTTGGTGCTAGTGGTAGTCCATGTAGCTGAGGTCAGATGTTGATGAGGTCAAAGGTGAAGAGGAGGTGGAGAGGGGAAGGGGAAGCTGTCCTTTCAGAGGAAGTGCCCCCTTAGATGTCAGCTGGCGTGACTAACATCAAAAAGAAACAAAATGACCAAACAAAAATGTTTACTGGTTAAATTAGGTGCACTGTTCAAACCATACTCTTGATGGCTTCAGCTAGCACTTCTCAGCTCCTTTTTGACAGGTGTCAGGAGAGAAATGAAGAGGGCCCAGGTCTGCCATCATCTTCTTGCACCAAGATGTGTGGTTTTAAAATATGAGACAGTAGGTTCGGCCTGCCATGGAGCTGCCTACACTGTCAGTGTCTCAAGCCCCCGCACTCTGCCTCCTCCTACCTGATGATGCCTCCTCGTCTCTGGGGTGTAGCGCTCACAAGACTCCTCGGTGACAGCTCTTCAATCCTCTAAAATAGTAGCACTGAAGCCGCCCTGGATCACGGGCACCAAAAGTCCAACTGCACCAAATCATTCCCATGTATCCATAGACTCACGATGAACAACTGTAGCGTTCTTGAGCTTCCGCAGCAACGGTCCTCTGCCACTGCAAAATGCACAAACAGAAATAGAGAAAACAGAATAGGTAATCTGCTTGGCTGCCTTTTAGTCAGTTCTCTGTTGGAGGACGGCAATGCAGTCTGCTGCCATATGCACACGCACACACAATACGCAGCCTCACTCACAGCAGCAGACAATGAAAATAAAGAGAAATTTAGATTTTTCTTCAGGTCTCCAGTGCTCACACGTCTACAGGGCTTTAATCCACAGCATCCATAAGTGGTTTACTCTCTGTGTGGGCTGCAGTCTGGTGCCTTATCATCTGTCTGTATGCTCTGTGCGCTCTTCTTCAGCATGTCCTGGCGTTCTCCGTGTTTTTTTGTTTTTTTTAATGCCTGTGAAGTCTTGCCTGGTGTCTTGGCGTTACAGACTCTCTTCTCTTTTGCCTGGATCTGTGGCTCTCTCACTCAGGGCATGTCTCTCTCTCCTCTTCTCTCTCTCTCTGAAAATCTGCTCATTAGAGAGGACTGTTCCACTGCAGCCAACCCCCTCCCTCACCAGCCTGCTCAATAGCACACTCCAGCTCTTAAAGAGATAGGCCATACATGCACAGAAGAACTCCTCATCACATGTTGAAGGTACTTGCTGAATACACACTGAAAATATAAACAAACATAATTATTACACTAGATATCAATATCAACAAAATAATACAGAATAAAGACAAACTTACATCTACTTACATCTTCTGCAGGTTCGCCACATCAACTATGTTATTTTTGAATCCACTGTGTTATTATGATGTACTTTTCTACTTTTGTTGTTGGTGGGGGGAAAAATTATCAACGGACTCAGTGTTTTCAGTTTCAGATTTATAGAGGAGACTGCAGTATTCCGTGTAAATTGATATTCATGTGTGTTTTGCCCCAAAGTCTAAAAACAAGTTAAAAAATAATGTATAGTAAATTAATTAGTTTAGCTAGTTATATTATTAACTTTATCTAAAATCCACTTCAGCTGATTAGTAGGCTCAAAAGAAAATATATATTCTATACATTTTCTCTCAGTAGTTTACAACAAGTTTCAATATTTCCTGTCTAAGTTAAATTTAACAAGAGGCCTGACTTATCGGTTTTGCAATTTTATGTCATTGGGCTTGTTTATTTCAGAGCAGTTTGAGATCAATTTTGTGTTTTACAATGAACAAAATGTAAATTGCTGATCTACGTTTTAGTTTATTGATCTGTAAAAAAGTAACACTGCTTGATGTTAGCATGAGTTTTATTATTAGCTTTAGCAACTGCTATTATGCTAATACATAGCATATTTTAAGATGTTTTCCAAGAAATCTTAAAACATTAACAAGAATAAAACAGATTATAACTAAATGGACTATTTACAACAGAAGGAACAAATACATTTTTATTTTTCAGTATCTGACTACTTACCGTGATTCTCAGATCACGTGACCATCGCTTCCTGTTTTACTCGTAACGCTCGTGTGCGCTTCTCATGCCGCAGATTTAACGCTACTGTAGCTTGTGTGAGCGCAGTGATGCTAAGCCAATTGTAGAACAGATTATAGTATCATCAGTATGAAGACAGGATTAAAGTTTAAAGTCTGCACACACACCCTGCATTACAAAGAAACAGGAGCTATTACCCGAGGGTCTGGGACTATCAGGGGTGAAGGAGTGGAGTGTATTGTTTTTGTTTTTATGTGGGGCCAGATAAAAAGGAAGTTTCTGCCAAAATTAGTAATTCTCTAAGTAAATACAATGATGTCTATGCAATATAGACTTACTGTTTGAAGAATACATTTTTGCACTCTTTTATAATACAAAAATAAGAATTGTGTTTTAGACTGAGTTAACAAAGAAGCAGGTGTTTCACAAGGAAAACCAATCATCAAAAGAAAATTACTCTTTTCACTCAAGCCACCTGCTGCATAACCCTAGATTGCACAAGCACAAATGTTTTACAGGTTTATAATTCCTGCCCACTTTCCTCCTAAATGTAAGCATTAACATTTTTGTACTGTAGAGAGCTTCTGCTTCATGTAAATTGAACAGTTAGTTCAACAGCAAAATTGCATCTAACCAAGCTTAGGTCTGGTTTTGAACGTGAGAACAGCAGCACTAGTCACTTTCCTCCTATTGCATGACTGTCTGCTATTTCAGATTATCTCTTCACCCACAAAAACAAATCACAAAGAATAATTTTATATTGTGTCTCTAAACAGCATTCAGATTAAATAATTGCATTTATTGTGCAAAATATTGATGCAAAATGTTGCTAAAGTTGAATTTAAAGGTTGTATGGAGGATTTTTCAAATCCCAGGGCCACGCCCTTCACTGCAACTGGGCCAATGAGTTACTTAGGAACACTGAGGGTTTGCTTGACAGGTAAACAGGAGGCCAGTAAAACGTTGACCAATAGATAACAAGGTACCTCGTTATCTATTGGTCAACGTTTTACAGGCCTCATCATTTTCACAGTTTATATATTTCCATAATCATTTTTTTGTTTAGCAGAAGTACAAGGCTGTTACAAATCTATGCAACTGTTTTTGACTAAGACTGATAAACAATTTTTGAAAATGCTCGATACAACCTTTAAAAACTGACTCACTGAACGGGAAATTTGTCGAGCCCTCCCTGTTTAAACCGGTGGCTTCTAAATTGTTATTGTATGATGAAAATTAGAATTAAAAACATTTATTTCAGCCAAATAAACAAATATTGTAGTGTTTTGGTACTTTGTGTTTTTTACTAATAAAGTTTCACGAATAACTACTTTTAGAAGCTCTGGGGACCTCTGGAATCTCAGGCGCCCCCCCGGTTGGGAATCACTGCACTAATATAATCCTTGTGTACGTCTTCTTTGCACATGTACTTCTAGTTATGTACCTGAACCCTTACTTGAGAATAAATTGCAGTAATCTACCACTGTTGAGTAGTAGCTGTATTGAATAATTAGCAGGGCTATCTCAATACACGTTCGTTTTGACAATAATATTGCCATGATCAGGCTTTTCTGTACAGACTGCATAAGTGCTACTGGTACAGCTGCATTTGTTACTATTGTGTGTCCTGATATGGCCCTTGTTTGCAGCCTGTATTTGCTGACCATCTGCTCAGTCTGCATCATGTGTCACTTCTCCAGGAGATCAATAAAAGGTCCTCCTCCGGGTGGCCATTATTTCAGAGGCGAATCGTGGAGTAGACTCTAACCCTCCAACCGTGAACCACAGACGGGAGTTTGGACAAAACAACTTGGGCTTCCTCGCACTGTTGGAGATTGTTTTACAGATCATTAGCAGAGACGGTCCACCAGTAAAAGCCAGAAGAGTAAAAGCAAGAAAAACAGACAGCATCATAATAAGACGTTTCAATAGAGATTCCAAATGTTGTTTTAAGTTAATGTAGGTTATAAAGTGTTAAATATTGTCCTACTGACAGCTTTGAAGTCTTCTAGAACATCACATTCTTTGGGGGAAAAATTAGAATAGATGTATTTAAACAAAACTAAATCAAAAGTGAATAACAATGGTGTAAAATCTCCATATAACATTCTTGAATACTTGCAAACTTGACTTGTAAATGGGTGAACTCTTGAATGAGACTTTGCACTTAATCGTGATACAGTTTGTAGTATTAAGTCCCGTCATAAATGAGCGTGACTGCTGTGTTCTCTGAGCTTCTGCTGTGCTGACGTATCTATGACGGGTACACTCACGTCTCACGTCAGCTGCTACACAAAAAATATCTTCTTTTTAGTTATTTATAAAATCCCCTTTTTTGCGCGACTATTGAAATAAAAAGAGGTTTGCGAAAAAGAGGGAAGAGCCTCATTTTCATCCATCTCTGTTCCTCCTAAATTATTCATGCCTCTCTCTCATCCTGGTTCGGCGTGCTGATGGAGGATAAAATAGGTCACCAAGGGATAGGCTGCCTCACTGATGTCTTCCCTGACACACTGTGCACTTCTCTGCTTCTTCCCAGCATCCTTCTCTCCTGCTCCGTTTCTTCGCTCTACTGACACAACTGTCTGTTTATTTAGTTTGTTCAGCTCTTAGACAGACGGGAAAGCTCAACACTTCCATCTGCAGCGGATTCTGGGTTGACAACTATCCAGAATCCAGAATTTTGAAAAAAAAAAAAAAAAAAAGTTAGTTATAGTTAATTTTACCAAAAATTATGGTTGGATTTGTTAACAAATCAAAGTAGCACTTGTGACAAAAAACATTATTTTAAAATATATATCAAAAATTCTTGGGCTTTATTTAAAGAAATATGGAGATTGTGACAATAGCAGTAAGAACTGTTTGTAAATACAGTATTTATAGTTTAACAAAAAAAAAAAATTAAGGTATATTGTGATAAACAAATAGCATTTTTTGATGCTAACATCCAGTTTATATGATCTCTGATATTATTTTACATGGTTATTATTGATCTTCATAGAAGACTTTTGCCATGGCTATGGCTACTTTGGCCACCTTCTTGTCTTTTGCTTCTGGGCCCATGTTGGCACGTGCCAGACCTATCCAGTACTGCTCTGTACGAGCCTGATAGTCGGTCACTGTCTCTCCATCCTGCACTGCAGGATGCTCATCTTCATCTGAAAAAAATGAAAAAGAATCACAATTTAAAAACATGGCATGAGACAAAACATTTAAAGGTGGCTACATGCACACAGGTAGTGTGTGTGCTTTATCCATTAAGAATTTAATCATTATATTATGTATATGTGTCGAGCCTTGTTTATCAGTGGAAGCTCGAAAGTTGATTACATATTACAATATCTCTACGTAATTACATAAAACTTATGCAACGTGAAGTAGTCTCATACCTTCTTCCTCACTGTCCTCAGACTCCTCTTCCTCAGCCGCGGCGCCTTTGACTTCCTCCTCCTCTTCATCATCTTCAGACTCTGACTCCTCAAGCCACTCCTGTGTTTCTACAGAGCAAATTCTCAGTCATTTTAAGGTCACCATATTTAGATTTAAAAATGCTAAAACTCACTGGGGTCCATCTCAACGAGAACCTCCCACTGGTCCATCTTATGGAGGTCCAGACAGTACATGTCATTGAGGGTAAACTGACGGTCGCCCACCTCGAACATCCCACCGTACAAGAAAAGTTTGCCCTGACGCACTGTTGCCAAGGCACTGGACCTTGCACAGGGTTCAATCATTGGAGCAGAAGCAGAGGCTAGGAATGTAAAACATTTAGTTAGTATTATTTTTGTCATTATTGGTTCTATTAATTTACATAACATTATATTTATTTTATATGAAACAAAATATCACTGATTGTCCACATTCCCGTCATCTGATTGCAGCCATCTGATCACAAAAATCTGATGCAAGAAAAGTCACACTGCTCCAAGCTTATGTTTTCAACCTCAGCCCCTCACTCTCAGTTTTAATTCTTCAGTACAGCTCAGTTTGCCAGATCTGTGTGAAATGTGATTGTGGGCAGATTTTGGAATGACTTTAAATGTGTATCATACCTTCATCCTCCTCTTCTTCTTCCTCGTCTTCCCTTTCCTCCTCATCCTGTACTCCAGGGAGGACTTCTTTGATGGTCATCACGGTCCCGTCTTCAGTAACAATCTCTTTGATGACCTCAGTCGGGCCTTGAGAAGCCGTCTCTTGCTCCATCTCCTCTGTTTCAGGTCCCTCAGCACCACTTTTCTTGCCTCGTCTTCGTTTTTTCTTTTCCGTTTTGTTGCCCTTAAAAAAAACAAAAAACTATCACAGTAAATTTACAATACTTTTGTCTGAACATTAAAATTAAAAGTACCCTTAGAACTCCAGGGAACCAGCGATTTTTCATTGTGTCATAGAGATACAGATCATTATAGAAGTCGCCCTCTAGTGTCTCATCTTCTTCCTCATCACAGACTCCTCCAAAAAGCACTGCCCTCCCGGCTGGACCTGCTGCCATTGAGAAACCAGATCGGGCCGGGGGCTTGTTCCCAGAGGGGTTAACCCGCGACCAGCACCACTTCTCTAATGAAACATGACAGAAAATGTATTTGGCAAATGACAATTTTTAACTATGATATTGTTGTGACAGATAGGACAAAGATACCTTGAGCTTCTTTACCATCTCGCTTTAGAATAAACATGTCTGAATGGATAGTCCCCTTCTCCACATCTTTCTTTACTCTCTATAAAAAGTGAAAATAAAAAAGTATATGTCGAAAGTCTACAACAAAAATATCTGCTATACATATGACAACAATTACACACCACTTTAGAGTAACCTCCATAGATGATAACCCCTGAACCATCTGGAGTGGAAGTCATCTGACAGGCTGAACGTGGCGACGGGCCTGAGCCAGACACTGAGACACGAGACCACGCAAATGTTTCCAGGGAGAATGAGTACACATCATTGTAATAAATAAAATCCCTAAAATTAGAGAGAAGGAACACAAATAACGTTAAGTCTGTAAAACAATAAACAGAGTATATACAAAGAGCCTAACGTGAACAAAAAAGGTAACACGTCAACACTAAACACTAAGCAAAATCCAAATTAAATAATTAACTTATTTTTGTTGACAATAAAATAAAAAAGAGTAGTTCGACTAAATGCAAAGTAAGTGATCTCAAGGGGAGTGGATTCATTTTTTTAGGCAAGCCACAATTTATTAAAAACTTGATCAGAAAACTGAATTGTGACTTTGTCTCAGCTAATTTAAATGATCAACTTTTAATGCTTTTTTAACCCCCTGCAAACACCCTGGTACAATTACTCACAGATAAAAAATAATAGTTATTATAACTTAAGGGGACACATACAAAAGATAAAAACAATGTGATCATTTATACTTTTTTTACCTGGTGCTTTCATGGAAACCTCCAAACACCAGAATCTGTTTCTTACTGAGCACCATCCTGTGACCACTGCGTCCTGATGGGCCTCCTGGAGCTCTGCAACAGACGAACAAATTAATGCTGAAGTGAGAGTGCATTTGAAGGTTCACATACTACAATACATACTTAATGTTTTCCCAGGTACTTGTAGCTAAATGTAGCACCCACAAGTCTTTGTAGTGGTAAAACTGTTCCCCGTTTGGTGAGGCAAATTCTCCTCCAAATATCCAGAGTTGGCCCCCACTTTGAGGCACCACAACAGCCTGAGGTAAAGAAGAGACACGATTGAGATAAAATCACACATGAGCATTAAAATGGACCATGTCAGTAGCAAACTCCTAACTATTTTCACTAGAAGTTAAGTTATAAGCCGTGTCTTGATGAGAATTACCTGGTGAGCACAGCGTGGAGGGGGGGGATTGGGGATCTCTGATTTAACCCAGGTATTCTTTTTGATGTTGTAGAAAAACAGGTCATTATACAAATAGGTCTGCAACAAAACAAATGCATGTGTCAATTATTAAGCATTTTGATTAGATTGAAAATGTAGTTAATTTAGCGACTGTACCTTTCTTCCGTTAAAATATTCTCCTCCAAACAAGATAAGTTCATCTTTCTCTGGATGAGCATTTAAAGATGCATTGAGCCTATAAAGAGATTGTTACTACTTTTAGGTCAAGTTTAACATCTTCTGCACAGCCAAATCAGCTAATATCCCGAAAAATAAGTATACAGGTTATGCAGGTGACGTCACAGCGTTTTAAATGTTAGAAATGACAGTTGAGAAAAAAGACATTTCTCCTGTAAGAACTCAAAATACAGCTCAAATATGAAATGACACTACACTCTGAGAGCAAATCAACCCACCACAACTCTGCTGAGCACTAGGTTTGTATCTGACATGTTAATAGAGATATACAGGTAAACAATGATAGAAAAGCAGATGAACAATAAGACTTTAGCTTCTCTCACAATTATCACAGACACTGAGATCACACACAGTTGAACTGATAACAACAACAACAAAAAACATGTCTTTGAGTCTGCTTGCTGCAGTTAAATTGTCCTAAATCACCAAATGCCATTAGTCGCCGCTGACAAAAGAAATAATTATTGTCCATGTTACTATATAAAGTTAATTTGCCGTTACACAAATTAACTTTATGTAAAAACATGGTAACTGACAGTATTTTTTTTTTTATATATCTCAGTGATTCCTTTACAGCAGTGTCTTTAGAACCATTCGCTATCAAATCTCTTTCCTGTTTTTCCGTCCTCACTGGTTGTCATGGTTTTACCTAAAAAACGTGCATAAAAGGACGCTTCCAAACTTATGCAGTTCCACAGACTCAATCCATTCTTTTTATATTGTTCAACACATCAACTAACTTTAATGGTCAAACAGGAAGTGCAATGCCAAGAAAAGTGGGCGAGGCAGAATAAGGTGAATATAAATCGGCTTTGAGCACAGAAAATCAGATGGCTTGTTTATTGTTTAATTTTTATGTTCATTTGAATTTATTTCTATGAGGTTTTCACTACCTCAGTCTAAAATAAATAAAAAATAATAATAATGTAAAATCAGGCAGTAAACAGTGAGTTATGGTTGATTTTCTCTGAGAACTTGTAAAAGGTTTTTCAAATCAGGAGAACCTTTCACCCAAGGACCAAAGTGTGTTTAAGAAAAGATAAGTTTGTGAGTTAATGCTAAAGGTTGACAAGTTAAAAATGAACAGCTCACATGCACAGGACCATAGACATGTACCTAGGACCCCAGCTTCAGGAGGAGGACTACTGTACCTGTTTAGATTGTGTCTTTACGAGCTGCTCACCTTGGTGATGGTGGTGGACATTCTGTCTCTGTAACCTTAACTTTCTTTGCATCAAGACTTTGAAATTCCGCGATAAGAGCCTCCAAGTCTTCCTGTGAATGCAGAAAGATAACGATGACTAACCTCAACATAGCATAAAGCACACAGACGTGAGAAAACGTGTGAAGCTTGCCTCTTCTCTTTTGGACCTCTTGGACACTTTCTTCTCCATCTTGGCCGCTGTTTTTTCAGCTCCTTTAACCTTGCTTTCTTTTTTGTTTCCTTTCTTGCCCATGTCTGCAGCTTTATCCAAGCAACTTTTAAAACAAATGAATGAATTATGTGGTTATTGTCACATGGAGTCCAAACAAACCAACAAACACACACACGAGGTTCTCGCTTCCGCTGTCAAAAAACGGAAACACTTCCGGCAACAAAACAAGCACCAACTGGAAGTAGAACATCGCCCTCTGGCGTCCTGGTCACGTAATGACATCTTTATGTACAGTCAAAGGACAAAACAGGTTTTAACAGTCAGTATAAAATGCCTTAGGATAATAATAAATAACCTACATGTTATAACCGCGCCTCAGCAGCGCAGTGTCAGACACACAACTGATCTTTAGGGTTAGGAAAGAGAGTTTACATGGGCTGTAGAAAAAAAGAAAGAAAAAATTGAAACAACATGCAAACATTACAAAGACACATCATGTTCTAACATTGTTTCCTCGTCAGAAACTAACTTGTAATTTTCTTTGAAGCTAGTAGATTAAGCTCTTAACTGACATTGAAAACACGACAGCACTTTATTGCACCGTTTTTTCAAGTTCAAATTACAAAAGATGCCAAAATAAACCCTACTCCAGAACATGTGTTTTTTTTTTTTCCGTTTTTTTTTTAAACCACTTTATTCTGTGAATAAAATAAAACAGAACGCTATGGTTTGTTTTTTGCAGATGTTGTTTGATGTGTTCCAGACTTTACCTTGTGTAACCTTTGTGTAACTTTAACTGAGAATGTTTATGTGCTTTAGTGTTAAATATATTAATAATGTTAGTGCTTACATCTTACATTTCACATATGTGTTCAGTGTTGTTCAACATGTGGTTTGGACACACGTGCTCATTTATCATAAACGGATGTGGAATGTCACAGAGAGCGACAGTCACTAATGAACTACAGTTAAAGTAGTGACTACTCAAAATGACTTTGGTCCAGAGCTGCATGAGTTACACTCTGTTACCAGCAGAGGGCATCCCTGTGCAGGCTACATACAGTGAGTATTATGTGTATTCTCCTTGTAGTACGTGTCAGTCATTCTTATGGAAGCACACTGAATGTTGTCAGAAAAAAAACAAAAACAGAATGCATTATTATACAGCATTAATTATAGGCCTATCACAAGTTACAGTTTCTGATCCTTTAATGGATTGCTTATAAATGGTCGGTAAATTGAAATTGAAATTGCTGTGCCCCAGAATATAACAAAATATAGGCTAAAAAGAACAGCAATTTGGTAAATGAAAATAACTCAAGTGTAAGTCCATGTGTCAAACACAAGGCTCCCCGCTTAATTTGATGTGTCCCATAAGGTCTTTTATGATTTATTTATTAATTTATATTTCCAGAACATAATCAGTGGACAATGGGTGTGTTCAGTGACAAACAACATAATTGTAAACGTACTTAAGCAACATTGTGAGATTGACTTTTATTTAAGCTATTATATGGTTTTACATAATATCAGATCTGTTACATTCATCTCCCTAATTATGAAACATGTTTTGGTAAATGTTTGTGATTTTGATATTTTTTGCAGATACTTAGATTACTTAAAATGTTCTGAAATGTAATGTTGCTTTTTAAAGTTGGGGAACATTGGGGTAAAGTCTATGATAAATGCAGCAATTGGTGAAAAAGTGATACCACAAAGCATACCGTCTGAATGGAATAATAAAGAATTGTAATTCTAATCAAAATCCAAATGCAGCGCTCTGATTGGCTGTGCTTGGATGGTCTCTCCAGTTTCACCTTGTTGTTTCTAAAATAAGTTTATTGAAGAATTTATTCAGGCCAATGTTAACTATGTGTTGAAGAATTTAATGAGGAAATAGTCATTTTTCATTTGTGACGCACAAACACAATTTTGTCTAGTAAGAGAATAATAAACAAAGTAACATTTCGACTATTATTTTTGCTGCTGTTATGACAAAGCATGTTTAAGGGTCTATTATCTTCATCGTGTCTCCTTTGGCTTTAAAAATATGCTTCTATCTACAGTTGCCATCTGTCACCGTATTGTGATATTCATTTTCCTTCTCAGGGCCTTCAAACACAAAACCCAAACACAGATATGAGCTGCCTTCAGCACATGACTGGGGCATGTGAGTGTGTGGACTTCCCTGAGAACCCAGGAGCTCAGACTATGTGGACCACTAAGCTTTTCTTTTTTTTTTTTCTTCATAACATGCTTGGTATTTGTAGGCATCAATAATAATAGTGTTCAGAATAAAGTAAAACCACTCTTTATCAGCTACACCTCAAGCACTCTGTCACGCATTCATCACACGACCTCATCCTTCTCCTGCTGGCGTTCAGAGGAAAACTGCTTTTCTTTTTTTATTTTAACCTTCTTAATTCCATTCATGTTTATTTCATGTTAAGTGTTAAGACGTGTAGATGGAGCTGTTTTTGATGTGGAGGAGCAGCAGGTCTATTCCAAGCTTATGGAGGCGACTTCATCCTCTCAGAAAAACTCATTGAATTTGTCGGACAGAGAAATAATGCAAATTGAAGATCAGAAATAGGCTACTTATCAGAAATTAAAAGCTAGGGTACCTACTATAAACTGTGGGAAAATTAGGTACATAAATAAACATTTGCAACTCATTCTTTACTTCCACAAAAGAAGAAGAAAAGTCGTCAGAGCTGTCTTTCTCTTATTTTGTTTGTGGTTTGAATATTTAAATGAGCATGGTTGTATTACTGCTCAACTTCAAATGATTCACAATTTGTATTCATTGCTATAAAAATTGTAAAGGCTGAACATTTTTGTGATTTGTGGAATAGGAATGAGTTCACTTGTCAGCAAAAAAACAACAGTTGAAACAGAACTAAAGCAAGAAAAATTGCAACAAACAAATTAGTCAATTCAATGCAACAATGTTGCTTTTTGTGTAAAATGCTGCTTTTGGTTTGTTGTATTGTAGGTTACAAATACTTAACAGAACCCAAAAAGACACAATGAAAGCTCAAAGCAATGATTAGATAAAAAGGTAAATAATCATTATAAAGTACACTCTCAGTTGAGACACTAGATGCAAAACTCAAAATGTGTTTTTGTTTATGCGGTCACTGTTATAGCCATACATACAATCCAAACTTTACTGTCTTGGACTGACCATTACTGTGAGGGTTTTTACAAAAAAAAGTTCATAAGTAATTCTGATTTATTAAATTCTAAGTCTAAAAAACATATAATCAAAAACTAAATATAATAGGCTATATGATCCACTCTATAAAAACTTTTGTATCTAATATGTCAACAATAGTAGTTGGCTTTGTCTATTTTTCTAACTTTTCTGACCTCAATATGTGCAATTTTAGCCAGTCTTATAAAGCCTAATTTCTTTAAGAAAACATGACATGGATGAAAAAAATGTTCTTACATCTATGTGAGTAAACTACAGGAGAGGTTTTACACTGATAACTAGCCTATATAAATAGAATATATTTTCATATTTATCTATCGTTTCTTTTTTTAACTATTCCAAGTGAGCACACAAAGTCACATTTGTCAAAGAATGATTTTTATAAAGGGAAGAGTGGGGATAGTGTTAGTTCCTTAGCTGTGACTTACTATCACCATGGAGAATGAAAGAGGCAAGACTCAACAGACTAACAAACTCTTGGCACTGGACATGTGTTGTACTGATCTGGAAGTCTTAGCCTGTAGTAGCCTGTAAGTGCAGATGACTGGAGTCATGTGAGAGCGTGTGCCCACCGTCAGCCTCACCCCAGAGCACTGTTCCTGCTGCAGCCCACTGTCAAAATACCACAAGCACAAAGGAATGAACAATATTCACCAGTCTTACATCTGAGCTGATGTGAAAGGAGCAAGTGTCTTAACCATATTATAAGGACAAATATTTAACACAGGCATCTTTCTATGTGGAGACCAAAAATAACCAAAAGTAACATCAGTCCTCAACAGATGTGTGTAATACAGTGCCTTGCGAAACTTTTCTATATTTTCTCTTATTATGACCACAAAAATCAAACATATTTCACTGAAACTTTGTGTGAAAGACCAACACTAAGTTGCACACAATTGTGAAGTGGAAGGACAGTCATACATGATCTTTTTTTTTTTTTTTTTTTTTTTTTTTTACAAATAAAAAGCTGAAAAGTAGGCCTGCAAAATTATTCACACCCCTTTTCTTCTGAGTGCAACACAATACTTTTAGAGGCTTTAGAAGGTTCCAATGTTGACCTAACAAATAAATAGAGTCCACCTGTGTGTAATCTACTCTCAGTATAAATGTAGCTGTTCTGTAAAACCTCAGAGGTTTGTTTGAGAGTATTGGGGAGCAGTCAGCATCATGAAGACCAAAGAACACACCACACAGGTCAGGATAAAGCTGTGAAGAAGTAAAAAGCAGGATTAGGTTATAAAAGATTTCCAAGGCTTTAAACATCTCACAGAGCATGTTTACACCATCATCCATAAATGGAAGGAGTATGGCACAACTGCAAATCTACCAAGACCAGGCCGTACACTTAAACTTACAGTTTGAACAAGGAGAGAACTGGTCAGAGATGTAGCCAAGAGGTCCCCGGTGACTCTGGAGGAACTGCAAAGATCTACAGCTCAGGTTAGAGAATCTGTCAAAGTACAACTTTAGTCTGCACTACACAAATCTGGCCTTTATGGAAGAAAGCCATTGCTGAAAGAAAGCCATAAGAAATCCCATTTTCACTTTGCCAAAAGCCATGTGGGGGACACAGTAACCATGTGGAGGAAGGTGCTCTGGTCAGATGAGACCAAAATTGAACTTTTTGGCCAAAATGCAAAACGCTATGGTGGCAGAAACCTAACACTGCTCATGACTCTAAATCACCATCCCACTTCAAAATACAAGTGCCAGCATTATTTTCTGCACATGCTTTTCTTCAGCAGGGACAGGAATATGGTCAGAGTTGATGGAAAGATGGATGGAGCCAAATACAGGGCAATTGGAAGAAAACCTATTGGAGTCTGAAAACACTTGAGACTGGGGGGAGGTTTATCTTTCAACAGGACAACAACCCCAAACATAAAGCCAAGGCTACATTGGAATGGTTTAAAACAAAACATATTCATGTCTTAGAATGGCCAGACAAAGCCCAGACCTAAATCCAATCGAGAATCTGTGGCAAGATCTGAAAACTGCTGTTCACAAACACACTCCATCTAATCTGACTGAGCTGGAGCTATTTGCAAAGAAGAATGGGCAAAAATTCAGTCTCAAGATGTGGAAAGCTGGTAGAAACATACCCAAAGAGACTTGCAGCTGTAATCGCATCAAAAGGCGGTTCCAGAAAATATTGACTCAGAGGGTGTGAATAATTTTGCAGGCCTACTTTTCAGGTTTTAATTTGTAAAAAAAAAAAATAGATCATGTATGACTGTCCTTCCATTCACAATTGTGTGCAACTTAGTGTTGGTCTTTCACACAAAGTTCAGTGAAATATGTTTGATTTTTTGGTCATAATAAGAGAAAATGTAAAAAAGTTCAAGGGGTGTGAATACTTTCGCAAGGCATGAATTACTCTGTCTGACATGTGCTTATTTTCATATATAATTGGTATCTTTGTGATATGAAAGCTGCAGCCTGTGCAGATACAATCATAGCTGCTCTAATTGGTTCTCCAGGAGAACAGAATAAACACGCACCTGCTCGAAACATAACTGCTAAACTCTAAAGAGAAATGTTTTCTGAGAGTGTAAGTGCTACAATTAAGTGCATAAAAGCTGGGTTTACTTGATTTCTGAAATAAATTGTTACATAATAATAAAGCATTTGATGCAAATATGGGACATGCAAAGGATTTCACCCCAGGAGATTAAATTGACTGTTATAAATCATTTGTATGAATAGTTTCACCAAATACATTTCTAGTTTTACGTGAGTAATTTATCGCTACTTTTGACTTATTAATATAAAATAACTTAACTGAGCAACAGCTATTTACCCTCCTCTGTTTGTTGAGGTTGAACTTAGGTTATTCTTCATTCATATTTTGTGATTCTTTTTCCATGGTGTATTTTGTTGGCCTGTGGTTCAAAGGGAACATTGGCATCTTCATTTGTGTTGATCAGATCACAGCTGTGCTCGGTCTGGGGGTTTAATGTGTTTGTGAGTCAATACAGCCCTGAGCGCTGCCTAAATGTCTGCTCGTGACAAACAGCACACAGGAGCGATGAGAGGGGCACAGAGGTGACACTTGAAACAAAAGGATATTACCCAGACACACAAGTCAGTCATCATGACAAAAAATATTGCTGTTTATTTGAAAACCTGTTTTAGCTTCTACATTTGTTTTCTCAGCAAACTGAAAAAAGCATAGCACTAATCCTGTACACAATTTAAATTCATTTCTGTAAAATACATGCATAATTTTCACTTCCTTTGAAAGTTTAGTCATTTTCTTTTAAAGTAATACTAAAACTGTGTATGTAGTGCGTAAAAAGCATAATGCATACTGTTTTAGGTCCCTCAGTGCTTTTTGTTTGTTTGTTGTTGTTATCATTATAAATGAAATACATTACAAACTCTTGTAGAGACAAACAAGAATTACAAGGCATTATCATCATAAAATAAAATTACAAGCTATATAATAAAATAAAAGCATATAAATTACATTTTCAGGCATTTCATAATTTGGACCCTTTAATAATAAACATCTTCAAACATCATCTATAAAAGGATTTGAGCTTTGCAGTAATTTCAATGTGGCTAAATGCATTCTAACTTCATTTTTAAAGCACTTCCATTTGTTTTTGTGGATATGATATTCACCCCAAATCAGGATGATGTTCACCAACTTGGAAGTCTCTTCAGTGAGATTTCATAACAAAAAAACAATAAAAAATAAAATATCCTCTTTGTTGTTAGGTTTTTTTAATAAGCCCATTTTGAATATATTTCAGGAATCTCACTGAACATGAACGTGTTCATAAATGCTTTGTTTCTGGGGCTTTATGACAAAAATCACAGAGATCAAAATCAAATCCAAATCTACCCCTCAGTGCCTCTGCTGATAGGTAACAATTGTTTCTACTTTTGAAATGCATTTCTTTTATTTTAGGCACTATTGGTCATTTAATGAATTTCCAATATTTCCCAGACAATGTTTGAGGAGTTTCAGTAATTTTGTATTTAACTTTTTTATTATAGTAAGGATATATTTGACTTTTGAATCATTTGTTTAGATATTTGTATTCTTTTCTGGAGAAAAGTGCGACAACATTTACCTATTTCTAAATTTGGTAATTTAACTTAAACACTGTAAGACAATATTAACTAAAGCGATTGGAATTGCTCGACAGATTTTCAATGCAGTGGTCATTGTCCTGTCATGTTCTGACATCAGCATCATCTGCCCTGATTTCTGATGATAAACATGCCCCCACTTTCACCCTCTCCTTTCACCCTTTCATTTCACCCTCTCCTTTTACACCCTCCCCTTTCACCCTCACCTTTCACCCTCCACTTTCACCCTCTCATTTCACCCTCCCCTTGCACCCTCCCTCTCACCCTCTTCTTTCACCCTCCCTTTTTACCCTCTCCTTTCACCCTTTCCCTTCACCTTCCCCTTTCACCCTCTCCTGCGTTTCATGCAATGCTAAAATATTGTAGCCACAGCTGCCCTGGGGCAGACTGATAGAAGTGAGGCTGCCACTATGCCATTAAGCCCTCAAACCACCACCAACCCCTCCCTCCAGATCCAAAGGTTGGTGCAGTGATTTACCTAAGGAGAAACAAACAGTTTCCTAACTGTTGCACCTGGGGTTATAACAGTCTCCCATCCAAGTACTGCCTAGGCCCAACCTGCTTAGCCTCTGAGATCTGACAGGCTCAGGCATTGACAAGCTGGCATCTGCTGCTCTCACAATGTTATGGCTTATCATACATTCCATATGCAGGCACAGATACAAAAGTGAGTGGCTTAACACAGCCAATCAGATCTGATCCTTCAGAGTCACTCAGAGACTTATATAATTTTTTCTTATATGTTTGAAATAAAATGTTGAATCGGTTGAAGTATTATGATGAGGGTTTACTATGTAAAATTAAGCAACCAAGAAAATCCCAAAGCCAGAAAGACTTTCTCGTCTGTAAACTTTTTTTTTTTTTTTTTTTTTCAGAAGCAATAGAACATTTTACTGTGGTGCACTTATAACTCCTATACTGTGTTGTATATTCACACTCTCTTCAGTCACTTGTTGTCACTCTGTTGTATAAGCTAATAATATAAAAATAATAATCACAACTGAAAAGGTAATATTTATTTGACCATCATTTTTCAGAACGAACATTTAAATTTCAAAGTAATCTTGAGATTTATAAAAATAAAAAGACGTTATGAAAACAAATCCACAATCATGCTTCCTGTCATCTCTTTTGAGCTTCTTCAAACTCCACACACAATGGAGTAAAACAACAGCGCTCCACCCTCTGCTGTACACATCTTGTGCTTGGACCACTTTGAGGAAGCTGTGTGTCCCGTGTGGATGTTTACTCGGGGAAGCAGAAATCACAACTCACACCTGCCTCTGTTCACACAAATGTTTGATCTGCTCAGATACGATGTGATTTTCCCCTCACAGTTCCTATCAGGGAAACACCGCCAAAATGTGGACACAGCAGCACAGTTCTAGGAAAAAAGATCAGAGTTTGAGTCCAATTATAAGTGATTTTTTTTTTTTTTTACTTTTGTGATCTCCTGTTGAAAAAACAAAACAAAAACCTACCTTATGACTTCTCTGCTTTCTGATCCTCAAGCACAAATTAGGCTGACAAATTGTAAACAACCTTAGATCTGTCCTTTTTTATTTAATACAAAACAACCCTGCAGGGGTGTGGGAAGCTGGGTGTGTGAGGTACTTGTTCATAAAAAGAAAGGGGTTCTCCTAAAGTTTGTAGTGTATATTTACAGATATGGGATATACACTGCAAAAAATGCAACATATGATAACATGACTATAGAGTCATTTTGACCAAATTAAATGTAACTGCTCAAAGAAAAAATATTGTGTTAGTATAGGAAGAAACAAGGCATATTCAGATAATTATTGTATATTTTGTTGTTTTGTAAAATGCAAAAATAGTCTAAAGTAAAACAGATACATTGACTTCCTGTTTAATAATGCAAACTGATAAGCCTAACTTCTTCATTGTAAAATTTTATTTAGTTGTTGTAAAATGGTTACATGACAAATTTGAACCCTGCCTGTTTTACTTAGAATCTGAGTTGAGTAATCACAAGTAAATACAAGTGGGCGGGGCTAGGTGGTAGGTGACAATAGAGCTTTTTTAAGCGCTCCAGCATCAGCTGCAGGAGAATATTAGACTACTCAAACCTGCATGAATCAATCAATCCAATTGCAACTTTGAGTAAAATGGTGATGAGAGAACACTGGTGGAACAAGTGAAATGTGGATTTTACATAACTTCAGTCATTACACATTTCATCTCGTTGTATTAAATTCTATCTTTCAATTTAATTTACCAAAAATGAAAAATAAAAAGGCAATTTAACAGAAAACTAAATGATTTTTTTTGACAGAGGATTTGATAGTGTCAATCTCTGAATAAAAAATGTCTGAATCTTGAGTTTGTTCATCTAGACCCAGCAAACAGTTGAAGGACAGCAACATTTTTCTATAGTTTGTTTTTATTTGCTAATACTGACCCATCCAGAAGCCTATATGTGCATAAATGATGTTTTCCATGTAAAATAGTTCCATGAGCTGCTCTGTTAGTCTGTTGAAAGAAGGACGTGTTCATAAAAATGACAGGTCTTAAACAGGGGTCAAATGGCAGCTTCTAGTTTGTAACAGCTTACAACTTCAGAGCCAGTGCTCTGAAGGCTCATGTTTGGGCTCTCTCAGAAATCTGCTTTTGCAGAGATAACAGGCTGTTCTCACACACACTGAAATGTGATAGTGTGCTGACAATACACAAGTAAAAGTGGACACAAGGCAAACCTCATTGGATGTCATCCCCAGTGACCATTTCTTTTATTATTATTCATAAATAACCAATTCAATTAAAATAATATTGTTGTAATTAATACTGACTATGCTGGAAGGATTATTTTACTGTTTTCTATAGAAAACAGATAGTAACCTGTATAATATCATATTTCCAGTTTTACAACTTTTAAAAACACTAAATGTAAATTAAGGTAGCCAGGTTTGACAGGTATAACTGTGTCAAACATCACTTTTTCAACAATCTCATTCCGAACATTTATCACAGGGCTGTGAGGCAGGCCTCACTTCCTCACACAGAATACCCAGAATACCTGAGAGGATTAGTTATTCAAGGGGCATGTGCGTGCCACATAAGCATTCATCTGTGTCATATAGAACTGCAGAATTCATTTATTAATAGAATTAAAATAACAATGTAAAAATCAGACACAATTCCTTAAAAAAGTGATGTTCTAATTATAGACATAATCCTAATCCTATTTTCAGGTTTATGTTTATGGTGTATAAATATTATCCAAGAAACAAATTATTGGAGTAATTTGTGAGTGCTGACTTTTTATTGAAGGGGCTTAAAATTTAGAAAACATTATGCAAATAATGTAATTTACAAATTAACGGATGACCTAATATATTTTTGTGTTTTAAAATTACAGGTTTTCAAAGAGTAAGACAAATATAAAAGGCAGACACAAATAGGAAAAAAGGATTTATTTGTAAAGCACTTCCATCAATGCCCTGAAAAGATTAGGGACTAAAAAAATACAAAGTATTCTACAAATAAATAAATACATGTCTCTATTTTCCTAGAGTAAATGACCAGTCGACTTGTGCAGCGGCTCCAGTGTTAGAAAAGATCTATCTCTAATATCATGGCCTCATTTAGCCTTCACACGTTTCCATAGATAAGATTTGGTCCTTGAAAATGGGTTCATTGTTAACAGCAGTTGTTTGTAAATAAATGGAGTATTTAAATAGAAAATCAGTGTTATGCAGCTTGAATTCAACTTTCACAAACTTAACATGTCTTTAACTTAAATATGACCAGTAGTCGGTCACTCACACTCATTGTAGAATAAACACAATAGCAACATTGTCCTGTGAATTCCTTAATGGAAAGTTACAAGTGTATGTTAGTTTACCTTCAGCATGTGCCTAAACCCAAGTGTAGGGTGCCCCTCTTATCTGCAAATAGCTTCATTGAAATCTGTCACTGTGGTGCTGGCAGAAACCCATCTGTTTCAGCCGTGAACATGTCTGATGAAATGTGTGTCTAGAGTGAAAAATACATTGTTTTAACCAAAGTGTAAGCTAGTCACCCACACAACTAAAAAACATTTATGTAAAAGGACTGAGCCAATGGCCTCTGGGCACGGAACGTCAGTTGGCTTATTTATATTCAAAATAGCTAACTTCTGCACTTATGAGCATGTCCTGCTAGTGCTTTTGATGAAGTATTCACCTGATTTGTGAAGTATTTGACATGGTTTCTGAGACATCCGCTATAACTCACTGTTCACTGCCTGATTTTCTGAATATTTGTTGCGGTGAAGTGTTGCGGTGAAAACACCATAAAAATGAACAGAAAATGCTCAAATACAGAAGTTAGTTAATACAGAGCCTGTGAAAATGTGAAAATGTGAAAACTCAGCACCAAACAGAAAGTCTAGCAAAGCAAAATGAGAAAAAACATTTTGCTTTTGCCTTTGTTAATTTTCCCAGGCTCTGTTCATACAGCAGCACAGACACTGTGGCAAACATAAACCCCTTGACAAGTGCTAAAACTGCTGATGAGAGCAGTGATTGATGCATTTAGAATAAGTCCTTGTTTTGCAAAGCAAGGATGAAAGAGCCGTAACAGCTTAAACTTCATTTGCCACATAAGGCACAACTTGATAAATACAACAGGCTGCCAGAGCAGACGAGTTTTTACACAAGAACTATTCACAAAATATACACTCAAAAATACCAATACAATGAAACTGCACTGTAAAAATAGCTACAACAGAATTAGAAACTAAATATCATGTTAACATCTCAAAAGTAGATGTATTACTGGATATTTTCATGACCTCTTCTTTATCAGCCCCAGACAGACAGGGAGTGAGCGTGCATCAGGGCACTGGGGTTAACTGAGGTCATGCATCATAAGCGTCACTTCAAACCAGTCACTGTATGGGACATTGTTGTAGAACTTCCACATGTTACGATTCCTGAGGGACCACCTCCATCACCTTTTGACACATGGCAGTGGTAGAGACTGAAAGAATTAGAAAAGAAATGATTAAAAGTCAAGAGAACTGGCTGACAGTATAACTGAGCCCCTAAGCTTAAAGAGTTCTCCCACAGGTAGTTCAGAACAAAAACAATATAATTTCCTCTATTCTAATGTATTTTAAATACAATACTTAAAATACATTATGCTGAGAACACCCAAAACAGCAAATTATGTTATCAGGATGCCAGACCTCGTGTTTTTTTCCACTTATTTTTGGAGAGGGGTTAAATCAATTATTAATTTATATTATTTACAAATATTGAGGAAGATTGTTTTGCTTCTAGTGATTTCTGTTTGAGAAAAAGAAACAACACAGCTACAAAATATAGCATACATTAAGGCATTCAACCAAAACTGAATGTTTCAGGGGGTAAAGAAATCTAAAGTTATTGCACTCACAAATAGCATTGAGGAGCCACTTGGGTTTGTTCTTCCAATACACGCCGAAAAAGTAAACGGGAACACCAGTGGCAATGATGCCAAAGCCAATAGCGCACTCAATCGGCGTCTTCCAAAACGATACAATGATGAGAAAGAGACACGCCAACACAAAAGCGACTGGCAACAAGATGTTCACCTATGGAGAGACATCACATGTTAACATTTTTAAACACAGGAAGTTTCATCCAGCGCATAGGGAGAAAAGTGTCATTATTTGATTGCAGCTAGTGGGAGCATAGATTGATGGCTTAAGAGTAGCTTCAGGATTAGCACAAACTAGTGTAGTAGTAGTACAGTAATATTAATGCTTTTTTTTATCATTATCCTTTAAACAAATAATCTTCACATTCCAAAGTAGAAATTTTATCCAAATGAAACTATACAGTTGAGTGAGTGGTTCTAAGACACAACTGTCTGCTTACTTTAATTGGACGTTCGAGTTCGGGTTTCTTATAACGCAGCCACATCATTCCTAAAATCGCCATGGCAATGCAGAGCCAGTTGAAGAAACTGAAGAAGTTGATCACTGAGAAGATGTCGTCGGAGAATGCATAAAGAAGAGTCATCAAACACTGGAGAGATTCAGAATGTTAGCGTAAACAACACAGAAATACAGTATATGTGCAAAGCGTGCATGAACGTACCGTGAAAATAAGAGATGGCAGAGGCGTGAGCAGAGTGGGGTGAATCATGGACAGTAGGCTGGGCAAGTGACCCTCACGAGAGCCCACAAAGAACAATCTGTGGACAGACAGAAACATGTAAACTCTGTCATCTTTCTTCACACGCCAACTCCCCAACCCTTCCCCAAACACTGAGGGGCAAGCCTTTCAAACCAATTATCAGCTGTACATATTTATAATTAAATATAGAATGGGGTGAGTGGAACCAGAGAGGCCATGAAGCAAGCTGTACGTGTTGGCCCGATACTCGAGATCAACTAGTACCAGCGGAGCTTGTTTACTTGGCCTTTTTAAAGGCTTGTGACTCAAGATTTTGGGGCACATAATTTGCTTGTTGTACCTATCAAAGCTTATTGTTCACTTAATATACAGTAAACTATCATATTAGTAGTTAGTTCTACTTTTCATTCAGCCAATCAAACATCCACTATATTTTGTTCCGCTTCCAAAATTCCCATTTCTTCAATCTGCACAAATTACTTGGTTGAAGTGTTCATAAACAATTTGGGGAACTCATATTCATGGTCTAGACAAGCTGTGAAAGCAGTTTTAGCTTCCCTTTAAATTTTGCACTGAAATGGTGGGGATTATTACTATAAAGAGGCAGAGCTTTCCCAGTTTTGAACCAGAAGTCTATGATCCTTTTTCTATTTCTAAACGGTTTTCAATCAGTGTTGTGTTTTACAATGAACAAAAGCTAAATTTACTGATCTTTTTGTGATAGTTTAAACCTAAGTACATGGAAATACACAAAAGGTCTTTTTTAAAACTTCTTATTCAATACATTACCTGGAGGAGGTAAATAAAGAGCCATTGACTGATCCAAAGCAGGACAGTCCAACAAACACTGGGATTATCCAGGACATTGGACCAAGGTAGCAGTTCCCAAAATCCTACAGAAAACAAATGTTTAAAATACAGATAACACAACATTTTTGGTGTACGCTATATTGTGTACTGACCACAGCCACTGCCTCAGAGTTGAGCATCTGATCTGGAGACAAGGTGGTGAAATAGGCCAGATTTGTGAGAACATAGACAACTGTTACTATAGGTAACGAGATGATGATGGCACGAGGAAGATTCCTAAAAATAATATGAAGAGATGAAATAAATCAAATTTACAAAGCATTTTCAGAGCAGTAACGAAAGATATGAAATAGGAAAAATGCATACTTACTTGTATGGCTCTATCATCTCCTCCGTTACAAAATTTAGGTAATTCCTTTAAAGGGAAAAAGAAGTTAGATTTTTGCAGTCTATTATAAATGTGCAAAGTCTTCAAATCTTGTAAAGTATACTTACCAACCACCATAAGCAAATAAACCACTGTATAATGCCAGACCAATACTGCCAAAATCATATTTAGACCCTGTAAAAGAATTTTCTGGAAGCAGGTCATCTGTGCCACCTAGGAGAAAACAAAAAGAAGTGGGTTATTATAAACTAATTCCAAGTTCCTTTGGCTGCCTAATATTGTAGACAGACAGGTACAGCCTGAAGGAATTGCAATAATGAAAAACAAATGAATCAAGGACTTTGGGGGGCGGTGGATTTATGAATGAGACACAGCACTACAACTTTATTGGAACTTCTTAATCACACCGGAGATTTATAACCTCGATTTTTTTGGAGGTTTGTTGAATATCCACAACACATTCTTATACACTCTGCCCCCTACAACATGCACCCGCATTCTCAGACATTTGGACGGTTGCTAAACCAACAGCCCGGGGCCACTGTTGGTACTGTAGGGTGAGCCCTAAGCCCAGTGCAGTGTGGGAACAGCCTGCTTACTGCACTGGACGTCTGCCTGACTGTCTCACACCAGTGGACCAGAGACAGCCACCTGGCCTGGTTCGACTCAATTAAGAAATAATAAACTGCACTCTAGAGAGCAGCTTACAGTGAGCTGTAGTTTGAGAAGGAGATTAATTCCAAGTGTAATTTAGAGTTAAAATGGTTCCTGGCTGTTCAGTAAATATGACTTTTAAACTGACTTCTTAAGTGATTTTAATATTTTACACTACAGTGAAGTCACAAGACTAAATCCCAGTGCCACCATTTGAAAAGGGACCTACTCAAGTTCTCATGTGACCAGCCACCTCAGGCCTCACGTGATCTTTCCAAAACAATGTACCCCCACCCCCTCACCCCAACCCCCAGGCTCCCTCAGGTTACATCCAGGTAAAGCGGACCTGATGTTATCACTCACTAGTACTTCCTCTTTAACTTAATGCTGCGATAGACATGCCAATATGAATGAATAATAAATAAATAAATAAATAATAAATAAATAAATAAATAAATAAATAAATAAATAAATAAATAAATAAATAAATAAATAATAGTTCGAATTAAAAATGTGCATATTATTTGAAGTTGTAATTTTTGGTATCTACAGTTTTACTTCACTCACAATCTGACGCCAGCCGGATTGTGAAAGCAGGGCTTTTCTGCAGCTAATCAGATTACATTTGTCTCTAATCTGAGTGTGCAGTAGGCCTGACTCACAAAAAGGATAAATATGTTACAGGAAGCACCAGCAAAGGCGTATTTGGTGGTAACTATAGGTTTGGATTAGCGGAGCATGTCTGAAATTGTCTGTCAGGTGTAGTTACTACTATTAACCTTTGTTTAAATCTGAGTAATCTGCTGGATTTGTGCAGGATTTGAAAACATTCATTACACGTGCAAAGGCAAATAAAAAGTGCTTTAGGAGAGCACTCCAGTTTTAAGGGGCAACTACCCTCCACACAGAAACAAATCTGTAACAAATGGGGGATTAGTCCTGTGCATTTTCTGCCTTGAACAATTCCTAGACGAACAAGGGATTACACTGACTTGTTTCTTGTCGAATCATTTAACTCACTAGACTCGTTTGCACTGACTCAGTGAAGATTATGGAATCTCAGGTAGCTGTATCTGCTTGAGCTTAGACTAGTTAGTACTTCTAAAGAAAATGGACTACTTCTTATCAAGACTGTGTAGTATGCACTGTTGGAGGGAAAATGTAATGTAATGTGTTTTTAAAGGAAAGAGGTGATCAATTGTGGGCAAGTCTCCAACAACCTCATTCTGGTCTTCATCAGAGATCCAGAAGGATTAGTATACATACTTTCCCCTGTAATTTTTATGCATTGATTTCCCGAAGAGCACCTGCTTTACTCTTTTCATTACTTCCTGGGGTTTTATGCACAGTTTCTCTTTGAGAAGACTAACTTTAAGCTGAATGGTGTCACTGATTGCTGAGTTATTGGAACTTTAACTTTCCAAACTGATGCCCACTGTTACATGGTTTTCTGTTCTGCTTTGCAACAATTTGAGTGAGTGTCTTGGTTTTGTTAGCCCACTAGTCAGCTGATGCGGGACCTGTGACCTCCACACAAATGGTCAGTCAGTTCATGAGGCCTTAGATTTATAGCATGTCCCTGAAGAATGAATATGGAAAGGGCCTCTTTTTAACTATCATGTCAGTGTGACAAGCACTTCTGGGGTAAAACACAGACTAAAACAATGCATTTAACAAATACTGAAACAATTCTTCATGTAGAAAGCCTAAAACATTGCAATATTTGGCAAATTTAGCAAAAATACTTTATGTGTTATTTTGGTTTGAATTTCTATAAAACGTTGCCAAATGTACAGAAAAGTAAAAAAACAATAGTAATCACAAGTTTAGACTGTAATGTTAGAAAACAGACACAGGCAGTCAGTGTTATTGAAATTTGTTTTGGGTTTGTAGATTAAGGCAAGAAAATAAAGAGGGCAAGTGCGGTCGTGGTGTCAAAAGGTCAAGGGTCAGGGCAATCTACAGACGGTCAACTGTGACTCGACACAGGATAGTTGTAATCATATAAGCACATTATTTATCCTCAAGTCTTTCTACTCCTTGTTTTGTTTTTCAAGAGACACTTCACATTTTGTTATTTTTAGTCTAACTTGTCTCCTGCAAGTGCAGGACATTTAGCCTGCCAAAGGTGCAAAGTGGGCCCTAGCAGCAGCAAAGTGGGCCACCTTCAAAGAACCTGAATAATAGCAGCAGCAGATCAGCAAGCCAAAAGCCTTTTGTGCTTAAACCTGCTGTCTCAAGATTTCATCAATAAATGTAAGAACAAACAAAGGCTAGAAAGCGTTTGCTGGTCTTTTATGAACACAAAAATAAGCTGCTTTGGCAACACTACAAAATGTCCACAGTCCAAGCAAAAGACTTGTCTCTAAAAAACTTGACCCTAACCCTAACCCTAACCAATCTGTATTTGATACATTTTATTTTGTATATAATTTTGGGGAGTTTAATGTAATTGATTGTGTCTACATTATGAAAAAGCAATGAAAATAAAAATGGCTACTTTTATATGCACATGATAATCATAAACTATGAACTATCATTTGAACTACCAATTAATTATTTATCTTATGTTTAAACTATGGGGGCAAAAATTAGACTATAGTGGGCCGCCATAGTCTCTTCTATTAATGGCAAACAATGTAAATCGATTCATAAGGCACATTACCTAACTGTAGGCCTATTATTGCTAGAAGAGTGGAGGTGTGTTAAAATACTCATGCCCTAATATATGCAGAAAGGAAATCCCAAATGTAACAGGGTAAAGACGTTTTGTGTTCAAAAGTGCAAGAATTACCTAGACCAATCTTCACAAATCCTATGATAATGATGAGGGCCAGGGCTAGGAGCTTGGCTGCAGCAAAAAAGTCCTGCACTCTGGTAGCCGCCTTCACACTGTAGCAGTTCACAAACGTCAGCAACACTGAAAAAAGAGAGATATTGTTCATTATAAACGTGGGATATCTTTGCTGTAATTATTCAGCTTTTTCAAAAGAATACTCATTAGTTGCCAAAATCACATTTTCTGTTTCTAGAAACTTCATCAACACAAATTTGTCAAAGATAGACTTGCACTCTATTAGAAGTGATTAACTAAAGCACAAAGTCCCTTCAAAGCCTCTAAATTAGGCCAAGAGACGGACAAAGCACAAAGAAACTCTGTGTTAATGAGGACTACAGTAGAGGGCACTCCATATTGTGAGCAGTCAGTGTCAGCGGGTACAGACCTACTCATGCATACATGCACAATTCCCACAGAGAGACAATTACCAAATTTCTGCACAGGCCAAAAGAGTTATGCCTGTGTGAAACAACCCCCAGTGACCCATTCCAGACCATACATCCCAGTCATGCACATACACAGCGTGAACTGAGTAATCCTAAAGGAGTCTCCAGGTCCACCGCTTGTCATGCGGACCCAGTCAGGATTTAGTCCTCACTCAACCAGCAGCTTAGCATTAGAGTTACTCCTAGTAAACTCCACCCAACCTAAGTCTTTTTCTATAAACATGCGTCATGTTAATATCAGTTCACTCCACATGGATAGAGAACACCTGCTGTGTAGCAAGTATTTAGATCTGGGGCAAGCTCTGAAGTTTGGCTGCTACAATAGATTTTGAGCTTTTATAAATATGAAAATAAAAATTCATTAAATAAATAATGATTTTAGACTTTAGAATTTCAGTTATTATTATCCTTTACTACTTTTTAAACAAATCAATTAATAATTTTACTATTTTAGTCTTTTCTTTTTTTCACATACTGAGCAGGAATGTCTATATTAACACAGAATAATTCTTTGGTGTGGTCTGTGAAAGCACCATTCACACAAGGACATCCTCCTTCACGGACAAAATGATGAAATAACGCGGCATTTAGTCACGCCGAGAATTTGGACCTGCTGCACGTGCTACTACTCCAGTGATGTTAAAGAAGCGAATGTGTTAGGTCAATAGGATGTGTATACATGCTAAGGGTGTGGTGTGTTTAGTTTGGACATTAATTAAAGTATATTAAAGTGTTACTTTTGTCTTGCTTTTACACTCTGCTGTCGCGTGTACACAGAGGTTGCATCATCTCCCGGGCAAAAGGAGGATGGCTGCGCTCTCTGGGTGTACTTACAGATACAAAGGCACGCGACCAGCTTGGCTCCACTCTCGGGGACGGAACAGACGGGGAACAGCGGCTTCAGCAGGTAAGTGGCGAACACATAGGCGACAATATATTGCGAAGACGGTCGGATGATGAGCAGCTCGATCCACAGTTTCAAGAAAGCCAACAGGGACCCATACACCTCCAGGATGTAGGCATAATCCCCGCCAGACTTTGTGATCGTGGTCCCGAGCTCGGCGTAGCACAGCGCTCCGACGGTGGAGAAGACCCCGCAGACAGTCCAGACCACGAGGGACAAACCCACGGACCCTGCCTCTTTTACGACACCGGTGGGAGTGACGAAGATGCCCGAGCCGATGATGGTGCCCACGATGATGGCCACGCCGTTCATGAGCGTGATGGTCCTCTTGAGCGCGACCCCATCCCTGCCTCCTCCTCTCCTCCCGCTGGACTTTGGACGTCCCGGGCACTAGGGCTCCAGTTTCTGTCGTCTCCGATGGGGTCCCCGGTGACAGCATCCTCTCTGTGACTTGCTTGTCTTCCTCCTTACCTATAGAGGAATTGGAGTTTCTCTTTTTTAACCCCGACATCTTCTCTGACGGTTGTTTTCCGCGTTACACACACTTGCAGTCTTCACTTCCCGTTTGGCCCGTTCCCCGCCGGCTGCAACACCACGAGGAGTCCCCGGCTCTTGGGCTGAGTCAGTGCGGCGTGTTTCTTGGCGTAGCTCTACTCCAGTGAACCAAACCATGCAACATCATCACAACCAGGCTACGTCAAGTCCAGCCCCCTGCTTCGTGCTCTTGCGTCCCAGTACAATCTCCTCCGCCGTGACATATTTGCGCTCTCTACTGGTGAAAGGCGGTATAGCGTTGAGCAATGTCAAAAAAATTGTGTTACAGATGTTTTTTTTTTTTTAATAGTAAAAAAAATAATAATAATAATTAAATGATTAGATGAAAATGTGAGCTAAAATATAAAATGTATAACAGAATAACAGACAAAGAAGCAACGTCTAATTCAATCAGTGTTAAATGCGTAATTTAACCATGTAAACCAGGGCAATTCAACTTAAAAGCACTCTCCAGTCATTAAATCTGGCTCCTGACCCATTTTCCAAACATTGGAAAATATATTTGTTGTTTTTTATATATTTTATTTTGGGTTAGTCATATGCAGCTTTAGTTTAGACCTGGTTTGTTCTTGTTCCACACTAATGGCTTAGTTTTTTAGGTTAAAGGACAAATATCATGCATTTTTTTGCCTTGTTCTCGTCCTTCACTCATGCTCCTGAGCACGAACACGTTGAAATCCCATGTACCAAAACATATTTTTAATAAAGTGCTGTAGAGCACACAGTCATGTGCTTCCCGCATAAAGTTACAGTTAGAGCTTGATCTACTGGTTGCAAAATAAATTGTAGAAAGAAAACAATTGATTTTTCTTTATATACTAATAATGCTAAATAAACATTTCAAAACCAGACTGGATCGTTAATGAATTTAAAACAGTACACAACAGGGTTTTCTAAGGCTAATGTGAAAAACCTTTCAGCAATGTAAGATTAACATTAATACCCCAAAAAGTCAATAATGCATATGTGTTGCCGAGATATCTGACTTTTTGTGTGAAAATAATCAAACTCGATTTTTCCCACCTCACAGTTTACTACAAAAGTAGCATTTTGTCACAAAACAGCCTGCTATGTACTGCCTGAGTCTAATAATAAACTATTTTATTTCTCCTACACAGCTGAAAGCAGCGTTCTTTTTGGCTTTGGGGGTCCACCGCAGTTATATTTTGCTGTTCCAAAGCCAAACCAACTCTTAACAAAGGTATTATTAGTAACCATGGACTAAAGGGTTTGTGAGAGCTAAATAGTTTTTAGGGCATTATACTGATTGATTATTCATGTATTTGTTTACACCTGATTGTAGGTCATCACTGCTGAACTTGTCTAACAATACGACTTAAAAATGTAACATCCTATGCTTTTTAGAAATGCACCTAAACCGGCTAAACTGGTTTTAAATGGGACAAATTGCCTGAGGAGTAGAGCCGCCGCCTCCCTCAGTTACATACTATATTGTGCAACCTTATCATCATCCAATCCACAGTGAGAATTAAGGCCCTTCGTGTTCAACAAACACACAACAAATTTCACCTTCAAGAGGCGTAACGAGGCGTGCCCAGTTTAATTAAACCTTTTTCGAAAATGACATGCTGCATAGTTATTTGTAAATCTTTTTACCAAGAAGTGTGTGAGTCAAAACCACAAGAATGATAATCAGGCTGCCACAAACACACTCATACACTAAATAAATATATTATACATAATATATAAACTATTCAGAAAACAGAAACAACTTTTTTATCCCTCCATATTTTCAAGACTGACACCATAGCCACCCAAAGAAAACAAAACATATGAAAACTATGACAACTGTGTGACACAATACTTGTTCCTACACCACACCCCAAACACATTATATCAAATTGGCTCTTTTTTCTTCTGTTGTATTTTCAAACAAAAGAAAAAAAAAACATTGAGCTTTTCAACAAATTAGAAGGATGTGGTGTCGTCATTTTGGGTTAACATTACAGCACATGCCGTTGCCTGTTGTGTCCTGTCTGAACAACTCAACTTTAAAATGGCAGAAAGCACAACAAACTGTTTTATGCCTTAAAGCAACCCTCTGCACTTGTCTTCGTTGATGGTTGGTAAAAGCACATCGTGTTATTCAGTGCCACAGACAGACAATTTCCTGTGAGGATATGGACAATATTTCTCTCCCTCAAAACCAGGCCAATGCAGTACCTTAATTTCAGGTCAAACTTAGAGCCCCAAATACACCTTAATCCTGTCTGCTCCCTCTGTCTCAGATATGAGCTTCGGACCCCCAACAGTTATGGGAACAAACAGCACAAAACTTTCAACTCCAGAAAGACTAAAATACAAATACGGTGTGATTCCAATGTTCCTGTCTTTTAAACTTGCTCTTGGGAATCTTTATGTTGACTTTTTATGAATTAGAACTTTAAAAAAAAAAGTTTCTCACATCAAGAATTGAACTAGAACTAGGGCTGGGCGATATGGCAAAAAAATTGTATTACAATTTTCCAAGAGGCAGATCATGATTTAATTTTATCACAATTCTTGTAGACTATTGTCTTATTGCCTTTGAAGTAAATACAATCATATACTTTTCTGAAAGTTCCTACTTTACTGTGATTGGTTAAATCCAGCTGTCACTCACTCAGAGCAGAACAGAGACTTACCAGTGTTGCCAGATTGTCAGAGAAAAACCTGATGAAGCTTTTGAAAAAAATCCAAAGACAAGCGACCTCAGCCCATAAATAAAGTTATTCAAACAAACAATTAATTTGAACAGTGTTAGCATTTCTAACACTAATAACAACTTTTGAAAATATGCTAAAATCCATGCTTCATTCATAAATAGATATATTTTTGTAAATCAACCCTGAAAATTCACCTGGAACTTGACTTGAAACTGCAGCACAAAAGACTCTTCAAAATTCATAAGACTATTAAAAACAGACGCCCAAATTCTTTCTAAAAAAACAAACAAACTTGGCAACCCCTCAGGCTAACAGAAGTAGATCAGAAATAACTGTCTATATTTTAACAAACAGATACATTAAATAGAGAAATGAGAAATCACAATTTGACAATTTCACCAAAAAAGCTGATTGTCACAATAGCGAGCTCACGATTCGATTTTTATCACCAAGAACTCTTATCTACTGACGGCAAAGATTGTTAGTTAGTGGAAATAATCAGAGCGATCTTGTCTGATGTGCTATGGCTGCAGAAATGACAGACAGAGACAGTTTATCAAAGTAGAAGTGAATCGATGTTAAAACACAATTAAAAACTAACTAAAAAAGTCAGTTCAGCAAATGGCCTTTAAATGAATGGGAAGTTGATGCTCCTGTGCCTTTTTGTTACTGAAATCAGCCAACGAGACACTGTGTTATTAGACTTGCTGATAACATCTACAAATTACTTCACATAGTCAGGCCTGGTAAAAAAAAAACGTCTCCTTTCAAACCAAACTTGCTCCCATCATGATTATGGCTGATATGTGCTTTGAAGAGGTTGTGTTTTTTATCAGTATAATTTAGAGGTTATCGCTTATAAATCTGTATATTGCGTATTAAACTTGCAATAGCACTGCTTTACAAATAAAATAAAAACATGAATAACTAGAATTATATATATATATATTTATTAGTAGTTGTAGTACTAGCATTCTTGAGTGATGTGATAATAATGTTTGTGGCATGTAGGCACAATACAAGGCATGGGCATTTGCCAAAAAAGAAAAGCACGTTTTGTACTTGTATTGGCCACAATCAAAGGCACATATTCATACAGATTCCTGACATGTCTTCAGTCTCCCACAGTAAAAGAGGCCTTGAAAGGAGCACAGAGACAGAGTAAATGCAGTTATGATGGGAACAGGTCAGCGCTGTGACTCCAGGTGGGTGTGAGAGAGCTTCGGCTTGGGCAGCTGTTGTAACATACACTTTGATTCAGCCTTTCTTTCAAAAACTCAAGTAATTAAACAAACAAACAATGTCTTTCTTTGAAGGATTATTGTTAAACTTTTCTGGCACATTTGTGATCTCCTTCTGCAGGTGTACTGTGATAGAAAATAACAAAACTTCTATAGACACTGTATTTAAAACTAAGGCATTGATTTAAAGGGGTAATAATTGTTCCCCAAACGGGGGATCTCTGGGTTTATTTTAAAAACACAAGAAAGGTAGAATTTGAAACTTTTGGAAGAGAAAAATATTTTTGTTTGCAATGAATCACGAGTTAATATTTTGAGACAAAATCAAAATGATTTAGCAAATATTCACGATTCATGACAAACATTGAAATCTTTTATTTTCTTTTGTTCTTATTGTCAAACACATTACTTTTACACAAGTTTAACTAGTTTTATCAAATCAAATTATTAATGTGACAAAATTGTTTAACTGCCTTTGTTTTACTTTAGATTCAAGGAAAAGACTGAATTGGAATTTTTTGAAAGACAGAATTTTGCGTCTTAAATTGCTTCTAAAATTGTCGAATTATTATTCTTAAATTAATATTCACAATTATTGATTAATCTAATAATCTTGAAATCTGCAGCTCTCTGACTGGCTGAGCTTGGGTGGTCCTCTCCAGTTTTAGTTTGCTGTTTGTAAAAAGTGGTATTTAAGCCAGAATTTCCACCAAAAATGAATACATGTCGATATTAACCATGTGTCGAGGGTTTTATGAGAGGAAATTGTCAGATTTAAAGTTAGTTTTTAATCATGTTATATCAATGGTTCTTCACAAACAGAGTTGTCTATGAGATACTCCCCCCTCTGGGTCTCAGAAAACAATCTTCTGAATTTAGAGAATTTGTGATGGCATTCATAAATTTGAGATTTTATGTTCATACGTCACCCAGACTTGATTTAAGCATTTCTGCAGCTTTAGCATATCAGACAAGCGTGATTATTTCCAGTGTAACTTCCTTTGCAGTCAATAGAGGGAACTATAATTCAATTCCTGACGTTGGAAACACTTGAGTGTATTTTTTTTTACAGAATGCCCATGCATGTTTAAAAGACTTGAACAATGCAGATGATGCACCACATTTGTCCTTTAAATGTGCACTGTGTAACTTTTAACCAAAAATAAACTTGAATAAATTCATGTTTTTTCTATTTATTGAGTTAAAACCGTATTAAAAATCTGAATTTTTACTTTGAGTGAGTTTATGTGACCCCAAAATGAGCTGTTTTTGGCCTCCTCTTGAATGTTTCCATGGAAAAGCTCTTCCTTTTACTGTATTTTTTTCAAATTATTGCATAAAGCGTATTTATCCATATACAGAATGTAACAACGTATGGTGTCTAACTTTCTATTTTTGCAGAATTGTGTAGTTGACCTCCAGAAAGTTACACAGTGCACCTTTAAATTCAAAAGACATTTACTAGCTCTTTAACTTAAGTTGATCTACACAACTTCTCCTAAGGGAACGGCTGTTATCCTAGAATACACCGGCTCATTCAAGTCCTACTACAGCACCTGCGGACGTTTACACACAGTTCAAAGTGCAGGGGTCTCCAGTCAGTCTGCACAGCCCAGTACAATCAAGGGAAGCCCCCACAGAAGCCCCACTGTGTCCTCCGGAGAACACGCAGCGATGCACAATAAACAGCCTCAGATGGGCCGCTCAGGAGAGGTGGGACTGCCAGAGTAAACACCCCACCCTGAGGCCCGCCAACTGGTGGGTGAGGTTCCTAAACATCCCCTCTTCAAAGAGGGAGTGGAGCAAGGATTCTGGGACAACCAGGTTTGATTCATTCCTACCTAAGGTATTTGCAGGTGGCTAGTGGATGGGAATAAATATATTGTGATCATTTTGCAATTAAAAAGTTTCATCATTAGCACACTCTCATTTGTATTTGGATTCATTCTTGCATGTTTGAGTAATCTGGTCCTGCAGCTGTTTGAGAACTTGCAATTAGAATTCAAGTGAATTCAAGTTGCCACTTACTACAATACATTTTTTTTCTTTAAAATGCTGTTAGAAATCTGTATTTCCCTTACCATTATAAAGCCAGGGCGGCCCTTCCTGCTAACAGCACCCACCCCCTGCTTATCACATTTTTTAATTTTTCAGTTAAAAACTTTAGCTTCATGTTGTGTCCCAAATTAGCTACTTTAAACGGCATTCAAAGTCAACTATTACTATCAATAATCTTAAACCTGCAATATACCTGTCTTGCAAAGCCAATAGACATTTTAAATAAAATTCTACCTTATTAGTTCTGCAGTTTTGAACATGTTAATGTACCTGTTTATATTTGTACCTGATTATATTTCTAAGCAGTTTATATCAGTTTTGTTTTAGAAAAAAAGGTGAATTGCTGATACTGAAAAACACATGACTAATTAAATAAAGAACACAAAAGTTCATAAATCTCATTAAAATTATTTTATTTCCATTTTTGCCATATTTTAAAATCACTTAAATATGGTTCTTTTAAGGCAGCACAGCTAAACCAACTTTCTCCAGAAAAAGTAGTGGAGCAGAGGCCCGAGCACGTCAGGAATGTAGGCTGCTGTACAGGAAAAATAAACAACGTTCAAATATGTGATCCATGTAAATGTATATGAGGAAACACTCAAATACTGAGGAAAGCAAAGAGTCACACCTGCTAAAACACTCAAACAGGAGAAAAAATAAAACTCAAACAGTATGAGATCATAACAAATGAATATGAAGTCATTCAAAAGTTACATTAAGAATCAACAAAGGCATAAAATCATAAATCTACAAGATTTACCACAGTGCTTAAACTGAGAAGAGATACACAAAACATTGAAAATGGAAATCATTCTGGTCACTTTTAAAAGTATACTTTTTTTAAGTAATTGTAGCGTTATAAAAAAAAAAAAAGATTTTACAGCACAACTGGCTTTTATGTCCAACTTTCTGCTGCACCTGCTGCCACTTCTTTTCAAGGCGTTCGTTTTTGTATTTGCTAGAGGCCTCATCGTAAAGAATGGTCCCACTGGACGTCCCCACAGGGAGAGCCTGAGGGTGTGGACTGTTTCAAATGGGCCAGGGGCTTGAGATGGATTCTTTCATTGTTGCTCTGGAATCCAAAAGACTACCGTGACCTCTGCTGCCCATCAGCTTGGAACAACATCTGCACTTTCTATTCATTCTCATGCTTATTAATCTTTTGTTCAGTAACACATACAGTTTTCGTTTTTGAATCTATGAAACAGCTACAGTGAGTTAAGCATTTACAATGTGTAACATAAATGTTCACTGAACTTCCCACAGGACATTTTAAAAGTGTAAATGATATTGTGCACTCCAGGTGAGATAAACGTTATTTCCAGTGGCTTAACAAAGTAAAAATAACTGACTCAAAACTATTTTAAACCACCAACCTACTACTACTATGTTCCTACGTGCTTTGTACAGGAAAAAATATACAAACAAAGTCTAACCACCACCACCACTTGTGCGTATGACGACTTTTAATAATGCGGAGAATACAATGTATTCAATACTTCACACCCTGCTCTACCATAGTAGTAAGAATGATTTGATTATTTACAATTATATTATTTTTGATAAAATGTAGTGAGTACCAACAAAATATGACGAACAATGACACCTTTCAGGAACTAATAATTACCCCGACTGGTAAAACAGGTAAAGACGATAATGTGTGAACCAAAGTTTAGAACAATCCCAGAGTTACTCAATGGCACTTTTACAAGGCACTGAGCTATTGAGACCATTGTGAGAAAGTACCATCTGAGATGAGAAAACAATTCATTCAGTTACGCTACAATCAGGGGGTACTCCAAAATAGATGAATAAAACTGTGACAAAGGATTTACCTAACTTTCCTGGCAATGGTGACATTTTTAAAATGAATGTCAAATGCATTGTTTCTGTATGATAAAGTTAAAATATATATTAGCTGTAATATGTACACTATTGCATGTATTTCCTAAACTCAAGAATAATCGGATATACCGAAAAATATTCACTGAAACAACTGCATAGAAATGAACAATCAATCTACATTACATTACATCTACATTTTGAGACTGTTCCTGAACTATGTTAAAATCTCGTGGGCTTGGTGAAAACACTTTGCTACAGTAACTGCATGTTGTATAAAATTATGTTTAAAACTGTATTTTCCAAACAGTATATCCCTTTTCATTTGCATCTACTGAAAAGTCTGACTCAGTTGTTAAAACTACTGTTGTATGTACAGCAGGAAATGGAGAATCAGATTTACACTAAAAATTAATATTGGCGCAATGCAGTGTGTATTTCTACACAGTATTTTAGTTACTATACAAGTGAATGTTGTATAATTGAAGTTCAATTATTATTACTGTTTTTTTATTATATATAAATAGTCAATACAAAGATAATATTTTAGTAACACAAATAATTTTATGATACAAACCTAGGTTTTGAGTGTCAACTTTCACTTGACAAAATCTATCATAAAAGATCACGATTAAAATAAGGCCAAATGAAATGATATCTAGATGATAGTTGCCTGCTGTTTTAGTGTGAATCTGACTCTCTGCTGTGTGTAGACAGTCTCCTAACACGTGAAACCAAAGAAGGCTTGTAACATGTGTGATTTGGTACAGTCACGGCTGTAATGGCAGCTCTGCGTGAGGCGATCTCTTCAGGACAGGGTTTAGTGGCTGTGCTCCTTCACCTCATCCAGCGTTGAGTCTTTGAGAAATGGGGTGAAGGAGGAGCGCACAGTGCGACCCCGGAGTGGCTGTGTCTCCCGGAAGTTGTTGACCATGCTCTTTTGGACCTCTTCCTCTGCAGAGGTAAACAAGAGGCTTCGAAACACTGCCAGCTGTGGAAAGGAAACAAACAATAAGTAAAACAAATAATAATATACTTCAGTTAAAGGAACTGTGTGTAAAATGCACATCTGGTGGGTTTAGATAAGTAAACTTGGGTTGCCAGAGTGTGAAATGGTTCATACTTAGAAGATTAGAGGCCACTGACCAATTAGAAACAAGGTTTGCAATGAATCATGGGTAATAGCATGATAGTAGATGTGCTCAAGATGCAAACCTTACATTTAGTTCCCTTAACAACTTCAATAACAAAGTAGAAATGAAAGATTTGCTGGGTGACATGTTTTTAGAGGGTCTGCAAAAACTTTTTCTTCATGGAGATGATATCGCTCTGTCTGTAGAATGTTAAATAAACTTAGAAATCTCCATGGAGACAAGCATGTGGCAACCAGGTCAAAGTTAAAGGCTTATCTTTGGAGAGACGAACCAGCTCACTATAACAAAGCTTGTTTTCAAGATATTTTGAGTAATAAAAACACACAGTGAAATAAACCAAAGATATATTTCAATGCTGTATTATGGAACATTCTGCAAATCATTAACATCACCATGGAGCCAGTCAAGGCAGGGCGGACTTTACCAGAAAACTTCTACAGCAGCACAATATTCTGCTTGTTTATGTTAAGAGACTTTGTGCTTTTGTTTGCAAGCAACTTAAACAAGACTTCTGTCTTTGTGATTAAATTATTTCATGCCAAGTACAATTGTTCTTCAATGGAGATGTATACGTAATTTTATTCAACAGTTGATTTCAATAGTTCCTAACTTCAGTTTGATTCAGGCATGATAATTATAACTGCTTGCTGTAGAAGAAGAAGAAGTGGGAGATAAAAATAATAATGATACAACTGTTTTGTAACTATGCACAAAATAATATTGAGTATATTGTAGTGTAATTTCACAACGTGACTTTACTGATTCATCTTCGGATCCATCCACATTTTGTGCCAGACTTAGAATTCAAACAAAACATTTAGTTTGTTGAACGATTGTCGCAAATAAAGTAACAACAAAGTAAAGTTATTTCAAAATAATATTACTAAAGTCACTAATACCTGCCTCTGTGCATTTTTTATCGTTATTCATTTCGAGATAATGCAACAAAAAAGGATAAAAGATTAGACTTGAGATAGTTTTTTATACTTTAACTTGCATTGTTACTTGATGATTTTAAATTGAAAGATTGACAACTAATCCTTGTCAATAAAAACATGCGGTTTGGAGCAGAAGTCAAACATTGAGGCAAAATATTGACATTTATTTTAAATTTTTTCCAAACAAATTGAACCCCCCTCCCCCCATTTATGATCATAAAAGTAATGTTTATCTTATTTTTGAAAATATATCCCAGATTGCCCAGCCCTATATCATGTTCAGCCTAAGACACAAATGACATAAGAGAAACAGCCTGAAACAGCCCAAAACTGTTTCAACCCCACTAATCTTGACTGATAATAATAAATAGTATGTATAGTTTTTTTCTTGAGGAACTGCCAGAGCAGGTGATCGTTTACAAACCTGATCATGGCTGACTTCGATGTGCTGCTTCATGACGATCCAGGTGACAGACTCAGTGAGAGGAGGCGTGGTCAGAGAGCCGTGGTAGGTCCAATAATCATCAATATTGGAGGGAAGTAAACATGCCGGATCAAACTTGGTGAACTCCACAACACTGTCCTGAAGAAAAGCATTCACACAATGCTATAAAATTCACTTCCTTTATAGGCTAATATTTGTAAACTTGAGTTCAATTTGATCAATCATTCTGCGAAGAAACTTGGCAAAACCCATTTTGCATTTAATCTTATCAATGTATCAACTAAAATGTATGATTTCAGCCTTGTTTCTTTGTGTACTGTCTGAGTTATAATTCAACAATTATCCTTTATTGCAATTTTTAAATGCTTTTTTGTTTCAGAGTTTGCACTGCTTACGGTGCGTTCACAATGTGGGATTAAACCTGGACCAGAGATCAGCGCCTAATGGATGAGCAACAGAGGTAGGGTAAAACTCACGTATGTTTTTTTGAAAACACAGGTGCAGATCTATAGGTAACTCAACTAAAAAAATGTGCAGGGTAACACTTTTTTAGAATAACAACAGGTCAAGTGTTTGCAAAGTTCTGGTCTAATCTAAATCTGTTAATACTTAAACCACCAACAAATTAATGAAAATTAATAAACTTTTCAATGTACCTCTCTAGAAGAATACCTGTACTCACTACTTGAGAAATATTTATTTTGCAGTAATACTCTTACTTGAATAAAAGTCCTTGTTACTTCTGCCAATGTAAGCAAACGTATATTAAACATTGACATTTGTTCCTTTAGATATAATTTACTTTTTCAATAAATCAGAGGAGTGTTAAGTCTCTTCCTGAGCAATTATTCCTTGGACCACTATTTTGTACTTTGCTTTGCATTATCTTTTGAACTAACTTCACTTTTACTTAAGCAGATTTTTGGCCTTTCTACTCATCTCTGATGACAAAGATGAGCAAAGAAATGTGAGACAAATGGCAAAAAGTAGCAGTAATATAGTAAAAAGTAATACTTTAGAGCACTATCAATAGAAACTGTACTGAATAATAATTACCCTTAAACAGATTCAAATCACAAAATCATTAACTGTTAATTACTTGATAAATGTGATTTATCTTACATTTCTGTTGATAAGCAGTCAATAAAACATTAAAGTTACTGTGTTGTCTCCAGTGAGACAGCAGGGGGAGCCTGTGGCTTTACTTAAATTCCCAAGTACAGACAATTGGCAAAAAAAAAAAAAAATAGGGCAACCGCAGAAGTATCAACATAAATCTAGGTGACTATACAAACGGGAAAACATTTTCAACATCACACTAATGTTGACATAGATTAGCATCAGTTAAAAACTCACTTTGTGTCGTATTGCTGGCAGCGCATCAACCAGTTTCTGCAACCCCTCATGTCTCTTGCCAATCTTATAAGAAAAAAAAAAATTAAGAAAAGTAAGCATTATTGAAAAACTTCTAAAGTGAATGTGTGATGTAACTGTGGTAGTGTATCATACTCACCTTTAGAAAGACTCCTAAAACAGCAAGGCCATTGTCCTCCACCACTGCTTCCTCAAATAAACTGTACTTGTCTGCATTCCAGTGAACCAAATGCAGCTGAGAACACACATGTGCATAATGTCATTTGAGAATATTTCAATGTCTGAATAAATAAAAACGTTTACAGCTTCTTTTACAGCTATTGAGAGGAATGAATGAGGCCTAATCCAACAAAGCAATAAAGCATTACCATATAATACACTTCAACAATAAAGTTCTTTCAGTGTTCAAGATATGCATGAAATTATGTTTGTGTACAGATTTATGAGCTTATTTGTGTTAGGGTGATTGATTATTTTAAGTTTTCTTTTATGTGTTTAATAGTGATTAAACACACTGAACTTCTTTACAGTAGCTGCTTCATACAATGCTCTAAGCTCTTTTGAGAAACTGTTCCTTTACCTCTGCTGGGAACAGTCTTCGGTCCAAAGTGTGCTCAGACCCCAGGAGTTGCACTCGCCCCAGTGAAAGTGGAACTGACAGAGCCTGAAGTTGTCTTGAAGGGGGCCTCCTTTCAGCGCTGCACCAAAAATATATAAAGGCAAATGTCGAAACATTAGTACAGACAATGTCAGCATTATCTAGAGTCTATTCAAAGTCACGGTTTATTGAAGACAAACAAAACAGATCATCCTGCATTGTCTTGTTGGTATTGTCCAAAAAACACAATAAGGAAGAAAGTTTAAGACAATCCTGTCTGTCCTGTCTCTTGTCTTAGGATCTAAAAGTAGTGTAGAAAAAAATACCTAATTTCATTGTAGTAGTTGACTTTGGGTTCTTTTTATTTTATTATTTCAGTATTCTTAGCTTTCAACATTTTATCACATTATTTTAAATTATGTGACTTTACATTAGAACACAACAATAAATGAGAAACATAAAAGGACATAACCATAACCTTTAAATATTTTCAGGTCCATTGGTAAAGCAGTGATTCTATAAGTTTTCTGGCTTGTATTAGCCTTCACAACTATAGTAAGTTCTTTGTTTGTGCTTCAAGTTTATTTGTGTCTTTTTAAAAACAATTTTTGGAAAGACAAAACTAGTGTGGCAGTCTGATATGAACTGACCAAGACAAACATTTTAGGTCAAATGGTCAGAGAAGTCACATGACAGTCAGCAGAGCCACGTGCAAAATGTGGTTTCTATGGAACATTGATTTAAAAAAAATATTTTCACAGCTTGGGCCTTTAAGAGGAAAATGAAGTAATCCTCTTGTAGGAACAAAACAACTCTGCAGGGATTGAAAAGTTTATGAAGATTAAAGGAAAAATTACTTACCTGGTTGAGGGAAAGCAAACAGTACACTAAATCTACAGTTTAAAAACAATTACTTACTTGACTTGTCTGTGGTGTCATCGTACTCAACAAGGAAAGAGTAACCGTTGTTCCAGATTTGTTGGCAAGTTTTTGGATCATAGTTTGTGACCAAAGGCTTCAGTTTTGAATCAAAGACACTTTTCCGCACAGCAATATCAATGGGAGACTGGCGATCACCACCTGGTATTGCGAGAGGCTCCTGCCACATGGGATGAGCTGGAGAAAACAAACAAGGAAAAAGCGAAAAGTAAGTTGAACTGAAAAAAAAAGTTTTAGAAAATAACTGTAAACTCTTTGAAGGTGAGAACTAACATTTTCTGCAGCGATCGTCAACGTTCCTTGTGTTTAAGCAGTCCATAATGGAAAAAAAAATGAATGTCTGTATTTCAGAATACAAGTCTCTTTCTGTCCAGTGTTGAGGAAATGAATGAAAAATAAGATGATGCGTAAGGAAAAAAGACTTCCTCCTTTATGTCCTTTTAACATGAAGGAAATTGCAAAGAGGCAAAGCAGTGGGTTGGCTTTAGAGAAAATGACACAAGGAATGTCCTGGCCCGCCCCCAACTTTCCTCCACAGCAGGACGATCGGACCACAAAGTTCGGACAGTCCAGTAATACCTCAACAACAGGCATGACTTGAACATATAAAACATGCTCTGTTTAGAGTCACAGTTTCCTCAATAGTGGATGAACTGGAGAACAACTTGTAATTTGTTGTTGGTGGTTAAAGTATTAACAGATTTAGATTAGACCAGACCTGGGCAAACACCTGACCTGTTGTTATTAAAAAAAAGTGTTACTCTGCACATTTTTTTAGTTAAGTTAGCTATAGATCTGCACCTGTGTTCTCAATAAATATCACAATACTCAAAGTTAGAGTAACTAACTTTTTTACTTGTAAATTAATAAACTTTGTGTTTTATTTCCACTGAAAAGTATATTATAAAAGCAGCACTTTGTGAAAAAATAGGACCACTGAGTAGCCTACTGTCTAAATTGAATAATAAAAAAATTTAGTTCTAATCAGAAGCTGAATGCAGCTCTCTGATTGGCTGTGCTTAGGTGGTCCTCTCCAGTTTTTAAGTTTTTAAAACATAATTGCAACCAAAATGAATACATATCGATATCAAACATGCATCGAAGTATTTAGAAGTTGTCAGATTTAAACCTAAACTGTGTTTGCAATGTGAAAATTAGCTTCTGCTCCTTTAAGTAATAGATTAAAAAACCCTACATTTTACATAAATTTGCTTCATAATTGAGAATTTGTTACACCAATGACCAAGGTCCGGCTCTTCACCACCTTTCGTGATTTGAATATGGCCCTCAATGAAAAATAAGTGCCCCTAGTAGAAAATATTGTTCCCTGCATGTGAGCCTTTTACATGTTGTTGTTGAGGAAAGATGTCAGAACCCAGGGACTCATCTCTCGGGCTTGAGTCAGGCTTGGTCAAGACCACATGAGCTGGAAGATTGTGCATGTTCATTAGAGTGATGGGGGGGGGGCACCTTGACCCAGGGAGAAACCCTCTACTAGACATGTGCAAAAATTGTGATTGTTGTCTTGAAGATACGCAAAAATGGAATATCAAGTATACCGTTTATAGTAAAAAATTAAGAAAACTACATTGTAATTATTAAAATAAATGTATGCAGTGATATTTTAGTCAATTGATCTCACATTGATCTCTTAACCAAAATTTGTGTTAGAAACAATTAACTTATTCAGATTTTTTTAAACATGAATATCTCATGAAATTATTACTATTAAGAATGTTCCAAAGAATGGCTTTAATTTTGTATTTCTACTGAACTATGTGTGACTTCTCACTTCCAGAAAGTTACTCAAAAAAACAGTAAAAATGTATTAATTATTTATAAACTGTGTTGTATGTTGACACAATGAGAATGAGTTTAAGCTTTATCGAAGCTGGCATCCATCCATCTGTTTAATTGTCAAAATCAAGAGTGACATTTTAGAATAGTGCCAAAACTAGTTGCATTTGAATTAAAAAAAGTGATGTTTGTGGAGTCTTTGCAAAGAAATATGTTGCTATAACTAGACTTACAGAACATTATTTACTTAGTATGGAAACATTTTGGTTTCCAGCATAAAATGCTTGTCGTGGAGATAATCCTCAGTTCAAAGTTCAAAAACACATTTACATTGCAATAGGTCACATAAATCTATATTGCAAGTTGCTAAAAAGTATTTCATACTGACAGCATGGCACATGTCCACCATTAGAATTAGAATTTAGAATGTATTTGTTACTGTCAGGTAAACCTTAACAATATATGCAACTATGTTCATCTTTTTGAAGTAAACGGATAAAAACAGTGTTTCTGAACAAGTCATTACAAATCAGTCAGACAAGAATAGACAGTTTTGTTCAAATTAAAACAGGTCGTTGAGTTTCCATTTGCGGCACTATATCAGCCTATTTTGATCATATTACCTAATCAGAGAAATTACTGTGAATTTGCCTATTCTAGTGACTTACATTAGGAACAGTTCATAATTTATGACCAAATCACACCAAAGTCCTAGTATTTCCAAAAAGATTCAAATACTTTTTCTTCCTACAACATGTATATTAAAAATTTGGTCAAAATCCCATCTTGTCTCATTCTCGAGGTTCTGATGTATCTCCTTCCACCTTTGCAACTCTCATTTGGGTCACATGTGGTCAGATGCTCCATACAGTCTTGTGCAGAGGCAAAACTCTAGACAGGTGAAGGTAGACGCAAATTTGGGAAACTAAAACATGGTTAAAATATTCAGCACGAATACAAAAAAATTATGAAAACCTTGTGAATTTTACAATTCATAGATAAGGCAACATTTTTTTTATGCAACGGATGTTTTCAGCACCCCAGTAACACTTTGTTGCTCTTCTCTAACACTGTATTCTTACATGCTGGTTCATAGGTGTGGTGCTTTGTAGCTTATGAGTTTATGTAATACTTCATTATTTGAGTAGTCTGACTGGTTTGCTATGGCCACTGCCCACTTAACAGACTGGCAAAGCTGTCTCCAGGGGTGTTGACAGGAGCAGAGGACGTTTACACTAAAGTATTTGACGTAGGCCTACACAAACTTTCAGTTAGGCTAAATTAATTAAATTAATTGTTAGTTTTGCTAAGACAATGGTTTTTCTTGTGATTGTCCTGTAACATAAGAAAGCGTTGGCCAGGTAGGAGTGGCAGTGAAAACCCGGGGTTTGGGGCACTGACCCGCACCAATTTGCTCTACTACAAACAAAACACATGTTCCCAATCCAAATCCACTCCAGTCTTTGCTACTTTTCTCATGCACGCTTCAGGTGACAACAAAAGTGACCATGGCGAGTGTTTCGTCAGTCAGCAGCCTGATGTTAAAACTGCAGCGACCCCGAGCCTTTTATGCACAAGCACACATGATACAATCTGCATGTTTGTACTCACTTTGAGACAGGACAAACTTGCTGGAGCACGCGGTGAGGTTACATCTCCGCACAGAGGTGCTGCGGTGGCTCTTCGCGGCTCGGACCAGCTGCCGCTGAAGCTGTGAGACCAGCGGTCTGATTACCGAGTTCACCATGTCGATTATTCAGCGAGACAGCTTCACTGTGCCTCCGTGTCTCTGTTTCTGTGAACACAACACGGAGCTGTGCGATTAGTCTACGGCTGGCGTCAGTGTAAACACTGAACTAAAGTACAAACAGTCCTTCTGCTGTTTTCCTCCTTTGGTGAAGAGGCGGGGACACGCTACTTCAATGTGACTTTAGCGCGAGCGTGGGCCGTGCGTCCTAGCTGTCGGTGCGTCGATCAACGATTAGATAAAGCTCTTGTTTACGAAACTGATTGCTCGACAGTACAAATGAGTAGCGTTGCGCTACATAGGAAGGAAAGGGGTCTGCGAGCGGACCAATCAGCGCGCTCAGCTGAGGGGCGTCGAGCTGATGACGGAGGCACGAGACCAAACTACGTAAAGCTCACCATCAGCAACACTTAAGCCATACTCTAGAAGTGACCCATTAGATAAAGATGAGAATATATTGTACCCCTTTCATTATTTATATATTTTTTAATATTAATTTTAATTATTCGATTTTTTTTCTTTGCCGAGAATGAGGGTCTAAGGACAGGGGATGCTGGGATATTTATTATCCATTATCTATTTGCCTGGGGACAATCTGCTTATGCTGCATTGTTGAACCAAGACTGCTTCTAATTTTGTAATGTTTGTTATAAACCAATGATTTTGTCATAGTGTGATTTTTTTTTTAGCATTTCTGTTTGCCAAATCAACTATTTTGAAGCAAATAGTGATGCACACATAGGCCTACATACACGTTAATAACAAAGTTTAATTCTTTCAACAAATGTCCAATAGACTCAAGCTGTACAAGTCAGACCACAATCTTAAGCATGTTGTAGTTTCTTTTAAGTTGGTGAAAATAACAACCAAAGTAGCTTTAGTGATGCTATGTGCAGTGATACCAATGCCGTTTCACATGAGGTGGTGGTTTTGTCACAAGAGCTTCTTTCTCCGAAACACACACAGCAAATATAAATAGTTGACTCCATACATTTTCTTCTTTTGTGTTGGCATATACTGAAAAAAGTTGAACATTAAGCTAACACATTTGACTCTTCCACGTTTGCGTGTCATCTGTCTATTAATATACATTACATTGAAAGGGTTTGATTTTCCCCATCTGTGTTTTTTTCTCATGTTATTTAGCAAAGCAATATTCATACAGACTTGTGTAGCACATGAAATACATAAAGTTTATAAAAGATACAAAACATTTACTGTAACCATCAGTTAAGCTTTATAGGATTTCAAATGAGTTAAAGTAAAAATAAAAAATAGCTAGCAAATTGTCAGACTATGTACAGCATTATATAAGAAGAGCAGGGGCTATGAAAGCATACAATAGTCGAGTGGGAAATGGATTTGACAAATGAAAAACCGTTCTATCAAATTGTTCATTGAAAAACACATCTGAGGTGCTGTCCTGTCAAAACGACAATAGCTGCATGTCTAGTCCAGAGCAATAATATCATCATCGTCCTCTTCAGCAGTGGTTTGGTCTGTCCGTGGACGTTTAGCCGAGGTTTCTCCCGTTTCTGCGTCCGAATGCTTCCTCTTGTGGCTGCCGGGAGTTTCTGTAGCAGAGCTAGACACCGTTTCATCATCTGAGTCCACAATCATGATGTCGTCGTCATCGGCTGGAGCTAAAAGGATGTATTAAAAGAGCACTTAGCGCTTTTTTTGCAGGTCTTCTCCAGAATTACCAAAAACAGTAACTGAAAGGGGGTCATACTGGCTTAAACATTAGATTGTGTATAGTGCAGAACATTTTAAGGGGTTAGGATAACAACCCCTTTTACCACAGTAATGGGGTTAAGTCCCTGCTATAACACCACTCTAACCCCCAAAGCTGTATAGGCTACTGATAAAATTGATTTTCCACCAGAAAGATGCATGGTGTCACTTTAACTCACATTCACAATACTTAATACACTCTTGTAACGCTCATGACTTCATTTGTTTTACCTTACCTGCCTTTTGCTATTGTAATTTATGGTTAGTCAATACAGTATTCTTCTTCTTGTTAGATTTTAAAAATGACAATAAACAAAAAATATGAACTGCTGAAACTGATAATGAAGGCTCCCCCTGCAGCTTGCTTTCAGTAAAAACTATGCTGCCTGAAAAATCCAACACTCCCATAACAATACTGCGTCAAAGTTAACAAGCAAGAGCCACACAACACACATCAAGTTTTTTCAGTAGGAAAATCAGAGCCCTGTACTAGGAAGTTAGATTTGGGGGTTTAGCGAGGTAAAGTTCTGGGTTAAACCTGGTCTGGTGGTCCTACAAAACTGAATCACTTTCTATCGGGGCAGATCTCTATGGCAACATGCGACTAACTCATAACCTGCTCCAGAGCAGGTTAAGTTTCCGAATAAGTTAAAAAAGACAAGGCGCTGACCAATCGGAAACGAGAATTAAGGCGTTTGGGAAAAGAGGGGAGAAAGAGGGCAGCGGAGAATAGAGGAAATGCAAAAGTTACAACGTATTCTTTTATATCAATGCGATGCACACGTAACCTATTTATAAAGAGGAGCCATGAGAACTTATATGTAACAGTAACTGGACTGAAGAATCCTGTTTATTCTGGCTGGGGATCTCTACGCATCATTTTAGACTCAGACAAGACACTCATTCAGACCAAGCGATCGAGCTGTTAAATGTCTGGTGATGTCTGCACATTTGTGTTTTAGTCTGTTATATCCATGCATTTAAATGAACTCTGAAGCATAAATTCTGTGTTTGTGATTGGCCGCTTAAGCGCAGACTTCACTTGAAGCTGCAGCGCATTCCCTTTAATTACATTTTATTATCTGTATATTTTGCTCCATGATTGACGTTTCCTCGTGTTTGAAGAGCGTGGCTAGGTTGTTCCGATTGGTCAGTTTGCGTTAACCCCGCCCCCTGCTCTGTGAACGCGCACGACTTCATTGAGACAATCCAGGGTTGACAGATTCAGTTGTGAACTCGTTTCGTAGGACAGTTTATCCAGAGAGGCTCATCTCTGGGTTAGTCAACCCGGGTAAGAGAAACTTATCCAGGATAAGTTTAGGGACGGTCGTAGTCAGGGCTTAATTTGAGCCGGAACAAGCCGGAATAAGATCCGGGAACTCTCGTGGGGCATTCCGGCATCAGTTTTGTCTGCTCCGGTAACGCTTTCTTTTTGTCTTTCTTCTACGAGACGCGGCTCTGCTCCTCTCCCGTCTCTCATCTCATTCACAGTGAACAGTGAACAGGCTTATTTGTGGGGGAAACGGAGTCAGACTGTAATTGGTTAAAAGCGGAACTGACAGGAAATTTGACCAATCAGAAGCAGCGCAGGCGGGTTTGAGACTTTTCATTGGTTCCAGGCGAGCCCCGCTCTTGTATCTTCTTCTAAAACAGGAAATATGCGTCTAAGTGGATTTTGTGAATATTTGTTGTTATTTGCGACTCGTTTTGATGGATTAAAAACAGCGGGAGTGTCACGTGTGTTTGGAGTGTACGGGGCGATAAAGAGGTCAGAACCAGCGCGGATGTAGCGGTCACAGTTTCTCGTAAGTGCAACTAACTTTACTGTGTTACTTTAATGTGTATTTTAGCGTCATGTTTGATGTATGAGACCCGTTTCTGCTGTGTAAAGGCTGTTTGTGACCTGTGTCTGCTTTGTAAAAGCTGTTTGTCCTGCGTTGTTGTTGTGACTTGTGGAGAGTCAGATATGATGCGAAGGCAGCTGAGCTGTAGGACGAGGAGCGTGTGGGAGGGCTACTTGTTGCTGTAGATCGGATTTAGGTGCGCTGATTTCTGTCAGAATGAATGAAAATCTCTGTGTGACGTGTAAAAAAACGTGTAACACAGACATAATTACTTTTATATCGTTTAACATCGAGTAGGATGGATAGTTGGGTTGTATTTTAGCATTTCTAAGCCTCTATGTTCACTTATTGTGTGCGCTCCGGTAAAGGTTCGACCCTGTCTGGAGCCCGGTCCAAAACCCACATTTTGTTCCGGCAACGTTTGAGTTAAAAATTAAGCACTGGTCGTAGTACAGGGCTCTGGTACCTCAACTTTAAAGCAGACACTTTTTTCAAAACTATCATCAGTACCACTGACCTTTGGAGGAGGTGGACGGCTGAGCAGAGTCCTTGTTGCCATTGGTGATATTATTTGCATCTTCTGGTTTATTTTGTGGAGGGGGGGCTTTGTCAGGAGCCTCACCAACTACTTCAAATTCTACATCCCTCTCTAGTTCCTCTCTGCCAATTGCAAAAACACGCCTTAGTTTTAATGCAAAGAAAAGCAAAGAAGCCAATTGTTATTGGAGGACATACGTATGTAGAACATTGACAAGAAGCGTGTAGTCCTGAAGAAAGTCGTCAACTTGGAGACGGCTGCCGTTGCGAATCCCAAAGTCTGAGAGGAACTTATTATTGTTGACTGAAAAAACAAATATCTTATTAAGAAAGATGTAACTATTAATTTAGAAATTAGTCTTGAAGTCATTTTATGTAAATTTCAGCACCAGGCAAAAGGCTACCTTCTGTCTCTCCTTCCTCCGAGGAGATTAGAATGGTCCCTTTTCCATCTTCAATCTGAACATCTGGAGCCACCATCCCAAACCTCTCCTTTAGGATCTAAAATATTTATGTATTTACTTATGCAGGTACATTTCTTTTATAAATGTAAGTGAACAACTTGTCTCAGGCCATTTGTCAAAAAATTCACAAAAATAAATTACTCTGTCCTGCAGTGAGATGACCATGGTTTTGTTGACATTGAGTTTGACAGTGACTTCAGGTTTGCTTGCACACACATAGCAGTTGGCACTTGGTGGGTCTAGCACACAAGGAACCAGTAACTTCTTCCTGAGGTTTGGAACCTTATTAAGGAAAATCTAGGAACAGAAACAGAAATAAAATGCTAGCATCATAATGTTTAACAAAAAAAGGAAAAACACAAATGCCTCAAGTTTCAGACAAGCCACATTTTGGCAACAAAGGCAGCTTACCGAGCGACAAGACTCGATCTCCCCAGACAGGATTTTAAGCCCCTCCAGGACTATTAGTCCTGCGATAACAGCATTGGTTGTAGCTATTGCAGGAATGATGTTACCAGCCATGGCTGTCAAAGAGAAACACAAATGAGTCAGTACACTCTTCAGAATTGTATGGTTTTTTTTTTTTTACTTTTCACAATTTTCTTTAGGTACAAGATGAATGTAATGTATTCTAAAAACAAAAAATTACTAACACTTCACATCAAAACGACTCTTCATGTTCATACTAAAGATGTGCATTCGCAAATTGGCTGCAGAAGTAACAAAGTCCATAGCTGGGGGTCATCCTGTCGCAAAATTAATGGTATAAAAACACTAAATAATTCCATAAAATGCTTAGTGTAATTTTAGCTTGTGAGTTGTGTGAAGTACCTTGTCCCACACAAGCTCAGCTCCCTCGCCCCTCTCTTCAAGCTGCGAGCGTAGAGTCTCTACACTTTGTTGGAAAAGTTTACTGTAGCCCCAAACACCAAGAACATGCTGGTCCTTTAGACCTGCACTAGTACACTGGGACTCTTTCGAACTTTCTGTACAAAAGAAAAAGGATGCTTGCATTGAATTAGTGTGCCAAAACGTATTTATGACAAAAAAGGTATACAAAGCATTAAGTAAATCTGATAAGATTTCTTTGGAGAATGCTTTCCAGCCATAATCATACCATTTTGTTCAACTTTGTTCCAATCTAAAGGTGTAGGTGCTTTCCTCTTTTTCCATAGCTTGTCCATGGTTAACAAGTACATGATGTCATCTTTAAATAGCTTAACATTAAAAAAAGAAAAAAGATTTTACTAAAAATATACAGTAAAATGTGGACTGAGTAGTTGAGCCATTTACCTTGTTGAAAAGTTTTACAGGGTCATATCCAGTGGAACGAGCCACTCTTTTGTGGACACCCGTTTGACATCTCCATCTTTTTCTGCTGCTGTGGCACGAGCAGCTGCATCTTCAAGGTTCCCTAAACGTAAGAACATAAAATGAATATTCAACAACCCCCTTGATTATTGTTCCACCTAGGTAATATCAAATATAAAATGTAAAAAATTTAGACTAGTTCTCACATGCAGCTTCTGGGTCTGCAGTGTCTGGAGAGACTTCCTGGTCTGCATCCTCTTCTCCAAACAGCTGACTGAGAAAATAGACCACAAATTAGAATTGTTATAAATGAGACATAAATAAATATATAATTAAAACAACAATAATAATACACATAACCATATTCCGCTTACTTGAAAAGATATTTGGCCCATACAATACAGTGGATAGGCTCAGACGGTGTGTTTCTTATAGTACAACCCGGAAATGTCTTCTGAGTAGGCTTGGGTTGGCACTCATAGCACTCTGTTAATCCCTGAACAAAAGCAATTTGTTGTAATAAATATCATGCTTACAAATTAAAGCATTTGGTATTAATACTACAATTTTCCATCTACCTTTTTAATAACAGAGACTTGCCCAAGATATCCTGCCGTGCCACTCTCTATGAGGGGGATATCTGCTGCCAAGCACATTCTATTCACATGATTACGTGCAGCTGGTAAAAGATGACAAATAGTTAATATTGATTTCACGTAATCCTAAAAGCAACTCAAATGACTGAGCTTTACCTCTGTTGTCTAAGGCATTCATGACCAAAACAAACTTTCTGAAAAATTCCACATTGTAATCAGGGCTGAAAAGAAATTATAATAATCAATACATCTGGTTATAATCAATATATTAATAGTAAAAAACAAAGATGTATACTTCATAATGCTGTCATGGTAGGCAACAATATTGGCGGAGGACAAAAGCGTAGGGCGCTCTCTTTTGCCACCTACAAAACAAATGTATAATTGGTAAAAAAAAAAGAGAGGCATGCAAATAAAGAAGTAATACACCATAAACTCACACAAACCTGGGATTTTGATTTTCCAACATGTTTCTTTTGGAAAAGGAACTGGCGGTTGAGGTTACTGACGTCAATTGTGTCCAGATCAATCTAGAGAAAAATAACAGAGTAAAAAAAATAAGAGACCAATTTTTAAAATAAGAAAATGTAACTGGTTTAATTTATTCATCAAAAACAAAACTAATTTAGATTATGTTCTGAAATGGAGAATAGCTGAGAGATAACATAATATAAATAAGATGCTGCTAGAATAAAACTGTACCATTTTGAGATTTATGTTGTGTATTTATGTTGAACTAATTTATTTTGATCATGTCTGTTCAAAGCTGAGGTTCTGCTTAGCCATTCAAGGCCACAGTCTTAACAAAACAATTAACCATCAGACTCAAATATAGAGGAAAATCTAGTGTAGCAAAGAATGATTTTACAACAACATTAGCAGATAATTAACGTTTACTAATCGTCAAGTGATGATCATGTTGAGAATGGCTTATTTCTCTCACTGTCTGTGGCGCCAAAATTATGATGCTATCCAGATGAGATAAATTCGCGTGAATTTTGGGCTAGCTCGTCTATTATCCTTGACTATTGTAAAAGAAAAACACCAGCGTTTTAAGTCTTGGAGTCGCGCCACGTCAATGAAAAGTGTGAAGCCTGTTACTCCTCCGAACCACACAAAGACACGAGCATGCTAGTGCTAACACACCAACAACACTGCAAACCAGCACAATGCTACTGACCACTTCGATATTTTTGAAGCCGGTGAGGACAAGGTTTTTCAGCAGCTCGCAGCCGATCCCTCCTGCACCCACAACCAACACTTTGCAGGAGGAGAGGGTCTCGGCTAGCTCTTTTCGGAGGGACCCACAAGTTGGACCATGTTGACCGGCTTTAGAGAGCGCACCAGAGCCTGCAGCGCACCGGGGCTAGCGGGTTAGCTCGGGTGGCTAGCTCCCCCTTCTTCTTCTTAGTTTTTCAGACCAGAGGTAACCGCCCCAGTGAGGTCAATAGAACACTAGAGATAGAAACGCCATGGTAACAAGCAGCCGACAACTTGGGCCTACTCCAGCCGCCATGTTGTACATGTAAATGTCAACGTGTTGCATTTCATATTTAATATGCAATTTAATACTATATTCTTATGGTTTATCTCAACTCACTGGCCCAGTAAACAACGGAGGGGGCGCTGCAGCAGTGTCATATGTGATCAGTTATTCACTGTATTTGTCTTTCCTTGGAATTTTAATTGATCTGTTTTTTTTTTTTTTTTTTTCCTGTATTTTAAAGTAAATATACTTTAGAGCTCTATGATTGTGGGCTTAAGAATTTGGCTGCTCCAATTATTTATTTATTTTTTTTTTGGCTGCACCAGTTTTGTTGCAACAGAATAGGTTGGTTTCACGTGACATCACAACATTCTACGGGCCAATGTTATTTCAATGAGGTGGAGGGCAGGTAAAATAAATATTGTTTAAATG